>VWZO01013982.1:435308-471392 GCA_013396975.1 Bucco capensis | reverse complement strand
CCATTCTAGGATTCTATGATCACACATGACACCAAACTGGGGTCTGTGGCTAGAGCTCTGGGTTGCTATTCAGAGGGACCTTTGACAGGCTGGACAGGTGGCTCAAGAGAAAACTCAGCAAGTTCAAGAAGTCCTACATGGGACTTTTGCTGAATAGACAGCACAGGCTGGAGGACAAGTGGATAGAAAGGAACTTCCTGGGAAAAGTCCTAGGAGGCTTGGTGTCCAGCAGTGCAACCTTGCAGCAAAAGCTTTTGTTGGCACTCTCTTGAGGGTGACACCTTTGACACAAAGGTAAAAACATCTTAGTGATGCTGCTCCTGCTTTCTGTGACTGGCACCAGGCTACTTGTTAGAGTCCAAAGATGGAATCCAACTCCTTTACTTCAGGACTATGGCTAAATCCTCTGTTTCTGTACCTACGAAAAGGAACTCTCTTCACACACTTTTATGAACACAATGAGAAGCTGGAAACTTGCACTTCAGAAGAAAAAGTACTGGGTTTAGTATTACTATGCATTTGTCTGGGGTTCTCTTGTCACATAATAGGAGCTTCTGTTCTCAGTTTAGGCACCTGCATACCTCTACTAAGCTTTTATGTGCAAGTCTTTCATCTACATTTAACCTGCTAATGATGGTCCTTCTACAACAAAGAAAGGGCATATCAGTGCTGGACAACACAAATACTCATTAAGCTATGTTTGTTTACAAAAAGCACTGTCTTAAGCTAAACACTACATTTAATATTGATTCTTTACATCATTAGATTGGAATACTACACATATATGTTCTACTTATGTGCACTACATGGAGAACTTTACATTCTGAACTCAGGCCAGACCAGTAAAAACCTTCCAAACTTAGACAATTTAATCAACTAAAGAGAAATACTTTTTCATGGAAACTAGAACCTAATACAGAATATCTGAATGCCACTGTTTTTTTTACCACAAGGTTCTTAGGAGATGAAAGCTTTCAGTGTTTCAAAGCAAGCCAAAAAGACAGTTATTGCAGGGTCTGACAGATTCAATTGCTAAGGACCAGAGGATGCATCTCAGGGAATGCAATGAACAGCAGAGTAATCCAGCCACAGCAATTCCATTAGCACATGGAGAGGACTCTCAGACTACAGGCACCATTTTCAAAATGAAATACATATTGACTCTCATTTCAGAAATGGCAACCCTGCTGTAAACAAGTTCCCAGTCCATCACATGCTTTAGAAACTGCACGACAAAGACTGAAAAGGAAGCTGTTCTTTGAGACTAGTCAGCTTTAAGATAGCTTGTGTTTTAAGTGTAAGCTACAGATTTTAGCCAACAAAGATAAGGCTGTGGTCATCAAAAGCAGAAATCCCATTTTAGCTTCCCACCACTGACACAAACAGAGTGACATTTCTCACTGAGCCTAAAAGCTACCATGTGCTGCCACTTCCTAAACTCCTAGCTGTACAATGTGCATCATACCTGTACTTCAGCTGCATCTTTGTGCATTGGAAAGCACATGTGTATCACTCTGCTTTGCACTTCCTTAAGGAACAGAATGTGGTATGGTAGCTATAGGTATGATTGGACTTGATGATCTGGAGGCATTGCAGGTGAGGCTTGCCAGGGCTCTGGGCAAGCTGCTCTAGTTGGGGATGTCCCTGCCCAGTGCAGGGGGGTTGGACTAGATGAGCTCCAGAGGTCCCTTCCAACCCAAACCAGTCTAGGATTCTATGATTCTATGATCTTAGAGGTCTCTTCCAACCTTTGTGATTCTGTAGTTCCAAAATGTGGTTCAGTGTGCATCTGAGTAGGTGAAGAAAATGCTATTTTTTGCCTTGACACTGGTGTTGGACTTCTTTTTTTAATCATTAATATGTACGTTTCATCTATTTGCAAAGGCTCCTCTACTTAACAACCAAACCTAATGATACCAGTTCCTGCACCAAATGTGACTAATATTTGCTGTAATGGAAGACAGGAAAGCTGCAATTTTACAGGGGGCATGGGTAAACTGAGTACTTAATGGTTCTATAAACCATGAGTTTATAAAACTCTTCATTCATGGAGACAATTCAGAACAATCTCCCCTCTCAGGCAAGAACTATAAAATTTTCTTTACACCATGGAGAAAAGCACTTATTTTAGATGGAATCTGTGGAATGTAGTTTGTAAGTTAGTACTATGTTCAGAGAATTCTGACTCTTCAGGTAAGAGATTTATCCAGAATTAGGCAACAATAACTATCTAAAGCATTTATGGTGAGGATTCCCAAAAAACAGAAATGTCTGATTAATTTCCAAGTGCTCAACACTGCTTAATATCAGATCCATTATGGTAATGCCATAAGCAGAAGCCTGGGGAGTGAAAGTGGTTCTCCTGTTTCCAGAGCAGGAGCACAGACAGCTCCATGCCCACCACCACCTCACTTTGCCTTGCTTTACTAGTCATTTGCTTTCTGCACTGCAGATATACAGAACCATCATGAAGAAGCACAAGATGTGATCCAGCCTAATTTCATACAAACAGTCTGCCCTAAGCTTGTCACCATTGCTAAACATTATGCAAAATATGACATAACATATGCTTCCCACTTACAATTCATCTTCCATAGGTTCTCCCCCTCTAGGAAACAACAAAAGCAAGAGATTCATTCCAGCATTCTTCCAGTCATTACAAACATGGGAGTAATAATGCATGGGGTACACGTAGCCTGGTAATCAGTAGGTGCTAGCCATTCCCTTCTGTTCTCCATCCACAAAGCTGGAAATGTGACATTTCTCAGTGTGGGAGGATGAATCCTTAGCTCAAGCTGTTGAGACACCTCCTTAGAGTACCTAGCAGTTACACTGAGGCAGTGTATTTTAGATGAGCCTCAAATCCTCACGACTGGCTTCTGGAGTCTACAAAGCCTGAAATGCCCTGGGCCAAAGTTTTAACAAATGCCCCCCCTGGCACCCCAGTTACAGGCACAGATCCATCCTGGAGCTCCACTGGAAAGGCATGGAGTCCATTCTCAGCTGATGTAACTTGGCCCTGCTGCACTGAAGCCAGAGAAGGGCAAGGAGGCTAGGGAGGGCTCTGGAGCACAAGTGTGCTGAGGAGCAGCTGAGGGCACTGGGGTTGGGTAGTGTGGAGAAGAGGAGGCTCAGGGGAGACCTTAGCTCTCTCTACAGCTCCCTGACAGGAGGTTGCAGTGAGCTGGGGGTAGGTCTCTTCTCCAGGGTTAGCAGGGAGAGAGCAAGAGGAAACGGCTTCAAGTTGCAGCAGGGAAGGTTTAGATTAGATATAAGGAGAAATTTGTTCCCTGCAAGGGTTGTTAAGTCTTGTCCCAGGCTGCCCAGGGAGGTGCTGGAGTCACCATCCCTGGAGGGGTTTAAGAAACATTGAGATGCTCTCCTTAGGGCCATGGGTTAGTGGCATGGGAGTGCTAGGTATGGTTGGACTGGATGAGCTTAGAGGTCTCTTCCAACCTTAATGATTCTGTGAAGAGACCTGAAATCATGAGAACAGCACCAGGAACTTCTAAAAGCTATTCTCCACCATGATGGCAAGTATAAGGCAGACAGAGTGCTAAAAGCTTTTATGTTTAGAATGTCTTTGAGGAGATATTTTCCTGAGGACTAAGATGCCTGTTTTTTTTCAGATATGAACATCAAACCAGAGAGTGCAATTCTGGAGCTGTCAGTTTAACATCTGTAAAGAGAAAAACCATAGAGCAGCTCAGGCAATATTTTTGAAAGCACAGTTTAGTCAGTGAAAGACAATGTAGATTATACAGAGAGAAAAGAGTGCTTTCTCATGTATGAGGAGTCTGTAAGGGTTAATCTCAGTTCAGATAAGCAAAATGGAGTGGGTGATATATAAAAAAAAGTATTTGATTAAGCAGCTTACTGAGTTTCAGCCAATGAGGTACAGAAGAAATTCTGAGTACCTTTGTGGTACAGAAAGAACTTTGTTTAAAATGGCTTGAGGAAGGGAATGTTATCTCAAATAAAGAGTGTTACTAACTAAGAACATTTTAAACACTAATTAAATTGTCACTGAACTGACTTTTGAGTTTGGTCTGGTATTCCTAAGATTATATTATCTTGGGCTAAAGCATGCCTTGGATTATCTGCCTGTGGCAAATGAGGAAGAAGGATGAAAACCAACCAAATAAAATATTTCCTTGAAACTCTGTATCAGTTGTCAGGAGATTTAGCCTGGGCACACAGGAATAGGAGAACACACATGTTTACTGGGTTTAAAGAGATAGTGGAGAAGGAACAAACACACCTCTGGCTTTAATGTACCTGCCTTCTGGGACTCCCTCAACCTGTATGTCGTCCAGATTAGCTCAGACATAGAAAGGTAGGAGTGAAAGATAAAAAACTGGGAGGAAGCAATGGAAGAATTCTGACTTTGAGGTGTGCTTCTCCATCAAATCTGCCAGGGTTGGGTCTGGTTGAAGAGGCCCACAGAAAAATCTCTTTTCTTAGGATTGTATCCTAGGACTCTGGCAAACACTCTGCCAAGAGCAAAAGCAAAGTCTGAGAGCTTCCCCTTTCTTTAGCTTATTAAAGTTTCAGGGCTTTGGGGGTCCTTTTACTGTTCCTAGGTACAACTCTAACCACCTGAATCTCTGCCTTCTCTTTCCTGGCCCACTATCTTTCATCATGAGGGCTTTGCTCAGAGTTATTGCCTCTCTTTCCTGCCCTCCTCCTCACTTTAGTTTGCTGAATCCTCCTTGGCTACGGTGTTGGCTTCCACATCACTTATTTCAATTTACTAAATAAGCTCCAGTTTCACTTGGTATTTCACCTTCCTTGAGAGATTTACACCTCCAATGTCTGCTAGATTACTGAGGCAAACAATGAATCCAATTAAGAAAATTACAGTTAATGGTGCTGATTGTGTCAGTAACACCCTTTGCTCCTTCTTGGAGGTTGCACTGTTTCCCTCAGTGACCTCTTATTCCATGGACTTGAAAAAAATTCATCACTCCACTTCTTGTGATCACTTGTCAATCTTCCAGTCATTACCTACTTACTGGGTTTCTTTCTAACCAAAAAGGAAAGTTTGTATAGCTACAGGTGAGTTATCTGAAGAAAGAAACTGTGAGCAGACTACACTCCTGGCCTGGTTGCTATGAAGACAGCCCAGGATTCAACACATGCCATGGCTCTGAAGGACTGCAGACAGTTTTGCTTTCAGTGGAAGAATTTTGTGATAGACATTTGGGATCCCAAGAAAACATTTGGAACAGTAAATTAAGACAATCTAAATGAAAGCTTCCCAGCATTTCTGCTGAAGTAATTGCATTTTAGATCCTAGGCACCATGCATTTCTGGGTTATCCTCATGCTATGTAGTTGGGACACATTGCTCTCTGCCAGCATCCAAATGCCAGAAAGGAAAAAGTCAAAAGGAAGCAGAAAGGAAGCAAATAGAAAAGCTGGTGATCTCTGAGTGGAAGGAAAGATGCTACTGAACACAACTGACATCAGCAAGTTTAGCTGTGTATAACATAAGTTTCATGGATTTATCCTGAAAGCTAAGAGCTGTCTCATGCTTCTGGGGAGGTGTGGCAGCCCAAGCCTTCCTAGATGTAATTCTGCTCTGGCAAGTGGAGAAGAAAGAAACAAAGCTCTTTTGCCCAGATCCTGTATCCATATTTATCTGTGTTCTGTTAGGGTATTATTTAGAACATTTTCCCAGAAAGGGATGCTTAGCAGAGGTTGAAACAGAAATTCACCTGGTGTGATTCCCCCAAATACACAAAGGAACACACAAGTACAGATGACCCAACCACAACTTGTGCAATCCTTTTTTCTACTGGGTCTAATTCAATCCAATATATTTCTGAGAAGTAAAACCACTATTAGGGTGAATAATTTCCTGATAGTGCAGGGATGTTTAAATGGGCTCATCTTTTCTAGATGGAGGCTTCACCATCTGTTCTGCCCTTTTATTACAAATAGAGAGGGAGCCTAATTCACTGCAGCAGCAGATAAAGCCTAGCATCAAAATGATTTAGATGTATATGTGTCTTCTTTATGCACCTGGTATGTTTTCTCACATACCAAACACAAATCAGTAGGAAGACCTGTCTCTTGTAATCTAATAAATTCTCTGATCTGGTGCCTTTACTCCTTTCTCATGGCAGCAGAAATTGATGGCCAGTAGTTTGCATTTTATTAGGACAATTACGACACTGTTGCTGTCCTGTAGGAGTTGTCTCTTTATTGGGCTGACATTTTGTGATTCCATTTACCTCTCTACAGCAAATGAACCTTGATTCCTATTCTTTACCTCTTGCTAGGCCTGCATATAGAATCCTAGAACAGTTCCAGCTGGAAGAGACCTTGAAGATCATCAGTGCAGCCTTTGTCCTAGCCCTAGCAACCTGCTAAATGATGCCTCCCAATGCAACATCTCCCTGGCTCTTAAACCCCTCCAGGGATGGGGACTCAAGCACCTCCCTGGGCAGCCTGTTCCAATGGCTCACAACCCTTGCAGCAAACAAATTCCTCCTAATGTCTAGCCTGAACCTCCCCTGGGGCAATTTCCATCCATTTCCCCTTGTCCTATCACTCTCCACTAGGGAGAACAGACCAGTCCCTGCCTCTCTACAACCTTCCTTCAGGTAGTTACAGAGGTCTCCTCTCATTATAGAGCAATGAGGTCTCCTCTCAACCTTCTCTCTTCCAGGCTAAACAGGCCCAGATCCCTCAGTCTTTCCTCCTCAGGCTTATGTTCTAAGCCCTTTAGCAGCTTGGGAGCCTCTGTCCCCTCTCCAGCACCTCCATGTCCCTCTTGGAGTGAGGAGCCCAAAACTGGATGCAGTACTGGAGGTGAGGCCTCCCCAAAGCTGAGCAAAGGGGCAGGATCACCTCCCTGCTCCTGCTGCCAACCCCACTGCAGACATGAAGTGAAAGCAAGGCCTCAGGCCCTACCTGTGTTGTAGCCTCTCCCAAGCGCTGGCCAGGGCCGGTGATTCTTCCACAGGTTGCCCAAATACCAATCACTCTGGTTCTCCACCAAGCCAAGAACCTGTTGCCCTGGAAATGGAGCAAATTGCAAAAACATCATGAGATAAAAGGTAATGGATCAAGAGAAAGCAAACATGGAATCTGGAGACAGCTAGCCACTGGAAAGAGAAGAGAGAACTTGAGGTGCAGCTTTCCTTCCATGCATTCAGCAGATGTCTGCTTATGTAAGTGTGGCACAGCAAAGCCAGCATGGCTCATTTCTTTCCTTCTCCCCTGGCTAGTCTGAGTAATTAAACACTGTGGGAATCTTTGTCATGCTGACAAAAATATATCACCCAGACAAATCTGAATGCTGCTTGATTTTGGAATACAATGATGGAGAATCCTCCTAGTGAGAAGTAACTGTTGGTAAAATCATCACCTAATATGAAGATCTGTTCATACCCTGATGGAGATAATATAATTGAAGAACAAGGCTCTGTATAACAAATCTTCTCTTCTCATGTTCCCCCCCCCACTTTTCTAGTGATTTTGTCTCAGTCACAAAGGAAATCCCTTTTGTCCAGAAAATATTGGATTCTACGAGTTTACCTCCCTAAGAAAGTTGCACTGGTTTAATTTAAGAGAACAGTTTAAAAGATATTTAAGGTAAGGCTGTGTGGAATGCTGCACAGAAATGATGATTTCAGTTTTAGATGGGTTTATTTGGGTTTAGTTTCCATTGATTAGCAGCTGGCTTCAGCTAGAGTAAAATGTGTTTTAAATCAAATGTGTCTAGAAGGCTTGCACTGCTTCAAAAATCAACTGAAAAGTGAATGTTTGTATAGATAAGGAGTTAATTATCTATCCTGAAATGTGCTGTATAAAATGTAAATAAGTAGTGATTGAAATGATGCTCTGGTGACAGAGGATGGAGGGAAGGGGAAAACTGCATGTGGATCTAGTCAAAGGAAGGAAAGCAACTGGTGCTTTGCCACAGAGACCAACTCCGTGAGGGCACTAGGACTGGGATTGGAAATGATTTTGCAGCCTTTGGAGAAAGCAATTAAGTATCATGCTCTGATGGCACGTTTTCAAATCCTAGCTATGCTCATAAAACTGAGTGTATGGTGACAGCAATGCACTGAGAGCATTACAGGATCATTATGTGTTGCTTATGGAGGACCATAGCTGTATTCCTGACATTTCAGTCTGGCCCAAGACATGGCTGGGTTAAGAAGCAAGACATAAAGGCAGAGGTGATTAATTTGGTGTTCTAATCAACTAGGAAGACATGAGGATAGGTGAGGTGATTGCAGTACCCCACTGCAGGGTCAGTGGAGGCTCAGTAATGCACTGGAAGGCCAGTAACACCTCACATCAGTCTTGAATGCTGCTTCCAAGAGTGTCAGCAGCACTGAGTGGCCAATATAGACAAAAAAAAAAGCAAAACATTAGGAAAGCATTCAAGGGGTGAATGGAAATCAATCTAGAAATAACCCTGAGAGATTACCAAGTCCACTCCATACCACTATCCAAGCTCATCCTACTCTATCCTAATGACAACAGGTCAGTACTCACCAGGCCTTATTTTCTAATGAGGTTTCTCCTTTTCCATGACATATTAGATGTAATGTGTATATTTAGTTTTTCACATTATCATAGAATCATAGAATCCTAGAATGGGCAGGTTGGAAGGGACCCCAAAGATCATCTAGTTCCAACCTCCCCACACTGAGCAGGGATGCCAATTATACTCCATAACTCATTTTTAAAGAAGGTGGAAAATGTGGGGGAGAGCAGAAAGGATGATATAAAAGAAACCTCCACCCCACATTTATCACCCCCTTGGTCCCCCTGAAAACTGGCAATATTAATAGAGTTCAATGCCCAAGAGAAGGAAGGAAATTATAAGCTAGAGGCAGATGCATCCTAAGCAACTGATCATTTGTTCAAACCAACTGTAACATCTCTCAACCTGTGGGACACATGGAATGCACCAGACAGCACATGAGGTGCCACAAGCCATATATTGTGAGGAAATATGAAAGGCATCTCAACTGCCTGACAAATCTTAGCCAACAAAGGCTGAAGGGCACAATTTAAACCAATCCCTGTTGATTCCATGCTGCAAGACTGCCTGTTCTTTATAAACCCACTCTTAAATTAAGGTAGAACACCTTAATTCTACCAGTTAAGGTAGAATCATAGAATCATTATGGTTGGAAAAGACCTCTGAGATCATCAAGTCCAAGTGTCCACCCAACACTAATATGTACATGACTAAACCATGGCCTCAAGCAACACTTCTACACATTTTTGAACACTTCCAGGGATGGTGATTCTACCACCTCCTGGGCCAATGCCTGAGAACCTTTTGGGTGAAGAAATTGTTCCTAATATCCAAATTGAGCCTCCCCTGGTGCAACTCAAGGTCATTTCCTCTTGTCCTATCACTTATTACCTGGGAGAAGAGACCAAGCCTCACCTTACTACCATCTCCTGTCAGGGAGCTGTAGAGAGAGCTAAGGTCTCCCCTGAGCCTCCTCTTCTCCACACTACCCAAGCCCAGTGCCCTCAGCTGCTCCTCAGCACACTTGTGCTCTAGACCCTTCAGCATCTTCATTGCCCTTCTTTGGGCATACCCCAATATCTCAATGTCCTTCTTGGAGCCAGGGGCCCAAAACTAATAAATAATAATAATAATTAAAAAAAAAAATCAACTACCATGGCTAGTAGAGGATGAGAAAAAAAAAGCCAAACCAAACAAATAAAACAAAAGAATGAAAAATGCAGGTGCAGCTGGGCTGGAATAGATTGACACAGCTGGTAGGGAGAGAGTGACCCTGTCCATCTTCTAATAGCACATTTCACAACTCAGCAGTCCAGAGAAGCTTCTTAGGATAGCACTGCTCTCATCAAAGGAAATGTCAGAAATCCATTTGCAAGAAGCAGACACTGAACTTCCTTACCACTGAGCAGCAATCTTCTTTCATTATTTTAGCCCTATGCATTTCCTAATGAGTCTCAGAGTAGAGCCACTAAACTGATGAATAATCAAAAATAAACAAACCTTGCTGCTTGTTAATGGTTTTTCTTTCTCACCTACCAGTCTAAAATCTCAGTTCTGACAATGTACCCCTGAAATACTTATTTCTCAGTCATTATTTCTCATGCAAAGATAATCTGCAAAGGCTCAGGAAATTATGTTTGCACCTATGTATTGTAGCTGCACCATTTCCTCCCCCTTTTCCCCTTTATTTTTGAGAACACTAGAACAATTCCTGCTCTCATCAGTATTCCCTGAGGTTTGATATGTGACATGGATAAAATTAAGATAATGTAAGCTTTAGGGCTTAGCTATGTGGATCAGATAATGGGACTTACTGTGTACAAACTGAGCTGGAGTAACTGCCTGTACATGTCATTTTGGCTTGCTACAAACACCAAGTAAAATATGCTAGCTGTTTAGAGTTTGTTTTTGCAGTGACCTGGGAATGTGCAGATGTTCAGGTACTGTCCTAGGGTACAGCATTTATGCAACTTGTCAGGGAGCTACAAGTCTTGCTGCTTTCTAAAGTGCTGCTAGGCAGATGTGATGGTTTGTCTCCCATCCTCCTTGGAGAAAGGAGGGATGTTCTGTATCTTCTCTGTTGTCTCTAGGCTGGAATAGTGTTGCTGTCTCTGCCAAAGAGTAATATATTTGTATTTCCCTTTACATTGTCTCTATGATCTTGACATAGGACAGAAGTGATCAGGAAACCAGAACTTCAACTGCAAAGTAAATATTAATGGTTCCAAATATGTTTACATTCTGAACTAGTATAGAAATTCAGAAATACTCTCTAGAAAAAAAATTCCCCAAATCTTTTGAAGTTATCAAAATAATCAAAAGTTATTTTGATTAAAAAAAATAAAAAGACTTCAAAAAACTTTAAGTTATCAAAATAATCTCATCTAAATATACAACTCCCTTCCTTTTACAGACTATCAACATGACACATAATATACCATATATATACACACCACATTATTCTATGTATTTAAAAGTTCAAACAAAAAAAATGCTAAGTTTTGCCATTCTGATATTGAACTGCTAAACATGTTTCACTCAAAGCTTTGTATTAATCACTGCTAGCATATCTATCCAGTGTATTTGAGCATTACCAGTTATTTCACAGGCTCACAGAATCATTAAGGTTGGAAGAGACCTCTTAAGATCATCAAGTCCAACCATCAACTTATCACCAGTATGCCACTAAACCATGGCTCTAAGTACCACATCTAGATGTTTTGTGAGCCTCCTCTTCCTCAGACTAAACAACCTCAGGTCCCTCAGCTGCTCTTCATAAGCCTTATCCTAGAATCCTAGACTGGTTTGGGTTGGAAGGGACCTCTGGAGCTCATCTAGTCCAACCCCCCTGCACTGGGCAGGGACATCCCCAACTAGAGCAGCTTGCCCAGAGCCCTGGCAAGCCTCACCTGCAATGCCTCCAGGGATGGGAACTCAACCACCTCCCTGGGCAACCTGGGCCAGTGTTCCACCACCCTTGTGGGGAGGAACTTCTTTCTAATGTCCAGTTTAAATCTCCTCCTCTCCAATTTAAAACCATTGCCCCTTGTCCTTTCACTGCAGGCCCTTCACCAGCTTTGCTGCCCTTCTCTGGACACTCTCCAGTGCCTCTGTTTTCTCATGAGGAGCCCAGAACTGACCACAGGATTGGAGATGTGGCCTCCCCAGTGCTGATCAGAGGAGGATGAGCACTTCATTTAATTATTTACCTCTCCAAATGCATTCTGAAGTTACAGAAATGAGGCACTGGCCAAAGCGATGTACGCTGTGGAGCAGGCACAAGAAACACTTCCTTTGCCCACAGCTCTTTGACCATTCATCACCCCCAACTTGTCCCTCTCCTGCTCTCCCTGCAAGGTGCCTGCAGCCCTGGGGAAACTTCCACCAGCTTCCTTTCCCCTCTGATCATACTGCAACCTGCATTCAGACTTTTCTGAGGAGAAAGACCAGAGTTCCCACCCACCCTGGCCTTTTGTAAAAGGCAAGCATCAGAGAGTTATGTGAGTTACTGTTGCAGCAGATGAGAACACAGTGGCTATCATAATGCATTTGAATCGTTAAGCACTCTAAGCTGCCTGTTTCTTCTTCCTAAGAGTTATAATAATATACCATCACTAAAGGCAAAAGCTCTGTCACTGCTATCTGCTCTGGCCCTGGAGTTATGATTAAGTGTACTCCTCTCGTCCTCTTACTCCAGGCACAAGTTAGCTTATGAAAATGAAGCTGTCTTTCTGACTTATTCATACATCACCACTAACAGCCAGACAACAGAAAACAAGGCTGTGCTTCTGACATGACCACACTGAAAGATTATGGAGCAGGCAAAACTACAGCTGGATTGGTGGGAATAGGGCTGTGGGATGAGGCTTCTCCAGAAGGCAGCTGCACAGCTACAGCACTTTGCACAGCTCAGCTCCCTGACAGCTCCCACACGATGAGAAGTGCCTCTCCTTGCAAAAGCTTAGCTGTCCCTGGGAAGAGGTTTCCATGGAAAAATAGATACTTCTGAGCCTGACAACTCAATGCCTTCGATTCTGTCTTCACTTGATAGATTCCTGATGGCCAACAGTGGGGAAAAACATGATCAACTAATTCAGGAACTGAAGGGGATTCCAGATCTCATCTCAGCTCCTAGCTCTGATACTGAATTCTTGGGTGACACTGGACAGGTCAGATAATTGCCTCTTGCTCAATTCTCCCTTAACAAAAACAGGGATAAGAGTAGGTTCATACCCCTCTCCCATTCTGCCTGTCTCACCTATTGCAGGTATGTGTGCTAGTTTCTTGATCTTAGAGGTCTTTTCCAACCTTAATGATTCTATGATTCTCTCCTTCTCCCGATTTATCCTTTAAAGACCTGATTAAGACACCCTTCCTTTCTGAAAAGTGTGAGGCTACACCCTGAACTGGTAGAAGTCTTCATGACTTCAATGAAATCAGTATACTTGTACTGACTGATAGCAGCTGAAAATGTTGCAGTCTTGCCTGAGTGACTGACCCTTTCTCTATTGCCTTCCAGTCCCTGATTTTGCACTGGTTCATACACAGTATGTGGCTTATAGAATCTTTTCCTTCTCCTGTCACATCTCTCCTCCACCTCTTCAGATCACTGCTAAGTTCAAGCTTTTCATCCTCACTATTGATGCCCTGTGCAATTCTTGCACTGTCTGTACCAATCCATGCTTCTTCCCGCTCCCAAACACACTCCTCTCTTCTCCTGCCATGCCCTCTGTCATCTCTAAAAAAGACTGTCTTCTCATGCAACAAATGCCCTGAGTTCCCTCTGACAATCTATTTCAAGCATAGAAACTCTCAGCATTTTGCTCTGTAAAGTGTTTAGGAATTCCTATGTATGCACTCTCCCATTCCTACCCACACATGCATAAATGTATCCAGATATCTGTGTGGACACACACAGGCAAGGAGAGGAAAAAGCAGTCCCTACTGTGAAGAACTTCTCTTTTACATGTGGAAAAGTCAAATTTCAGAGCAAAATGCCTCCCATAGACATTTAACTTCTTTACTGACTACCTCACTGGCACCAAGTATTTTGCTGTTTCCTAGCAGCCATTAGCCCTGCTTGGTGGACTAATTGCTCAGAGAGAAAAGCTGCATGGAGAGTTATTAAGATGCAACTTGGATGAGAAGGAGGCCAAAGAGTAGCTCACTGGAAGTCCTGCAGGACTGCCTCAGGAGAGGAGAGGATGGCTCCTTGGGAACATCACACTGGAGAGCATTCTGGTGTCAGACAAGGGAGAAAGGAGACAGGCAGTGAGTATCTGATCAAAGAGGAGGAAAGGTAAGTGAAGCAAAGGGAGACACAGTACAGAAAGGGCAGGGAAAGACAAGATGGGCCAAGCTGACTCCATGAAGGAGAAAGAAGCTAGTGAAAGGTATAAAGGAAGGCACTGGCAATGCTGGAACAAGGATATAAAGCATCAGCTGTCTTCTGGATGTCCTCAGAGGTGGTGATGGCAATGCAGCCAGGGCAAAAGAAAAGTTACAACAATGTGGGCCAGAGAAGAAGAATTCAGCAAGAGAATGTATAGAAAGAAACACAAAAAGTTTTGTAGAGGGTAGGAGGGAGGATTCAAAAGGCACAATGATACACAAAAAGTGATCAAGAGGATGAAGTGCACAGAATTGGACAGAGAAAGGTTGAGGCAAAGAGATAGATCTGTGATTCATCTTCATAAGGAAAGATGAAAGAATAAAATCAATAAAAAGAAGAGAATATATTGGGTTTCCACACAACTTCTCTCCTCTCCTCTAAGGAGCTTGTTAGAAAAATGAAGAGGAGAGTGAGGAGCCCAGTAAACTACAGCAAAGCTAGTGAATCCATGATTAATGTTTGCAGCACTTTAATCTGCAGGCTTTCAGGGAAATGGATTCTCAGCAGCTAAGTACACGAGAGGAAGCACAGAAAAAACCTTTCACTTTGGAACAAAACTTCTGGAGGTTATCTGTGACAACAGCAAGGCTTTGTGTGCCCATGAGAACAGGGCTCCTGTGCGGAATGCAACTTCAGAAGAATTTGAAGATGTTATGATTTGGACACACACAGAAGTGTTTGTTTGACAGGAAAGGAAAGGATACACCCAACATATTGCTAGGTAAAGTATTCCAGCATGGAGTTTTGGGGAAGAATGAGCCTGACCAGTGAAATGATGGTGAAATCATAAGCTGCCCATACCAGCTTCATGTGCTGCTGAGCTTATCCTTCCTCACCTCAGTTATGTCTCTGTTTATAGTACAAAATGTTCCATCAGTAGAACTGACATCTAGTAATAGGAACCTTGACATGAATCCTTTCCCAGGTGCTAGGTATCTTCTTCCAAGCAGGCTGCAGGTCAGCAAGATGTACTCACTGCTCTGACTGCACACTTCACTTTTTTACTCACACCAATGTCAGTTAAAGATTGTGTGCTCCAGTGCTGCTTTTTACTCCTCATAGTCTGCCTTTTCATTTATTCAATACAAACCTCCACTCTTACAAAACTGAAGATTTCTTTCTCTGAAAGCAGCAAAACATCCTTGTGAACAAAGCAGTGAATTGAAATCCACTGCTTCTACCATTCAGGCATTGGTCTGAGAGAAAAGAGATTTTCAAATGAAAATGAAATCTGAAATTTTCCTATTTTCTCTGTGCCCAGAGTTTCAGGAATGTACAAGCTATTAAAACCATGCCTTGAATTGGTGCTATGCAGAAATAGGTGATCACTGAACAAATAATGCTTCCTTTTGTGCTGCCAGAGATAATGTACTACAACTGATTTGGAGAGTGTGAAAGAACATGAGAGGAAGTGCCCATGCAGCATGACTGCCTCTCCAAACTCTAGCAGCTTTGTAAAGGGGACAGGGTCCTGATCTGCACATTTTCATTGTCAAAACCCCCCATCTGTGACATGCATCTCACTAAATGGGCAGCAGAGTAGCAGGCTGCAATTTGCAGTCAATAATCTAACTCTTACACAATGCCTTTCACTGGCAGAACGATTTAAGATGGAAAGGAGAGACCTCCTTACAGGAGAAATTGAGGCATATGGTGATGGAGTGACATTGCCAGGGTCAGCAGGGAAGTGGAGTGGTGATCTATAAACAGGTGCCAGGACTTGTGAGGCCCAGAGCACTACTCTTAGGTACTGAGAGAGACTGTCCTTTTGAGCAGCCCTAGTGCCTAAACCATCACTGCCAGCACTCAGTTACAAATTCTCACTCAGCTTACCGGGCCCACTGATGGCTGAGTTCTTCTCACCACATCCCTGACTCCTCTCTTTTGCTCTGCCATAGATTTACTTTGCGTGTATCCCTTGGGATTCTGGGCATGTCCCTTCACTTTTCCTGTTGACATCCAGGCAGCTGCAGTGATGTCAACCTTAAGCTGTCCCCATTCACTGAGCAGATTCCACTCTGATTCAGCCCAGGCTAACAGAGGTTAGCAGCTGGCTGTTTGTTCCTCACTTTTGTTCTGCAAAGGGAGGATAACACCACTGCTTCACTTCCTCAGGTGAACAATCAGGTTGTTAGAATTGTAAACTGATGTTTATTAGCAATGAAATAGAGACAGAGGAGAAGAGCTTTCTAATATTCCAGAGCCTGTGCAAGACAACTGTGCACCATTTCCTCTTCAATATCCTTTTTGGCAGTTATCATATATAAACAGCAAGATATTAAACTCCTTTCTATTTAAGACTTCTACTTGATGGACACACCAGATTGTTTGTAAGCAAGATACAAGTAATATGAGCCAAGAATACAAGGGAGGCATGCATCAGAAGTACTTCCTCTGAACACCAGGGAAGTCCCAGAACGTAGAAGCAATGGCAGGAAAACAAACAAACAAAAAAACTACAACAAAAACAAGGACAAAAAGAAAAGGATTGGCATTCTGGTGACAAGTGGGAAACCAAACCAAACCAGAAAAAAACCAGTGTCATATTTATTAGAAAAGGGCTGAAGTCACCCACTTAACATGAAAAGGTTGCCAAGCTTTTGTATGTAGTGTTGAAATCCAACTATGTTGTCATTATTTTTCCCCCTCTGTTGGGTTCAGCTCTGTTAAGGAATAAACAAGTTCTGCATTGCCCTCTGGCTATGTGGCTTTACCAGCCTATGCAAATTGCTCAGGATGAACAGTCAGGAGTTGTCTCTTCAGCAGACACAGACTGCAGTAAGATGCTACTCCTTGCCAGTGCTATTAGTGGCACTACTATACTGACAATTGGCTTATGGAAAAAGCTCACCTTACCCTTCTAACTATGGGCTTCAACACAGCTCAGAGCTCACAAACACTACAGCTAAAAACCAGTTATGCATCAGCACTACCAGATGCTAAGGTGACACAGCAAACATTTAGTCACATCTAGTGACATCTGAGCCAGCAATGTGCCCTTGTGGCCAAGAGGCCAATGGCATCCTAGGATGCATTAAGAGGAGCGTGGCCAGCAGAGCCAGAGAGGTTCTTCTCCCCTCCTCTCCTCTGCCCTGGGGAGGCCTCCCCTGGAATCCTGTGTCCAGTTGTGGGCCCCTCAGCTCCAGAAGGCTAGGGAGCTGCTGGAGAGAGTCCAGCACAGGGCCAGCAAGATCCTGAAAGGAGTGGAGCATGTGCCCTAGGAGGACAGGCTGAGAGAGCTGGGTCTCTTCAGCCTGGACAAGAGGAGACTGAGAGGAGACCTCAGCAATGCTTAGAAATATGTTAAGGGTGAGTGTGAGGAGGAGAGAGCCAGGCTCTGCTCAATGGCATCCAATGGTAGGACAAGAGGGAATGGGAGCAAGCTGGACCACAGGAGCTTTAGTATTAATACAAGGAGAAACTTGTTTGCAGTTCAGGTGCCAGAGCACTGGCCCAGGCTGCCCAGGAGGCTGTGGAGTCTCCTTGTCTGGAGCCATTGCAGAGCTGCCTGGACACATTGCTGTGTGAGCTGGTCTAGGTGCTCCTGCTCTGGCAGGGGGGTTGCACTAGATGATCTTTCTAGGGCCCTTCCAACCCCTAACATTCTGTGATACTATGACCAAGCACAACTAGTCCTGTCTTCAGCAATATGATAGAGCTCTGATACCAAATGAAAACCTGCAGTTTTGCATCTTGAGCTTACAGAATAAGAAGTGCTTCTGTCTGATAAGACAACACAGTGGCTGTCCCAGAAGCTTCATGCTTTTGTGATGAGCTCAAGTGCTAGAATATTCCTCATTCTGATGTTGACCTGTGCAATCACAGATAGGTCACCTGTTTGTTGAGCATGATTCTGCAGTCAGGCTACAGAGTGGATGTGCACATAAGAAAGGAACAGCCTGGAGAATAGCATGGAAAATTTTATCCTGACACTGTTGCAGGTGATTTTGTGAGCAAGAGATGGAGCACTGCAAATACCTGATCACAGAACGTTAGGGGTTGGAAGGGACCTCTGGAGATCATCTAGTTCAACCCCTCTGTCAGAGCAGGAGAACCTAGAGCACATAGCACAGGATAGTGTCCAGGTGGGTTTGGAATGTCTCCAGAGATGGAGCCTCAACTACCTCTAGGAAACATGTAGAGGATTGCTCTTTTATTTTACTCAAACATTCTTTCTCCATGCCCTTCTCTGTCTTTTAACCTGTCCCTTGGAGACATCTGGATTTACAGGGCAAGGTTCTCTTGCAGAAAATGTGTCCATTTGTAAACTCAACTTAAAATCATATATAGCATTGACTCAGTTTTGCCAGAATGTAATAATCTTGTCCAATACTACAGAGTCAAGACTGGCACAAAGAGAAAAATCACAAAGCCATCACTCACACAGCACCTTGAGCTCCAAGGCTGAGTAGGACAGTATGTCTCAGGGACTGCTAGTAAGCATTAGTTACTGTTTACTTTCTTACTTTACAGCTGTTTACCACATGTATGACACACTTAGCAGCATGACAATGAGGAGGTTAATACTCCTGAAGGAGAAGCCAGTAAAGCTTGGAAAAGGAAATACCACCCCACCCCATTCTTCAGTCTTTTTCAGATCAGTCTCTGTGGGTAGTTCCAGAGGTTTTAGGATGTTTAGTTAACTCAAGTCCACCTCAGCACTGACATTTCCCTTATTTTTTTTACCCTGCTTATTGGCTTAGCATTGAGTGATTTCTGTCATGCTGAAGAGCCTCAGAGCAAAGAGGAGGAAAGCTGTCTCAACTGAGTTAAGGGATAAGTTTCTTCTCCCTCTATGTTGCTTAATTGAGACAAAAAGCTGAAAAATGTAAGCCCAACACTACACAGATAGTGCAGAATTTTATTAGACAGCCCAGAGGCAGAGAAACTTGCGAGTGTTACAAAAGAGTTAAAGACTAAAGGCAAAGAGGTGAGAGCCCAGCAGAAGGTGCCAGTTTCATTAAGTAGTTATGCTGATGATAACAGGGAGAAAGGGCAAGGCTTGCTGTCCACTGAAACACAACAACTCCCATAATGTATTCTGCACATCATATCGCTCAAGCCTCTAATATTTCATCCATTGATTTTATTGTCAAATGAAAAGGCCCTTGTTCCAAGTGGCATTTAGTGAGACTGATGGGGAGAAACTCAGACTTCATTACTGGGAGTTTGCTCCCTGGATAACGTTGACATTATATGGGTAAAAAGCAACGAGTGCAAAAGCCTCCCAGTCCTAATGTTCAGAGAAGTTTCTCTGGTTCTCTTGCTGGAAGCTAAAGGGCTTTTCACCTAGTCAGACTACAGCCTGCCCCACGTGGCATCTGCAAAAAAAGCATCACTCAAACTTCTCATACAGGTGCTTTGAGGTAAGCTCTGGTAAGCTAGGATTCAACTTTTGTGCCAGCTGCTGTTTTCTGCTATAGGAAGAGAGGAGATCAGAAGAGAAGTCTATGAACTATTAAACATTCAGTTTTGAGGAAATACTCTGCATTGTGCTTACAAACCAGAGAGGACATACACATATGTATTCAACTAAGTCTGTTTCTTTCAGGCTCAGTGACAAATATCACCAGAGAAACTGTGGAAGTGTTTTTACTGCCACTCCATCGTTACAAGTGGTTGCACCAGCTGAGAGGCAAAGAGCTCAGAGCTAATTTTAGCCACAGAAAGAAATGTATTGAAAAGCTAAACAGCACAAAGAAGGAAACACACATCTGTAGGGGAGTTCAGAAAGCACCCAAAACAACTCATCCCCAAATCCATCTAGTAGAGGCCCAGAGAAAACTGGCACACTGTCGGTGAGAAAGCACTCCAAACCTTGCTCTCTTTAGAAAACAAGGAGGAAAATGCAGAAAGTGAAAGCTGTTTGTAGAAGAAAATGCAGGGCTTTCCTTCTTAGAGAAGTATTCCCTTCAGTGAATGACTGGGTTATGATCATTCCTGCTTATCCTCCCTCCCTTCAGAGCCTCATGAGATTTGGATTCCCCATGCCTACCAGCATGGCCTCGCCAAGAAGGTGTCTGTAGCCAGATAGTACAGGTACTTTTTTAAGCAATAAGAGAAATTGGTTCAAGCCCTTACAAGCTAAAGAAGAACCTGCAGTCTCTCCCTTTTCTAGACCTGTGCTGCTTTAGCATGTCACATGTAGCACTAGCACCCTACAAATCCTCCTTCATACTCTTCTCCTGTAATGAGGGCAACTTGTTTTGACCTTCTGAAAGGTTAGGTGCAGGAGAGTCAAGATGCAAAACAGATTTTAGGCTGAAAATAGCTGGCAGTTGTCTGGCTTGACCAAGATGACAGCAGCAGAACTCAAAATGCCTGTGTGTTGTGGTTATAAGCACCAGTCTGGAAAAAAAAACCTTTTAGTTTCATGCATAAACTCCACCTGGCTTTAAATGTCAACAACAGTGTCCCTTCATTCATCTGAGCCTAACTGAACTGCTTCTTTAGTGACTTCTGTAGCAAAGTTCAGGGTGCAAGCTTTCCTTCAAAAGTACTAAAGAGAAGAATGATGCTCAAATACTGGAAATGTCTAGCTAAGCTAAACCATACTTCCACAGTAAAATAAGAGAGAGGCATGAAAGCATTAAGAATTCTGAGGACATGAAAATGCAGTAAGTCAGCTGTGCAACCACTGCAGGAAGGCATGCAAAGGGCAGCAAGGGAGGGTATCAGTTAATCCCCTTAATCTCTACTAATGCATGAAGTGTAAGCAACATTCCTTTTATGAGGCAGCAAAACACTGTCAGGAGTTCTGAATCCATCTTGCATCTCAATGAATTCTGTCATCAAAAAGCTAAGAACAGCAAGTCAAATATGAGTAAGATTTCCCTTTACTACTTTTCCTCTTCACCTGTCTAGACACAAGAGGGAAAACAATATAAAACCTGAAAGCTGTAAAATGGACTTGGCTACCTCACTCCCTCAGAGCCACAGACATTAGATGACATGCTGTACTTGCTCTTCAAAAGGGAACAAGCAGATGAGATAAGATAAAGAAAATGATCCACAACCTATCTGTACAATAAGCCTCTTCTGTCAAAAAAAAACAACAATCAAAACCCAGCAACTATTACAAGACAAAGGGGTTTATTCTCCATTTTCCTTGAGGAGAACAAAAAGAAATCCCTGACCCAACAGAAGATCACAAGCCAGCCCTTTCATGGGCTCCTAGTTCCATGCAATGCAATCTGGTGTCACCTTTTTGTTAGTCATGCTGCACATCTATTAAGCACCATAATAAATATAAATTACAATGGAAGCACATTTAATACTAGGGCAAATTAAAAACAGATTGTGTCTCAAGTACTGAAAAATAGCAACAAATTACTAAGCATTTACAGCTCAAAAAGGCAGTAAGTCAAAAAAGGGTGATGTAGATGACAATTTCAGCTGTGTATTAAGATGATCAGTAAGACCTTAGTTGTATCTAGTGATAGGATTTTGGCTTCCATTGGATTGAACACTGTGAGAATTAATTCAGACCTCAGTCACATAAATGCTGTAGAAGTAAGCACACTAATTTGAGAAATGATCCCTAGCAAGAGTTACTAGTGCCTACCCAGTTCATCTCAGTGTACAGCTATCTGGATGGGCAACTCATCTTCAGCAGCCCTCTAGGATGGCTGTATGGGGAGTGAAAGGGTCACTGAGGCCCCATAAAACTTGATAATGCAGCTCATGGAAAAGGAATGAAGGGATGATGGCAATAATTTCTTAAATCAATCAAAGGAAAATTGTCAGGACATCAGTTTATGCCTCCAAAATCATCCAGTCAATGGGATGTTTACAGCTAATCTGTTCTAAGCCCTAGAACAGGTAAATCCATCGTTAGCACTGAGCACACATTCTGTAAACTGGTAGATCTGAGAGAGTTTCCCTCCAGGATCTCTCTTCAGCTTCCACCTCTGCCCTTTAAAAAGGCAAAATTGATCTTTCTCTAGGATTCTTTCCTGGAGGCACACAAATATTGTACTTCTTCACAAAATCCAACTGTGCAGTTCCAAACAGACAGACCTGCCTACAATTTATTCTTCACAAATAAAAGATAATGTAGGTGGCTCCAAATAACACTTGTGCACAGATGTTTTTTTTCCTAGTGAACTCTTCCATCAGTCCATCCAATTCCAGTCTCCTTCCATTACAGTGACTTAAGGGTCCCCCTGAGGCATTTCTTAGCTCCCCACTTCAGAGTCACTTTTAGTTTGGGCCTACACTTGCTCCCTATCATGCCCTAAGGGTTTTCAGAAAGCAGTTTCTTCACAAGATCCTTTTATTTCTAATTTGTGTGATTTTCTCTGTGTTCAATGCTGCAGAATATGGATTGTACATTGGCATATGTAGGGATTATTTCCAATGGTACCCACATACTCAGAACAAACAGAGTAAAAGAACATGACATTCTGTCTACAGCATGTGAAATGCCAGTTTCTTCTAGAATAAGAGGCAACATTCTGACTGAATTTAATGCTCTTATTCTGTCACTTAGGCTCAGCCTATTAATTGCAGGAGGAAACAAACTCCAAGCCATAAGTCAAATTCTGGGATAGCTTTCCATTTGTTATCACCACATGAAGAGGAACTCAGCTCCTGTCCTTCCATGAAAGAAAAACAAACCATTTGCCATTTAAGCTTCTAAGATCAATCCTGCAGGAAATGTGTGCGTATGCATGCACTGAAGGAAAGGAAGATTTATCTCAAGATGTGACTTAGGACACAAAGGCATTAAAAAAAAACAAACCATTATCTCCTTTGGAGGTGGAGAAAAGATCTTCTATGTATCAGATTCTGATCAGCTCTAGAAAGTACTAATGTTATTTCATTTCACAACAGATGGGAAGGTTCACCACTCAGAAAGACTGAATGAGAGCTGACTCAACAGCAATCATAAATTATTAACTACTTTGAAGGAATTTTTTTCCCCCTCCTCTTTTTTTCCCAAGTCCTCTAAGCTAATTTTGTAGCTCATGCAAGGACAGATCTGAGGGAATAATTATCAAGCAGGTATGACAGGATTAAGTAAATGCTCTATGGCAAGACAATGCTGGGCTTCTCTCACTGAACCACTACAGAAATTATTTGTGGTCAGGATTAAAGTATTTAATTAAATCAGCTTTGTGTAGATGAAACAGGAAAAATATTTTTTAAATTGCTGCAAGAGAGGAAAAAAAAAAAAACTTCCTCTCTTACCACTATGACTGAGCCTGGAGTTCAAAACCCAAAGTGATCAAAACATCAGTGACTCACTGGCAAAAGCATTAGGATAAATCAACATGCCTTCAAAGTTATCTCCTTTCAGACTCTTTTTCCCCAGCTCAGATGATCCCAACGTTATGCAAATGCATTACTGGAACAATGACAGCTTCCAGACCAGAAAGGTGATGTCCCTCTATGGTCTGAGTGGTTTACACACAGCAATTGTCCTTAAGGTAAAGCTGTCAGTCACTTCAGTGAGCTCGCTCTTAACCATTAGCAGTCTGCTAGAGGACTTAGGCAGAAAAGGGATTGTCAGCTTTTGGTTTTATACAAACAGTAGTGGGAAGTAAGAAAAGGCTTGCTATTTAAGAAGTGGGTGTAGAACAATGGATTTTTTGACCCCTGAGAACAACAAAGGGTAAAAAAAAACAAACCACCAGACTGAAGACATAGCTTTTCCTCCTGAAATCTATTTGCTACAAGACCAGAAGGGAGAAGCAACACTGCAGAGAGAGTTGCTCAGTTAAGGTCAGCAGGGTTTGAACAATCTGCTGCCTCTCTTACTGTGGAGACACAGCTAGCCTAGGACTGGAGAACTGAGGAAGATCTACCTAGAGTTCCATGGACTCTACTGAAGAACACCTCAAGTCTTGGCTGAGCTAGGGCACACAGAAATTTCTTTACTTCCATGCCAATGTTTCTCGAAGTTGCATTTAGCAAACTGTTGTGAAAAATGAACATGTGAGCTTACTTTGCCTCCATTTGGCTGCAGAATTGAATGAAATAATCGAGTTGGTGGATAAAATGCAAGGATTTGGACTTAATTCTCTAGCCACTGTCAACTAGGATGGAAGGACTTCAAGCTATTTCTCAGTAGTTGGACTAGGATCTTGGCTGGAAGAAAACTCAGTGGGGAGTGAGTTGGTTATTAATGCAAATCCTTAGTATCTCCCTTCAGAAGATAAAGGTGTTGCCATTTTTCATACTGGATGTCTACTTCTTACTGAAGAAAGAAGAAAGCAAATCAGGTTTTTTTTCTTTTAATTTCAAGCTGCCATAAAAAGTAGAAAGAAAAAGAATTTGTACAAAATCATTATAGATATATCTTATAATAAGGTACTGAGAATTGATTTTAAGGTCTAACAAACCTTCTCAGAGACCCTTTGAATGACAGCTAAGAGGGAAAATCTACCTCCAGTTAAACTTTATTATTCCCTCTGCTGTATAGAACTGTAAAATAAACAATTTTCTGAAGGGGAAAGGAAAGAAAGCTAGATAAAAAAATATTATACATTTATATCCTTATTATTTCTTCCCAACTCTACTATTTGGGGAACAACATAGGTATTCTTCTCTCAAGAACAGCAAAATAAAAGTTCTATGCAAAGCATCATTAAATGGCAAGTCTTTGTCAATAGATGTGCAGTAAAACCCAGGCCCTAACATTCAGTAATCTCAGTCAGCTTTGGATCACAAACCTAAAGACATGCACATGTGTACACAATGCATCACAGAAAGCAGCTCCTTCTAATCATTGCTGGATATACTCTATCAATAAGTCATCAGGGCAGGAAAAACCATGGAAATCAGCATATGGAACTGCTAATGGCAATGAATTCTATATCAGAAGTACAGAATGGAGGCCTGCAGCAAGCTAGAAGGTGTGAAACACTGCACGTATTCAAATGTGTCCACAGTATAATCCAAAAGTGATTTAAACACCTACAGCAAGAAGTTTGATGTATTTCTTCTGGATCACTTAACAATCATGAGCTGCTCCTTAATTTCCTTTCCCATCATTACTTACTGTCAATAAATGTGTGTGTTAAATTTAATTTTTCTCCTTTGTAATTAGTCTAGGTCTACCTGCCTGACATATTAACTGGTTCTACAATCTCTCACTGGTGACATCAAATGATTTCCATGGTGACAGATTGGGATGTGCTCCTGAAGGAGATTGGTAAGTGGGTCATATTTGACTGGAAAGGGAAGGGAATTAAAAAAAAACCAACAACACACCTCCTTTATATATACTTGCTTTGGTTAGGCTAATCAGTAATTCAAGGAAGATAGTCCAAGACAAAAGTCCAAAATGGTACAGTTGAATTTGCTTGGGAAATAACAACCACAGAGGCTTGTGGAAAAGTTTTTAAAGATTATTGTGAGTAATCAAAGAAGCATNTGCCCTGAGCCTCCTCTTCTCCACACTACCCAACCCCAGTGCCCTCAGCTGCTCCTCAGCACACTTGTGCTCCAGAAATGTATTTGCTGCATTGATGCATTCTGCTGCATGGACACTTGTGTCCTTGGATGATGCCTGCCAAGGGTGTTCCTGTGAACACCAGTACCACCAAGCCCTTGAAACACAACACTGCTGCCTTGGAAGGGCAGCTGAATAACAATATACTCACCAGGGGGGTCTTAGATGTCAGCAATAGCTATTGCTGTGGCTCCTGATGAAATGGATTTGGTGTGAATCCACTGACTCACCGACTTGAAGAAGCCACTGTGGAGATGCAGTAAGCAGGTATGACTCCTTTTATAGCAAATGGAGCCATTCCAACTTTGAGCAGGTCAGAATTTGGCTCCCTAAATTTATACTACAGAAGAATGGTGTGTTTTTCACATCTTTTCTCATAAAAACACTGGCTGTTGGCTTTGCTGCTGATTAACAACCTCCTACTTAACCATTCTGGGCAAGTTGGTGAGGAAAGCTGTCAGGCCAAGAACAGGACTGCTGGCAAACCATCCTCTGGCCAAGGCACACTCCATAGAGCACGTGGCTGAGGAGGAGAGACTTTGCCTTTTGGGAGACTGGGCTTCATGAATTCTAATCCATTGCAACCTAAGTTTAGTTCCTTAGAACAACAACCTAAATTAAAACCTACAACTTTCCTAAAGGTAAAGGGATTCAACCACTGCTTTTCAAATGACACCAGGATGGCAGAGCAGGATGTGTAAATTGCTGTGAGAGGACATCTAATATGATGCTTTCATGGGAGGAAACTGTGCAATAAGGAAGCACCAGAATCCTGTGTGGCACTAGAGGTTGAAATTCACAGAAGGCAGCATTTGCCCTGTGAAATGTCTGACAGTTATCATTCAGGAGGACACACAGTAGCATCTGAGCAAGCCCAATCAAAGCAGACAGCTACAACTTCACGTACTCACAGTAAATCTTGCACTATTATTCCACTGAGACTAAATGTGAAATAAATCAGAGGGAACTGTGAATCCCCAATGTAAAAAGGGCTCAGGTTACAAAATATTCCTCTGCACGATTTATTTGTCCAGGGGTAGCTTGTGCAGTGCTAGGTGCTGTACAAATACACAACTTGCCATGCCTAGGCAAGAGAGGCGATGGGAAGAAGGGAAACAGTAATTCTACCTGTCACAAACACAAGCCAGGATTGCAGGCACAGCTGGGAAGCAGAGCCCAGATCTCTGCTGTTCCACCCAGGGTTAACAGTGAGAGAATGAGAGGAAATGGCCTCAGCTTGCACCAGGGGAGGTTTAGATTAGATCTAAGGAGAAACTTCTTCCCTGCAAGGGTTGTTAAGTCTTGTCTCAGGCTGCCCAGGGAGGTGCTGGAGTCACCGTCCCTAGAGAGGTTTAAGAACCATTTAGATGTTCTACTTAGGGCCATGGTTTAGTGGTATGGGAGTGCTAGGGATGGTGGGACTTGATGAGCTTAAGAGGTCTCTTCCAACCTTAATGAGTCTGTATAACTGCTCTTGTCCTTCTCAACCCTCCATGGATTTCACGAGCAACAAAGTCTCCCACTACACTGACATTAATGTGCATACATCACTGATCTTTTTTATTGTTTCAACAGAAGATTCCTAACAGTTGTTAAGATTGCAAATTAGTTCAGCTTTGCTTAAAGGATTCAGTTTTTAGATCATTCTCACATCAGAAAATTTGAAGGGGAAAAAAACCCAACCAACAGATACATAAAGTTTTCCTAGAGAGTCTGAAGTAACTCCCTTAGCAGAACTTGGTGTTGAAAGCAGCATTGCTAACAGTGTGGCAAAGGAAAAGCTCTCTACACCAACTCAGTCATGTCAGAGGTGACCTTGGGAAACATTTTGTAACAGGTCAGGGCAGAAAGAATATCTAATACAACGATTAGCAAGCATGTAGAAAGATTATGTTCATGTTTTATACATATAGGTGGGTAGATAAACAAAGGAAAGACAGCAAACAGGAGTAATGAAACCATAGCAGGCTGGACAGTCAGTTTGATGAGAGTAGTTAAGAAGATTAATGTATACTCTACACTGAATTCCCTCTGTTGGCCAGCACTCAATAATTTAGAAGACAATGCCAAAGCCTTCATTTCAAGGGGACAGAAAATTCTGGTGATGAAAGAGGGAGCTAAAAACTTAACTTGTAATTAAAAAGCAAACAGGCTGAAGCTCCCATGTGCTCAACAGGAAGTAATACCATTTAGGAAACAGTGAGGAGGGATTATTATTCAGCTAGTTCATTTTATTAAAGAAAAGAACTCAAAGAGAACCAGTAACAACTTCCCTGCCCTAGTATCCTTAATAATATGATTACTCATCGACTTAATGAGAAAAACTTTGAGGCTAAAGAGAAAGCAATTAAACTGACAGATTTATTGCTACCAAGAATAGATACCCACAAAATGCCGAGCTAGGATGCATAAAATGACCATAATAATCCATGAACATTCCTAGGAAGATGAATAAGGGGATGACAAAGCTCACATCGTTTACGTGACAGAAATAGTTAGACAGATGACAAGCAAATTGATAGGTGCATGTTCAGATGGACACAGAGGTGACATTCAGAGCATTCACCTAAGAAATGATTGAACTTAGTATACTATCAGCTTAAGATATGTGGAAACCTCAGAAACAGGGCAAAAAAAGGCCAGATTAAAACTCAAGTTTCTACAGAAATTGGAGATTTCCAGTTAGCTCCACACTCTTGCTACAAACACCTCTCATCTGCCAAAGTTTGGTTACAAAACTATTTCAGTGTTGAATTCTGAACTGTGGGCAAGAATGTGTTTTCTTTTTTTCCTAGGGATCACTGAGCTCTGTAGCCTCAGGCATACATCACCTGTCACAGCACATGCCAGGGGGGAGCAGCACCTCACCACAGTCACCTGTGACATTTTGCTGACTGCTCCATCTTTTTCTCAGTCCTAAACTCAATGATCTTAAACTTCAGCATCAAAGGGCTAATAAGAAGTTAGGACATCACACCTTCTCCTTTACACTTGGAAAGCCCACTTTTGGCAGATATTCTTCTATGAGGGAGATAAAAGAGGATGCTGGTGGAGAACAACACTTGGCCCTGAA
This sequence comes from Bucco capensis, assembly GCA_013396975.1. Classification (NCBI taxonomy): domain Eukaryota; kingdom Metazoa; phylum Chordata; class Aves; order Piciformes; family Bucconidae; genus Bucco; species Bucco capensis. Next base: position 442,961 of record VWZO01013982.1, on the reverse strand, counting down.
TCTATAAGCCAGGACAGGCTCAGACATTCCCAGCCCTAACTTGCTGCTCTATCTCAGTGCATCAGCATTTTCAGCCTTGCCCAAGTCAATGAGACTCCTCATAAGCTTTTACACTTCAGCCTATGATTAAGTACTTCACTAAATAAGGTCATTAAATTTAAATTGTAGATGCTTGCTAGGTACTCCTGAAGGTTGTTCTCTCACCTGCAACATATTCCCTTCAGGCTCATGGCTGGCAAAACAAGTGGTAAAATAACATCCTAATCTGCATGTCAGCAATCCTCCCACTGAACTTAAGACATGGGAAATGGATTGATTCAGGAGGGAGCTGTATTTACCCTACTACTGATGGAAGGAAAAACAGTAGCTTGTTATGCCTCTCAGAAAAAGATGAGCTACAGAGAAAAGGAAAGGTTCAGGAACCTGGAGTATCACAGTGTCTTGCAGAGACATCCCAGCTTCCTTGGGCAGCAGCAGCCATACACCTGAGTTAATGCAGCACTTGGCCACTTCTCAGCCCAACACAACCCTTCCCTAGTGCACTGAACTAGCTTGGGTACACATGGATGTGTTGGCCTCCACACAGGTATATCCTCAAGGATTCACACAGCACTTCCAGAAGCTAGCAAGCTGTTTTCACATCATGCAGTGTGTACACCTCTATCCTTCTTCCTACTCCCCAACAGGCTATCGATCACCCTGAAGTGTATGCTAAAGCCATAATGTGGATAACAGACCATTAAAAGCTCAAATGAGACTGCTAAAAACATTTCATTAATCATAGCACAATCTAGTCTTGAACCAAGAGCTACAGCTTTGGCAAGCTGGTAATGGAAGGCTTCTTTCTACCCATTTCTAATGGCTGGGAAAGGAAAAATCCTGATCTGGTTACCTCAAATCTTTTGCCTTTCATTTCCTCAGGTGTATGTGGCCTGGGAGGGTGACACTGCTGGGGAAGGAGATCGAGGAGAAGATAAAGAATAAAAAGAGAGCTGCTCAGAAGGAAGTGTGAATGCTGCTCAGAGAGCCTGGATTCTCAAAGGAGCCAGAACACCCACAACTCATACCAAATTTAATAAGACTGCTCCTGAAAAAGTGACCAAAGTGTCTCCCTTAGCTGGCAAGTGGCCTTTATTTTGGGATTGGACAGGATATCACAAAAAGGACTTTTCATCCTAGGGGCCCAGACCCAGCACTGATCCTCCCAGTACAAAGACACAGCACGAAACACAGTGAAAAAGATGTTGCTGCCATTGCACCACTTCTTACTGTTCCATCGGTAGCTTTTCTCAGTAGCTTCCCAAGCTCTTTCCAGGGAAAGTCAGCAGGTTACAGGTTTCCTGCTAGGCAACTGGCAGGCTAACAAGAGTTACCTGCCAAGCCCATTTGGCTGTTTAACTCCTCTGATGCCTCTGCACACTAGCTTGAAGGTGGGGCATCCTTTGAATTTCTCTCAGGGAGCAGGCTGGAGAAGGTGGTTTCAGCTGAGGGAAGGTGTTTCTTTAACAGCACAGACTTAAAAGACAGTATCAATAAAAGACCGTGCTTTAAGAATTAACTGGAAGAGTGATCATACCTCAACTAAAGGACCTATCAGCACAGGACTCAAGTTTAATCCAAGTGGAGGATTTGAATCAACAAACTGCTTGTCAGGAGGCAAGGTTTTTCACCTTAGCTTCACCTCACTGTGGCCATGCTAAACTGCCTGCTTTAGACTTATAGAAGACTTTTCTAAACGAGATATCAGTTGCTGACATCAGTGCATGGAGTTTACTATGCAGTGCTGGACAAAAAGGAGAAAGAAATGTTGAATATGGAACAAGAGCTTTCAAAAACACAGTAGCACAGGCTTGATTATGCCAGACATCACTATGTTTCCAGTGAGGCATGTCCTGGGCAGGATTCTGGAGCCCTATCAATTAAAAAGCAAAAAAACCCTTGATAGCTTATCAGGGAAAAAGTAGTGTTATACCTACATTAGAGTTTTGTTATTTAATGCTGCTTAAGTTTTTAAGATCTGCAATACCTACCACTCTTACTTGTGCCCTGATAAATTGAATTGGGTTTGGAGAATCAAAATGTCCCTGTAATATCTGACAAAGAACTTTGACCCTGCTGTGGAATTTCTTGAATACACTGTGCTTTAGAACATCACTTGGAAACCCTCCTAAGGATTTGGAAAATGCAATTTCTGTGAATTAATTATGTTTCTCTAGTCCAATATCTTCCTTCCTCTGTGGGACTGGCAGCAGGAGCTCCACTACACCTTGGGGGGTTTATTAGTATTGCATATTCCAGAAGTATCTAGTAACAGGGAAAACTGCCATCCAGAGTGACCTGGACAGGCTAGAGACATGGGCAGGGAGAGACTTAATGACATTTAACAAGGGGAAGTGTAAAGTACTGCATCTGGGAAAGAACAAGCCCATGGATCAGTACAGACTGGGAACTGATCTGTTGGAAAACAGCCCTGGGGAAAAAGCTCTAGGAGTGCTGGTGGCTAGGAGGATGCCCATGAGGCAGCAATGTGCCCTTGTGGCCAAGAGGCCAATGGCATCCTAGGATGCATTAAGAGGAGCGTGGCCAGCAGAGCCAGAGAGGTTCTTCTCCCCTCTACTCTGCCCTGGGGAGGCCTCCCCTGGAATGCTGTGTCCAGTTGTGGGCCCCTCAGCTCCAGAAGGCTAGGGAGCTGCTGCAGAGAGTCCAGCACAGGGCCAGCAAGATCCTGAAAGGAGTGGAGCATGTGCCCTAGGAGGACAGGCTGAGAGAGCTGGGTCTCTTCAGCCTGGACAAGAGGAGACTGAGAGGAGACCTCAGCAATGCTTAGAAATATGTGAAGGGTGAGTGTGAGGAGGAGAGAGCCAGGCTCTGCTCAATGGCATCCAATGGTAGGACAAGAGGGAATGGGAGCAAGTTGGACCACAGGAGGTTTAGTATTAACATGAGGAAGAACTTCTATACAGTTCAGGTGCCAGAGCACTGGCCCAGGCTGCCTAGGAGCCTGTGGAGTCTCCTTGTCTGGAGCCATTGCAGAGCTGCCTGGACACATTGCTGTGTGAGCTGGTCTAGGTGCTCCTGCTCTGGCAGGGGGGTTGCACTAGATGATCTTTCTAGGTCTCTTCTAACCCCTGACATACTGGGATACTTGCTTTTCCTCTGCTTTTTTTAAAGAGTAACCTTTTAGCTCTTATGACTGCTATGGAAAGCAAGGCAGTGCAACATTAAGGAGCCAAACAACAAAAACTAATACGCTTTTTAGGTTTTTCTTAACATAATGATTTGGAAGTAGGTCTCCTTATCTTGGAGGGTTTTACCATGGTAGGCTATCCCCAGTATGGCAGCTCTCAGGAACTAACCTCTCAAAGTCTATTCTATTCCTTGCCACAGAGAATTCCTTCTCCTGTGTGCAGAAGGCTATGGTGATACCTTAACTTTCTCTGGCACAGCTGCATGTATCTCTTCCAGTGCCAGGGTTTTGAAACAGTAGTAGTATTTCCTTAGTAGTCATCAAATGCTTATGCACCCAGCCAGGCTACAACAGAGATAAAGAGATCCTGGTCCCATCCTGAGAGCTAGCTTGCAGAGCTCTTTCTACCTGCGTGCTGTATAAACCCTGGTGGGCAGATAAGCAGCACACAGTCCAGCATTCACTCCCCCTCAGTGGAACAGAAAAACAAGAACAAAAGCAAGAAAACTTAGGGGGTCAAGATAAAACGATTGTTTAATAGGTGAAAATTTAAGCAGAAGAAGAGGGAAGGAAAGAAAAAAATAAAGCAAGTGATAGCAAGGCCCTTCCTGTGGCTAGACTGATGCCAGTTGCTGAGCAAAAGAATCATAGAAGAGTTGCAGCTGGAAGAGACCTTGAAGATCATCAGTGCAGCCTTTGTCCTAGCCCTAGCAACCTGCTAAATGATGCCTCCCAATGCAACATCTACCTGGCTCTTAAACCCCTCCAGGGATGGGGACTCAAGCACCTCCCTGGGCAGCCTGTTCCAATGGCTCACAACCCTTGCAGCAAAGAAATTCCTCCTAAAGTTTAGCCTGAACCTCCCCTGGGGCAATTCCCATCCATTTCCCCTTGTCCTATCACTCTCCACCAGGGAGAACAGACCAGTCCCTGCCTCTCTACAACCTCCCTTCAGGTAGTTCTAGAGAGATGGTTAGTCCTCACAGAACCAAGCCCAGGATCACAGAACACCAGGGTTTGGAAGGGGCCTCTGGAAGAGATCATCTAGGCCAAGCTCTCTTGGAGAGCTTGTTCATAGTTTCATAGGAGTGTGTCCAGGTGGGTTGTGAAAGTCTCCAGAGCAGGAGACTCCACAACCTCTCTGGGCAGCCTGCTCTAGTGCTATGTCACCCTCAAATGAAAGAAGTTTTTCCTTATATTTAGGGGAAACAGAAGTCTCCTGTTCCCCCTTTTATAGCTGAACATGACATTATACAACACAGAAGAGCTTTTTGGTTAGAGTCATCCATCCAGTTGTGTCTTATCACAACCTACTGCACATGGGTTTCTCTTGCTGTGGTTTTCTGCTAGACATTGCACAGGTGTTCCTGTAAGTGAGCCTCAGGCTTTGATTGAGGGAGTGAAAATGTTAAGGGAGGCTGGGAAAATGCAGGCAAAATCTCACCACTGCATGAGTCAGGTAAGGGGTATCAACAATTAAACATTAAAAAGAAAGAAGCAGAAAGAGTGTTGATTAGAGGTGCCTCCCAAATATGGGCTGGAACTAATGAGGCTTTTCTTTTAACTATCAGAGAAAGTTTATTACAGGTACTTCAAAGGCAGTTGACTCAGTAAGCAGTAGAGGTGGGTCAGAGATACATCCTTTCCAGTGATGCTCAGCATAAAAGCAGCAGCATTCATAATGGAATGGCTGAACTGGCTATGAAAATAATAACAGGACTTGGGAAAGCTTTAAGGAGAGGATTAAGCCTTACAATAAAGAGAGACAGCAATCAGGAATGGCATATAAAATAAAACCAGACCCCTTGCACTTATTTCACAGCTACAAAAAGGGCATGCTGATGCCATACATGCTTCTCATTTGGTGCATAAAACCTGATCTGTGATACACTGGGTTGTTAAAATTCCTCTACTCTCTTGAGCTGAGGCTGCCCAATTGAATGGTGACAGCACTGAAAGGGGGTAAGATTACCCGTGTAGGTGGCATTACATTGAGAGCTAGTGCATATGCTACCAGACCAGAAATGTCACAGACTTCTTGAGTTTGAGAGTGGCAGAGCTCTGGCCCAGGCTGCCCAGGGAGCTGCTGGAGTCTCCATCTCTGGAGATATTCCCAATCCAACTGGACACATCCTGTGCAAGCTGCTCTAGGTGAACCTGCTCTGGCAGGGAGGTTGGACTAGATAATCTCCAGAGGTCCCTTCCAACCACTAAGAATCTGTCATTCTGTGAGTTGCATGGGGTTTTACACTTCAGAAAAAATCCATATCTGGATCAACTTCTTTCCAACTTTTCTGTTGAACACAGATGGTAAGATTAGTTCTGGGAGAGCTCTGTTGCTCACTGTAGTCTGCAGTCTTAGGAAAAAAGTCCCAGTACCTCTCACATATGCACTGTGTTCTAATTAAAAGCTGGACTCCTCACATCTTCACCAAGATAAATCCACAGACAACTTAAATGGAAGTAATGGAGTTACTCTGGATTCAATCTCAGGCAAATGAGACAAGGATCTTGGCCTAATCTCATAAATGTCTCCCTTAAGATCTCCATTAGTAACACTGAGTTTTTAGTGAGAAATGCACTGCACTCTTGCAAGATGTCCTGGCAGAGAAAAATGGTATTTTTTAGTACATTAATTCTAAACAATTACATTAAAAACTTTTGGTGAGCTCTCAGGGCAAAGGGTTACAAGGTCCTGCTATCTCAGTACACTTCCTCACCAACATGCCCCAGAAATACACAAAGAAACTAACAGCTCTAATGTATCATTAAAAAAGCAGTTTCAGTTTGTGTGTTTTAGAAGTCTGTGATTCAACCACCCCTGCTTTCCCTCCTAAGCATCATTACTACTAATTACTCACAACACCTGTGGCAATCTCTGGATGATATTCAGCTTTCAATCCATTGCTGAAAGATCCCAATTCCACTGGCAAGGCAGGGAATGAGTACTGGTAATTGGGAAAGTGCTTCAAGCTTTTGGGCTAAGAATACAATTGTGACAGTACTTTATCCTGATTCACCTGGAAGAGTTTGCCTCCTCTTTGCCCTTTGACTATGGGCCCACTATGAACAAGGCATCAGAGCTATAAAGCTCCCAGGAACAAGCTGACAGCTAGTCCAGGTAGAGGCAGACTTTGGAGAGTAGAACAAAAAGTAACAGCAATTTTGGATGCCTTAAGAAGCATATCTTCAGTGTATTTTTGCAGAGGTGGACATGTAAGCATGACTTCTTTTTCCTCTCTCAAAGCTCTCAGCCCTCCTGTCTCTGCTTTGAACTCTAGTTGCAACTCCCTCAAGAGTTTATCACTGCTTTTTCAAGCAGGGGTCACAAGAGGAGGAAATAATGAAAGGTGCACTCCAGGTCTCCATTCACTTTCCAGAGATTTCTAACCCAATCTTTAGTTCTTAATTTTGACAACCTGGAGACCTTACATATTGTTAGAGAAATAATTAATCATCATAATCTTCTATCAAGGGATAAATTAAGACCAATCATAGCTTGGGATCACTAAAATCAAATTTCTTCTACTTTAGATTCAGCCTTCCAAGCTTCATTCCAAGAAATTAGCATTCCCATCTGCCTTCAACCTAAAAGTCAGAGCTACAGAGCAAGGTACCCTGGAGCAATCTATTTGTACCAAGTCAGTCCAAGCCTCACTCCAGTGATGGCTCTGTCTTCATTAGTATCCAGGATCTGCTCATGGAATGAGTCACCCAGCAGAGCAAATCTGATACATAATCAAATGTGGGCACACAATGACATTTTTATTGCATTAGCCACAACACATGATTTGGAGTTTATGCTAACTTTAAGCTTACTATGGAAAGACAGATGGTATCTGCTCCAGGGCAAGGGTTTGCAGAAGAGTTGATCCATTAGTATTTTGGAACAGAAAGGAACTGGTGAATTTATATTGGATTACCACTTAGTGCTAGGTGTCTATGCCATTTTGAACCAGTACCAAGAATTACATCTCTTCATTTACTCTATCACTCATTCTCTGCACCTCATAATTCTGTGCCTTTTAGGGAAAGATTAAGTAAGCTGGATATCTGGTGAAGTGTGCCTCACCAGTTTAGAGAGAGCATGTTTCAGCCAGGAGCTGTAGCAGGACCTCACATGTAGGCTGCTCATGTTTTCAAGACACTGTAGAAAACACATGGTGATGGCAAGAGGGGAAAAGGGTTGTAAACCATAAGGAAGATGAAAACCAAGGCAGCTCAAATTTTGGCTTCACATCTGCAATGACAAAACAGTCCTGAAGTATATGGAGAACTGTTGTCACTGAACCACAGTGACCCTCGAGCGCAGCGTTTGCTGCCCGCACTGACAGGATACTCACTGCACAGTGACCCTCGAGCGCAGCGTTTGCTGCCCGCACTGACAGGATACTCACTGCACAGTGACCCTCGAGCGCAGCGTTTGCTGCCCGCACTGACAGGATACTCACTGCACAGTGACCCTC
>VWZO01013982.1:374566-435286 GCA_013396975.1 Bucco capensis | reverse complement strand
CGCCGACCCTCGAGCGCAGCGTTTGCTGCCTGCACTGACAGGATACTCACTGCACGCCGACCCTCGAGCGCAGCGTTTGCTGCCTGCACTGACAGGATACTCACTGCACGCCGACCCTCGAGCGCAGCGTTTGCTGCCTGCACTGACAGGATACTCACTGCACGCCGACCCTCGAGCGCAGCGTTTGCTGCCCGCACTGACAGGACACTCCCTGCCCGCCGACCCTCGAGCGCAGCGTTTGCTGCCTGCACTGACAGGATACTCACTGCACGCCGACCCTCGAGCGCAGCGTTTGCTGCCCGCACTGACAGGACACTCCCTGCCCGCCGACCCTCGAGCGCAGCGTTTGCTGCCTGCACTGACAGGATACTCACTGCACGCCGACCCTCGAGCGCAGCGTTTGCTGCCCGCACTGACAGGACACTCCCTGCCCGCCGACCCTCGAGCGCAGCGTTTGCTGCCTGCACTGACAGGATACTCACTGCACGCCGACCCTCGAGCGCAGCGTTTGCTGCCTGCACTGACAGGATACTCACTGCACGCCGACCCTCGAGCGCAGCGTTTGCTGCCTGCACTGACAGGATACTCACTGCACGCCGACCCTCGAGCGCAGCGTTTGCTGCCTGCACTGACAGGATACTCACTGCACGCCGACCCTCGAGCGCAGCGTTTGCTGCCTGCACTGACAGGATACTCACTGCACGCCGACCCTCGAGCGCAGCGTTTGCTGCCTGCACTGACAGGATACTCACTGCACGCCGACCCTCGAGCGCAGCGTTTGCTGCCTGCACTGACAGGATACTCACTGCACGCCGACCCTCGAGCGCAGCGTTTGCTGCCTGCACTGACAGGATACTCACTGCACGCCGACCCTCGAGCGCAGCGTTTGCTGCCTGCACTGACAGGATACTCACTGCACGCCGACCCTCGAGCGCAGCGTTTGCTGCCCGCACTGACAGGATACTCCCTGCACGCCGACCCTCGAGCGCAGTATTTGCTGCCCGCACTGACAGGATACTCACTGCACACTAATCCTCTGTGCAGTGTTTGCTGCCTACACTTAGAGGATACTCACTGCACTGGCTAGGCCAGGCTAATGGTGATTCTATGTGCTGTATTGCAAATACCCTGAGATTCCCAGGGGAATACAGTAGCGTTTGCTGCCCGCACTGACAGGATACTCCCTGCACGCCGACCCTCGAGCGCAGTATTTGCTGCCCGCACTGACAGGATACTCACTGCTCACTGATACTCTGTGCAGTGTTTGCTGCCTACACTTACAGGATACTCATTGCACTGGCTAGGTCAGGCTAATGCTGATTCTATATGCTGTATTGCAAATACCCTGAGATTCCCAGAGAAATACAGTGGGTTAGAAGAACTTCTCTTTTGTTACCCAGCTGGCAAAGAGCATATTGCAACCTGCAGCTCCTCCTTCCCTTTGCTTCACTTTAAAAGGGAATGTCCTCAAATCCTCTCTCTGCACAGGCATATAGTCCATATCTAGATCCATCTCTGCCATGCTGCCTGAGACTGCAACCTTGCTGCTTTCCCTGAGCTCATCTCACAGAGCAATCTCAGTCAAGTAAGACAGCAAAACCCTTCAACCAATTATGAAACTGAAGGAAGGCTTAGTTGTTGATGTAGAGGGCTCCATCAGACATGAAGCTCACATAAAGGTTAGGAGCTGCCTTAGCGTTAGTACTGCCTAAGCCAGCAGCAATTTTAAAAAGCTTAGGGTATGCCTATTATTTGGGTTGATATGATTGCTCTTTAAAAACCCACACATGCATATGTCCTGCTCAACAGCGAGTCTTCTCCTTATTAAACAAGTAGAAGAGATGGCAGCTTTGAGCACCTGTCCATAGCCCAGCTCTTAAGAAAATAAAGATGATCTCATCCAGCCAAAAACCCCACTATGAACCACAGATTTTACAGCAAGACTGGCAAAGGAAAGGCTATGGCAGCTCATTCTGCTTTAGAGGTGGAAGGACTGTTCAGAGAATGGATTTGGACTAAATGCAGCTAGTTAGGAAGATTAATGAGTAGAAATCCCATTGCATGGTGGTCAGTCTTCAGTAATTTAATTGAAAGAGGAATTAATTTAAAGGAGATATAAAAGTTCCTTTGAAGTTTGGCTACAATGTTTTTCATGGAGTAGAAGTCAACATGCCGTCTCAATCAGGATGTAAAGGAAAGAGAAGCAAGCATTTACAATGTTTAACTTTAGCCTCACTAAATTGAAAGTTCTTGACTGGAGAAAGGAGATGAAGAAGAGCAATGGAAGAACTGTGTCCAGCAAATCTTGATTAGATGGAACAGGTTTCATCTGGAAACTTCAAGATCATGAAGGGAATCTCCCATACTGTCCTGGAGTGATTAAAATTTAACAGTGTACGTCATGTTCCCTTTTGAACTTTTTGAACTTTTGAATATGGACACTGTTTCTTTAAAAGAAGAAAGACTCAGTAGCTGAACTCTCTCCCCCTCCNATAGGATGTCATATCTCTCAACATAGAATCATAGAATCAGCTGGATTGGAAGAGACCTCCAGATCATCAAGTGCAACCCTTGATCCAACACCACTATGATTACTAGATCATGGCACTAAGTGGCACATCCAATCTCATCTTGAAAACCTCCAGGAACAGTGAATCTACCAGCTCCCTAGGCAGGCCAATCCAATGCCTGACTACTCTCTCTGAGGGAGGTATTCAGAAAGAAGGAAGGAAATCCTGTTTCCCACTAATCATCAATCCCAGGTAGGACAGAGAAATCCAGAATAGAGCCTGAAGAATTGAAGGTCAAATAAGAGGAAGTAACAGGAGACTTGTCTAGGCTCACAGACAGGTCAGTAATCATAAAGCATGTCTGAACTATATGGCATTCCCTACTGCCCGATTGATCTTGGCAAGGGGAACTCTTACAACATCCTAGCTGGAAGCTTTTATGTTCTTTAAAACATCTATATCAGGAATGAAAAGTTTTTTCATCACTGATGTAACCAATTACAGGAAACAGATAAGACTTGTGCTTCCCCATCAAAATCCTGATCAAATAGCAGTTCCCACAGCTGCCTGGCTGTGCCTGTCTATCCTCTTTCCAACTCAGTTGTGTGCTTTGTCCCAACATGATGAACCCATAACAGTGGACTCTGTACTGAAATGGTTTGCTGGGACACAGGAAATGGTCTGCAACCAGTTGAAGGTTGATAGTAAAGATGCTCAGCAAGCTATCAGAAGTTAGAAGAGCTGGAGTGCTCCAGGATAGCCAAGTAACAAGTAGATGGAGATGCAGACTTGTGGAAGGAAAAGCTCTATTACCATTCTTCACAAACCCAAGAGATTTTGCAGAGCACAGCTGTTAAAAATACCACACAGGAAAAGGAAAGTCCTCAATACAGGCAGATCCCAAGCAATTTAGGGCTTGCCAGGGAACAACCAACACCCTGAAGCTTTCAGGCTCTCAGTATGCAGCTGGACTCAGCACTCAGCATGAAGCAGAGCTTTATACAAGGGCTGCCTCATTCAGCACTTCTCACTTCAGCCTCTGAACACTCTCAAGGAGCAGCCCCATGCAGAGAACTCTGAAGCAGCCCTGTCTTTGGTGACTACAACTATCAAGACAAGTTGTTTTTATACTAACTCCTTGGTACATAATCCAAACCCTAACTCCTGTTTTTCTGTGGTTTTGATTATTTATATCCTTGGCAACATTCAAGGTCAGACTGTTTGAGGCTCTGAGCAACCTGATGTCATTAAAGGACAAGAAGAAACAGCCTCAAGTTGCAACAAGAGGAGGTTCAGGTTGGGTACCTTCAGTGACAGACTGCCCAGGGAAGTGGTAGAGTCACCATGCTCAAAAAAACCTTCTAGATGTGGCACTTCATGACATGGTTCAGTGGGCATGGAGGAGTTGGGTCAATGGTTGGACTTGATGATGCTAGAGGTCTTTTCCAACCTTAAAGATTCTATGCCTCTTGCTCATTGCAGGGGGTTGGACTAAATGACCTTTAAAGGTCCCTTCCAGCCCAAACCATTCTATGATTCTATGGGGATTGATTATCCAGCCCTGCTCTAAGCTCAATACTTCTGATCTCCATGTCAAGCAATAGGAACTTACTTTTACTCTTTCTTTGATCACACTCAACCTTGACCCTAGATTTTCTTCTTGGATTTAAGTATATGCTTCATTTTTTGTTGCATATATCATATCATCCTGACACTTTATGGAACCCCTGCGGTGTCCTGGGATACACTTACAAAAAGGGCAGGGTTAAAAGACACTATGTGAAGAGGAGAGGAAAAAAAGAGACTCTTACACAAACTGTCACCCACAACAGCATGTTTCTATGGTAATAGAGGACTGCTTGGGGTTGTTATGGCAACTAAACTTTAAAAGCAATAACATAAAAGCAAAGCAAAAAAAAAAGAAATCACAAAAACAAAGCTTCATCACTGCTTTTCTCAATTTTACAGATCATTCTCAGGCCTTCTACCTCCCACAAAGACTATATTGGGTGTTAGTGATCAAAACTCCTTAGGAAGAGGAAGAAAACCATTTGTCTTCCCAGCAATGGGTGTGCAGAGCCTTCTTACCACTCTTTTAGAAACAAGGACTAGAAGAGCTGCTCCACAAGCAGAACTCTTGCACCAAAGAGCAAACCAAACAAACCAGTGATAACAATGGCAGGAGGACTCATTGCTGCCAGCAGCCAAGTGGGGATGCTATCTGCACTGCCTGCCTTGCAGGAGGGACAGGCCAAAATGACACAAAATGCTGGATTAGCTCCCTGATGTTACTGTGTATTTCATTATTTCCTTGGCAGCTTTTTTTCTTATAGTCAGATGCTGCTGCCAAGAAAATGCAGAAAATTTCTAGCTACATACACTTGCTTCCATATAGCTTCACAGAAATTTGCTGTGACATATGATGTTCTTAGCTCATCACAGATAGGTTTCAAGATAAATAAGCTTGACTGACTTCTCCCTTTCCCTATTCTTTCCTACTCAGTATCCTGCAGATTCACTCCCACTTTCCAGCTCCACACTGTTTTCTCATTTACCTACCAGTTATACTCACTTCCTATTATTATATAGAGTTTTATGATCATGAGAATGAAACTGACAAAGTGCAAGCATCCTCTGCTAATTCTGCTGAGGTGTCTCCAAACAGCAGTGTGTCCCTTTGCTGCCATGCTGATACACTTGAGCCTTCCTGCACATCAGAGCTGGCTGAGGTCACCCAACTCTTTTTACTTGTGACCCACACCAGGGCTCTAGAGTTGAAAGCACAGTGTATTTAAAGATTGCCTCTCCAACTATCCACAGCTTTTTTTAGTTAGCCTGTGAAAGAAGCTCTAAGTTCAAAGCAGGAATGTTTATGTAAATCAGGGAATAGAGCAGCTAGACTTCTTTACTGATGTAAGTCAGCATCTTCCTGTTCACTCCTATGTTGTCTAAAGCTAGTTTGTGCCAGCTGGTCTCTCAGGAGTTGAGGACACCAGTGTAACAATAGTCAGATCATCATTTCTTAGGAGTATGGGCAAGTGCCTGACTCTCCAAATACTGTAGAAGTTGGTGCCAATGTGACTCTGAAGCAGGCTGGCAAAAAGCCTGTAGACAGCCCTACAGAATGCCACTTGGCACCTGCAATAGTCATCTCCTCAAGCATGCATAAAGAAACATTACTGTCTATTAAAACCTAACATGTGCAAGAAGACATGGTAATGCCATGAATTAATGAACTAATGAAGTTCAGGAGATCCTGGGCCAGTCTCAGAGGTGATGTGCAGTGAGCCCAAAGTGGCAGATGTTTTCTGATGATGACAGAAGAGTGGTGGTAGCATTGAGTCAGCCAAGGACAGCTTTGTGCTGGTTCACTTCACTGCAGGGCTTCAGGTCTGCTCCTGGTTACATCTTTCAGAAGGGCAGAAGCAGTAAGCATGTGCTAGCTTCTCAGCCCTGGGATGGTTCACAGTCTAAACCTATCAGCCAACAGCATCACTGAACACTTGAACACTATAGACTACCACTTCTGTTCCCATCAGAAAACTTCTCTTGATGTGTCACAATGAAACTTATTTGACAGCTCCCCCAGACTTTAAGATGATCGTGCATCTCTTTCACTGACTTGAGCTTGCAAATGATTTTCTGTAGCTATGAATTTTGTACTTCAGGTCCCAATTCTTCTCAGGACCAGCCTAGACAGTGTTAGAGATCACACTTAAGCCCAGCCTGTGAACTGCACTGGGACTACATGCAGGCAATAGAATAAAAATACAGAGAAGCTGTAGACACATTGCTCCCTGAGTTTTACTGTATGTTTGTCAATCATCTTTTGCTGTGTATCTGGAAGAGTTAGGACAAAAATCTTTTTGTTGTTAGCAGTGTCTCAAAGCACAAAAAATGATTTACCTTGAGGAAAGACTCAGAGGGAGGAAAAGCTCCTTTGTTTAGCTGAAACGCTTGGCCCATGCTGAATGCAAGCTAGAGGTTACTGCAAAGAACATTGGGTAGAGCAAGCTTGAGAGTTAAGTAAAATAAAAACACTTGGGAGATGCAGAGGTAAGTGGGCTCTTACAGACAGCCCCAATTCTTTCTTCTAGCTTGAGGGTTAGAATAAGGGGCTCAAACATCCCTGATTCTCTGCATTGCTAGGAAAAAGGAAACCTGTGAGCTGTCGACTATTTCCAGAGAATTGGACTGATTACTGATTTCATTTACATCTCTAACGTCTAGTTCACTGTCCTCAGCTTTTGCTCATGGTGCATTTGTACACAGCTTTAGTGCAGTTATATATAAATTGGTTTAATTTGGTTCACTCTTCTCCCTCTTCCCTAGCTGTGTGGAGAGCAATACCATGCACTCATCCTGCTGCTGGGACAACCACATCATTGACCTCCAGGCAATACTTTCCACCTTGAGACAGATATTCCCTATACCACTTAACCCTATACAAATCCACCTGCTGCCAAGTCAGTGTTACGGCATGGATTCAAAAAGGTGAAACCTTGGATGAGAGTTTTGTAATTGGAAATGGGGCCTTAGGTCCTTAAAAATATGGATTGCTAATGCAGAACAAGGTATACTCAGAGAATATGCCTGGTTCAGAGAGGGAGAAAACAGAATGCCAAGTTATTACAATGCATGTCACAGAACTGTGAGAAGCATGTGTGTCTGATAGATTGCATGGGATTAGAATGAGGGCCTGAGGCATGGAAACCTATCTATTAAATATCATTCTTTCTTTAGTTCTAGTACTATAACTATCAAACCTTAGAGTAAACTTCATTTGTTAGGGGGATAACCCATGGGTCTCATCTCCTTGGCTTTTTCACACATGCAAAGGTGAATCCTCATTACACATTATTAATTGGAATGATGGACATATTCACTCCATATTCACTGCCTGCTCAGGCATTTGCTCTGCTTCACTGTCACCTAGGGAATGCAGAGTGACTGGCCAGAGGGATTAGGATATGGACTTCATTTGTGTGCTGCACCCAAGAAGACTGGCAGACATTTGGGGTTGGGTTTTTTTTATAGCTCTCTAATAAACCCATATAATTAAACAAGTTGTGAGTTGATGAGGCAGAGGTTCAGAATATATCTGAGGGAAGGCATGCCTGAAATTGCACAAGATTGAGAATAGATTGCAGGAGAAAACAACCAATCCAAAACATTTACTGGTGCATAGCAACTCCTGACCCTGCTCCCCTTTTAAATTGGGAATGGAGGTTATCATTATTCCCACCCTCTGTTCTCATAGGTTTTCATTTCAGCACAGCTCACTGGCATCCTGTACCCAGAAATGCACTCTTCCTCTGACAGAAACAAGCATGCAAAGCATAGAATCCTAGAATGGTTTGGGTTGGAAGGGACCTCTGGAGCTCATCTAGTCCAACCCCCCTGCAGTGGCCAGGGACATCCCCAACTAGAGCAGCTTGCCCAGAGCCCTGGCAAGCCTCACCTGCAATGCCTCCAGGGATGGGAACTCAACCACCTCCCTGGGCAACCTGGGCCAGTGTTCCACCACCCTCATGGGGAGGAACTTCTTTCTAAAGTCCAGTTTAAATCTACTCCTCTCCAATTTAAAACCATTGCCCCTTGTCCTTTCACTGCAGGCCTTTGCAAACAGGCCCTCTGCAGCCTTCTTGGAAGTTCCCTTTAGGTCCTGGAAGGTCACTAGTAGGTCCCCTGAAGCCTTCTCTTCTCCAGGCTGAACAATNTAGGAAAAACTCCTCAAAAATTCAGCCTTTCCAACAAGATTTTATTACAAATTTTATAGCATGGGGTGGCTTTTTGTTCTGCAAACTCCAGTTGTGGAATCAAAAGAGACAAAAGAATACCACCTTTCATTTTTAATTAAAAACATTCCTAGCCTCCATGGAAAAAACTTGATAACATGACCAAGGGGTAGCCCTTGGAAATTAAAATGGAAAAATAAAGAGCCCAAATCTTCTGTTATTTTACTTTAATTTTAGCATTTCCCCCACCATGGGTTATACTCCACTTCTATGCACTAGTGGCCTTTCACCTCTAAATATTTCTGCCTGGTGGCAGAAACAGACAAAGAGCCATTCAGCTAAAAAAGAGCTACAGATGTTTCAGAAACTGCAGCCATTCTATTTTGGCAGCAATTCATAATCAGAATTTTCTGATTATCTCCCTTGTCACATTAAAACCCATAAACTAGAACGTGCACATGCTGATCCATATAATAAACTCTCTCCCCTGGAGCTCATTTACTGAGGTCAACTTCCTTACACACTGTCTCCTTAATAAAGGAATACCATAGCAAAGCAAACTGCAATTAGGGGGGAGAAAAAGAAAGTAGGAAAAAAAGGAAAAGAATGAAGAAATTACTTTCCAGCCACTCAGCTTATCCCACAAGTGTGGAGAGGCAAAAGTGTTTTCCCCTAGACCCACAGAATCAGTAAGTTCCATCTCTTTGCTTGATGTTCTTCTAATTAAAATCAGCAAAATTAACCTCCAGACACAGAAACCTGCCTTTTTTTTTTCCCTTCAGAAATCCTAAATCCTTATTTTCTTTAGCTCTCCACCAAGACAAGGTGATGATAACCACACACTGATGATAACCACAGCATCATGAAACAGAGGAGCACAACACACCCCAACATTTCCATCAGCCACTGCTAACTAATAGGATTCTTCATCGATGAAGCTTCAAACCTTCTGCAGCAGCAAAGAAGAAAACACTGAGATATAACAATCAGCAGCAGAAAATCTTGAGCAAATAGTGTCTCCACAGGGACCTTTTCAAAGGGAAAACGTATTTCATTTGTGGAATAACCCTAGGATGAGCTAGGTACTGGAATCTAACCATTAAACACTTACAGAAGTCTTTCAGAAACTAACAGATGTTCCTTTTATGAGCCAAGACAAGTGCCATTCAGCCCTTATAGACAGCTATAAAAATTGAGAGAATTTTAAGCTAGTTTAATAGCTGCCTGACAATTTTATTCATGCACTCTGCTACAACCTGATCCTGTTTCCTTCACAGAAACACTGACTCATGCCATGGCTTTTTACACAGGCTAAGGTGCATGTTGCTTCATACCTTCCTCATGTTTAGTAAGAAAAGAAAACCTATTGTACTGACCAGAAGGAGCAGGAAAATCTCTGCAGGATTTAACACAAACAGTGTGTCACTTGCTTCAAACTGATCCGTGGAAGCTTGAATGATTTACTCAGTGCAAACTGACAGACTGGACTACAGAACCTGCCCAGAATCAATTCTATGCCTCACATCCTGGCTCCAGTCACAGGTGACAATGACTTTTAAATCTTAATCTTGGCAACAACTGGATATCTTACATCACCACAAGAAAAACATGCCTATAAAAAGTACAGTTTTTGCAGAAGAGCCCAGGTCTCTGACAGGTATAGTTTATTACAACAGGGCTCCCCTAAGAAAGCCAAATTCAGGGAAATTTATACAGCACCTGCTGATCCTGCTTGCCTCTCACCAGTGCCATCAGCATCTCACTTTCTGGCACACTAAATTCACACAGAAATGATAAAAAGTTATGCATGAATTTGATATTACAACCTTCTGCATAATAGTTCTTGTAGGAATCTCATTACCAAACCACCTACACAAGTTGTTGACTTCTGTGACGGTTATGATTTTGTTTGTTTGCTCTTTTTCCTGAAGAAGCTGCAAAAATAGCATGAACCTAGATTGTTACCCCAGGCACTCTGCAGAGCAATATGCCAAAGAACCCATATACTGAGTGTTTGGAAATTTTAAGGTTGGGATTGACTATGTGCCAATCCTTCTTCAGCTGTGGGCACTTGATCCTGCACCAAACTCACTGTTGACCTTTGCTGGCATTTGGGATGTCAGTATGGATTTTTATCATTGTTTGAGCTCCTGACACAAAGGAAACAGCTTCTCTAGCATGATTTTATTCATGCCAAGTATGAATATGGAAATCTGAGCCTTCCTATCAAGCTTGCCATTTCTCCTTCTTAGATGCTTGGTTAATGGAGGTAGATGATTCTGCTTTACTGCCTTCCTCAGCTTTCCAGGTAAGGCTTAGTTGCACAGATGAACACTAACTGTAGCTTATATTCTCTGGATGACTTCATCTACAAGGAGAGTTATTTGAAATACTCTAGTTCTGTACTTTCCACTCTCTTCTAAAGAAGTATCTAAACTCACTGAGGAGATCAGCTCTGGTGCAGGGGTGTTTTGCAGTGGAGCAGGGGATTGAGACAAATATGGGAAGGTGGCTTCCTGAGCCAGGGAAACCCCAGGGGGACATGGAGACTTGCCAGGAGCTGGCAGCACTCAGGAGAGAGCGAGCAGCTGACCAGCTGGGGCCAAGGGGAATGGCAGTCACTCCCCAGCCCTGGGGAGCACCAGCAACCAGAGTGTGGTGCGGCAGTTTGCAGAGGACAGCAGGCAGGGAAGGCAGCTCTTTGAAGGAGGACATTCCACTGGATGAGTGGAGAGACTTGAAGTTCACATAACCAAGCACTCAGGCACTGTTTGGTGACTATGTGCACTGGCCAAGGGCACTCATCCTACCTGACCCTGAAGGCTTTACTCTCAGAGTAAAGGCTGCAGCTCTGCCTGGGAGATCTCCCCCGGCAGTGGCCAATGCTTCCACCCAGATGAAGCTGCTGAAGGGAGAGGCTGCAGTACAGACCTCAAACTGCTGCAAGTGCCTAGATCTTTCTCCTGGCACAGGGGCAGGAAGCAGATCTGCCTGTGAAAGGTGTGCCCAGGTGGAGGACCTCCTGCAGCAGGTGGCTGAGCTGCAGGAGGCTGTGAGAAGGCTGCTTAACATTAGGGAGGCTGAGGAGGAGATACATAGCTGCTTCCAAGCACAGTTTGGTGTGGACTCATAGCCAACAGACAAAACTCCCCCCAAGCACACAGAGAAGGGAGGTGAGCCAGTAACACAGAAGAATGGAGGCCTGCAATGGCAAGGACCTGCAGAAGGAAGAGGCTTCCCTTGAAGGCTGAGGTGCCCTTGTGGAACCACTTCACCACTCTGCAGACTGAAGAGGGCAGACTTATCACAGCAGAAGCAGCACTGGAGCTGAGTAAGGCAGCCCAGTGGGCTCCCTGGAGAGCAACCTGCACAACTAAGAAAAGGAAATGGGGGACAGTAGTAGATGGCTCTCTTCTGAGAGGGACAGAGGCACCCATCTGCTGACCTGATGGACTCTACAGAGAGCTGTGCTGTTTACCTGGGGCACAGGTTAGATAGAGCTTTCAGCAACATGCTCTAGTGGGAGGTGTCCCTACCCATGGCAGGGGGATTGGAACTAGATGATCTTTAGGGTTCCTTCCAACCCAAACCATTCTGTGTTTTAAGAAAATATTCCTAGAATCCTAGACTGGTTTGGGTTGGAAGGGAGCTCTGGAGCTCATCTAGTCCAAGCCCCCTGCAGTGGCCAGGGACATCCCCAATTAGATCAGCTTGCCCAGAGCCCTGGCAAGCCTCACCTGCAATGCCTCCAGGGATGGGAACTCAACCACCTCCCTGGGCAACCTGGGCCAGTGTTCCACCACCCTCGTGGGGAGCAACTTCTTTCTAATATCAAGTTTAAATCTACTCTTCTCCAGTTTAAAACCATTGCCCATCACATCAGCTAGCTGAATTGTGAGACTAAAATGCTGTAGCAGGACATCATTGTTCAATATAGTTTCATAGACAAGAATTGCCACCTGACACCAGGCAAAGCACAAAAATGATCTCTTGCTGTTTATATGTACAGCATCCAGCACAAAGAGGCTGTGAACCTGACTGGAACTGCAACCTGCAACACACATAAACCTGATGACTGTTATAGTCAGGTCCCAAATAAATTCACAGTACCATTTAGAATACTCTGGAGAATCCATATTCAACATACAATTAGAGTAAAAATCAAAAGTTTGGATGGAAGAACCCACATTTCAGTGCTGAGAGGTTGGGTGAACAGGAACAACAGAATGATTAGCTGGTGTGGTCTTTAAAACAACTTAAAGATTGATGTCAGTGAGCATAGCTTTGGATTGGTTCTTTTCTCAGAAGAATTCACACAATTTCTGCACTAAAGGCATATTGGTTACACTAATCCCTGCTGTCTGAAGCACTTTGCAGCACTTTCTTGGAGAATGTGCATGATCTCCAGTTCCACTCTACTGCCCTTAGGCTAGATCCTTCCTTAAGTTTCAAGCTGTCAAAACCCAGGGAAAGATGAATAGAAAACATAATCAGTGTCAACTAAGTGACAGAAAACATGCACGTTATCTTCAGCAGAGTGGCTGCAGACTCCTACCTTTGGAGGTATATAGCTGTCCTAAAGAAACAGGCTGAGAATGAGAAACAGGCAAGAGAGGATGAGGCTAAAGCTGAAGTGTTCAAGTCCCAGCTGAAAAGCTGAATGTGACTCTTGAAATTTGAGTTGCTGGCTCCCAAAGCAAAATTTATGCACAGAGATTGAACCTTGCCTACAAAAGGAATAACAATAATAATGACCCAACCCCCAATAACTGCAAGAGAAATCTTTAGATGTTGCATTGCTTGAGACACTATGGAAGAGAGGTATGAATTTCTCCCAAAGCCTAAGGTTGTCACTTCAAAGAAGAGATTTTCAGCTAAAATCATGTATGTACAGCCCTAATTTGTGCCCTGTTAGAGGAGAGTTGGATCATTTAATGTAAGGGTGTATGCAAAGAGCTTATCAGAAAAGGGCAGAAGAGCAACAATTTACAAAGGAATTCTACTCCCTCCTTTCCATCTACAGGGAGAATGTAATAGTAGCATTACCATCTAAAATATGAAGTTAATATGTAAGAGTCTGATGCTTTCAGCAATTCTTAAGCTGACTGGAAGAAGGACCTTTGCAGAACAAGGATATTGGGTACTGTAGGTGCTATTTAAAACCCACTGTGAGCCTGTCTACACAGCAAATTGGACCTGGTTAAACTGCAAGACAATCCTGAACCTCAGTTTCTTCCAAGTGTGGTGTCCTAGAAAAAAAAGAATCTGAGCTACTGTTCACTCTTTGTCATTATTTTTGTGGGGAAGAAAAGTGTTCCTGGGCAAAGAAAGCAGCACATACCCTAGGAGCTTCTCTGTCTTTATCTGTCTGGCTGTAATTTGGAAGAGGCTGTGCTGGACTCTCATCAGTTATCCCCCAGCAGCCTGCAGAAGGAAGATCTTGCCTTTCCTACACTGATGGGAGAAATTCTTCTCTTGGCTCAAACACCACCCTGGTGCAAGCAGGTTTATAATTGCCACTCCTGGCCAACAATTGGGTGTTTCCAGATGTCTAGAAGGACAGCCTGTGGGTCTATAGCTGCCCTCCAAGCTGAGGTTAAGTATAGTGTCAGGTTCCTTTGGAGTGGAGAATTTCACCTCATAAGAGTTTTATTGCTCTTCTGTTCAAGTTGTATTTCAACAAACACACTAGACTGCCCCAAAGAAATGTTCATAAACTGATTTGGGACTTCTGAGGGAGAAATAAGTTGGGGATTAAAACCAAAGTTTAAACAGAGATCCTTTAGAGGTGTATTTAAGGCTAATGATGTGAGACATCTTTGGAATCTTTTGTAATGCTGGCAGGAGGAAAAAAACCCAGACACAGAGGCCAAATTGAGAATCACCATATGATTTAAACTAATCTTTTACAAAGCAGTATCTCTCTGACCTACTTGCCCTTGCTTTCCACAAAGATCCATTTCCACTAAGCCACAGAATGATAGAATCATTTAAGTTGCAAAAGACCTTTAAGATCATCAAGCCCAATCCTTAGCCTAACACTGCCAAGTCCACCACCAGACCATGTCCCCAAGTGTCACATTTCCTCTAGGGATGGTTACTTCCCCACTTCCCTAGTAGCCTGGGCCAGTGCTTCATGACCATCTCTGAGCACATGGGGATGGCCTGCTCCTGCTCCTGGCAGATCTCCTTCTTGAAGAAAGTCCAGCCTTCCCGGACTTCTTTGCCCTTCAGGACTGCCTCCCAAGTGACTCTCTCAATCAGGCTCCTAAAAAGGCCAAAGTTTGCCCTCTAGAAGTCCAAGGTAGCAGTTTTGCTGATTCCCCCCTCCTTACATCTCCAAGAACTGAGAACTCCATCCTTTTGTGGTTACTATGTCCAAGATAGCCTCCAAGCATCATATCAAATACAAGTCCTTCTTTGTTCACAAATGACAAGTCCAGCAGGGAGCCTTCCCTAGCTGCTTCACTCACCAGCTGTATCAGAAATTGTCTTCCACACACTCCAGGAACCTCTTGGACTGTTCCCTCTCTGCTGTACATAATTCCAGTAGGAATTATTGAGCCCTATCATCACCTTCATCAAGCTCATGTTTTCCTAATGGGACTGTACCCTATGATACTGGCTGGAGAACAAGCCTCTGCTTCGACACTGTCATTCCTCTCCTCTCCAACAGTGTCAAGATCTAGGGCTGGGCTAACCACCAGCCCAGTGGCAGATAGTCTCTATTATCTCCTTTTCCCCCACTCCAGGGAAGAAAGGGGGAAATTAACACACAGAAAGAGAGACTCGTGGATTGGAAATGAAACTTAAAACTACTTCAATGAAAAGAATAACAAGAAAATCAAATATATATATATGCACAAAACCAATACCACACCCAACCCCCCCTTGATGGCAACTACCTCACCACTGATGCTGGAGCAGAAGGACTCACTAGCAGATGGCAATCAGACTCAGGAGCTGGATCCTGACACTCAGGAACTCTTCAGTGAAGATGGAAGGCAAAACAGACAGAGTCCTGCACCAGCAGAGCTAGGCTGCTGAGCCTCACAAGGCTCAGGTGCTCAACCTTCTGTTTGTAAAGACCCAGACCTCTCCTTATTTGTACTAGTTGTTAATTAGGTGCTAATTAGCTCAATTAGGCACCTGTTTTGCTTGGGTCTTAGGCCTCATGCAATAGAGCCCAAGGCCCAAGCTTGATATCATAGCCTCAAGGACTAAATATGATCTCTATGCCATAGAATACCTTATTTTGACTCAAACTAGGACAAATAGTTAAGATTGTTATTTTGGATGCACATGTCCTGTCCCACCCTGCTCAACTCCTGGGCCATAGGCTTGTCCCATCCATTCTTTCTTTCTGGAAGATGAGCAGGTGGAGACACTGACCCTTTTATTGCCAGGGTTAAAAAAACCTGGGGAGAAGCTGGTGGTCAGCTGGAATTAAAGAGACAGAGTGGAAAACATACCAAATCATACTTTTGGGAGTTGTGATAAGTATGTTGTGAGGGCTGGCAGTAGCATAAGAATTCTGTCTCCATGAGTAAGAGCTTTTCACAGCTCTGATCAGCTGAATAAAGCTGCCTAGCTCTAGGGACACTGACTTACACTCACTTTTTCACTCCCTGCAATTATCCTTCTCCATGTTTCCATATTTTCTGTCTGTATTTTTTTCAGTCTTGGGGCCTCCCTTTGCTCCATACTCCTTTCCTTACAAGCAGCCTTTATTTTCCCAGAAAAAGGTGATTTTCACTGAAGCTATGGCAGGAAACATAAGCAAAGTGATCACAGGGGGTTGGAAGGGACCTCTGGAGATGATCTAGTCCAACCTCCCTGCCACAGCAGGAGAACCTAGAGCAGCTTGCACAGGATGTGTCCAGCTGGGTTGGGAATCTCTCGAGAGATGGAGAGTCCAGCAGCTCCCTGGGCAGCCTGGGCCAGTGCTCCACCAGCCTCAAAGGAAAAAAAGCTCCTCCTCCTGTTCAGATGGAACTGCCTTGGTGCTAGTTTGATCCCTCTCATTGTCTAAATTCAGAATTTTCTGTCTGTGACCATGCAATGCTCACCTTATGCACATTTCTTTACCTGCTACATCATGCTAACAGAGCATCTTCTGTAACACATTACTGTTAAAGGGACAGCAGCACACACTGAGTCAGTACAAGAGCACAGCTTTCCTCCCCATGCATACATCTGTGTAGTGATGGTTGTCCATGTCTGTGTTCATATGAAACTCAAGGAAAGGCTTAGTGAAGAGGCCTGAACAATACCTGAAGAGGAGGAAAAACTTTCTATTCCTTAATAAAGCAAGGTCATGACCAGTTCAGTTATTTAAGAAGGTGATTGCTTCTGGCCTGATGAAGGGACATCAATGTATCCAATGAAGGGAAAGGAAACAAAGCAAGGTCCTGCCCATTAACTGGGTACTGGGAAAGGCAAACAAGTCCTTGTAGACTTCATCATGGGCTAAATACAGTAAATGTGCTCTCACAGTATCACAGTATGTCAGGGGTTGGAAGGGACCTAGAAAGATCATCTAGAGCAACCCCCCTGCCAGAGAAGGAGCACCTAGACCAGCTCACACAGCAATGTGTCCAGGCAGCTCTGCAATGGCTCCAGACAAGGAGACTCCACAGCCTCCTGGGCAGCCTGGGCCAGTGCTCTGGCACCCTCACTGCAAACAAGTTCCTCCTCGTGTTAATACTAAACCTCCTGTGGTCCAGCTTGCTCCCATTCCCTCTTGTCCTACCATTGGATGCCACTGAGAAGAGCCTGGCTCTCTCCTCCTGACACTCACCCTTAACATAAGCATTCCTGACGTCTCCTCTCAGTCTCCTCTTCTCCAGGCTGAAGAGATCCAGCTCTCTCTCTCTTCTGTCACCTTTCTAACAGAGTGGTGTATTTTGGCTTCTGTAAATAAATACTCCCATTTGCTTAGGCTGCCTTTGCTTGAGGGGATTTTAAGAGAGCTGATGAGATGCATCAAGGTTAGACTTTCAAAGGGCTGTAAACCTTGGAGCCAGGATACTGGAATGCCTCTGCACTCACCAGCAGTGCAATACATATTCTGAGGGCAAGAGGAGAACAACACAGCACCTCTCTGACTCTGAAAAACTGGCAACACTGGAGTCTAGAAGAATTCAATGGTTTCAGCAGTGTGTTAGCTGGGAAAGTGCTCTGATTTGGGACAGGGCAGTGAGGAACTTTTCTGTGACCATCTCCTTACACAGTTACTCTGAAAGCCTCCTTTCTTGGTCAAACTATCAAGGCAATTTCCAAGAAGCTGTGGGAAATGGGGATAGGCAGAGAAAACTAATTTAGTTGGATACTTCAAATCCAGAACCCTGTATCAACTCGTTAAGAGGAGCAAGCAGTAACTCCATTCCCTTCACCTAAAATACTCTGCCCTCTTCATCCTCCGCCCTGGTCCAAGTATGAACTTAACTTCATTCATTGTCAGTGGTAACATGGAGAAGTTATATTGAAAGTAATGATTAGGTTTATTAATACAATTTATTTTTATTTTACTTTTTATTAATAAAAAGTAATATAAACCAAGTTCTTCCAAGTGTTGACTACCAAGTACTTAAACACTACATCACTACAGCATCCTTATCACTCACCATATTGTCAAGCTCTCACTTGTCCCAAATTATCAGACCAACAAGCCAAACTACACAGATAACCAGTGTTGTCAATCATTCTGTATGGAACAGAGAGGCAGGGATTGGTCTGTTCTCCCTGGTGGAGAGTGATAGGACAAGGGGAAATGGATGGAAATTGCCCCAGGGGAGGTTCAGGCTAGACATGAGGAGGAATTTCTTTGCTGCAAGGCTTGTGAGCCATTGGAACA
Organism: Bucco capensis; assembly: GCA_013396975.1. Lineage (NCBI taxonomy): Eukaryota > Metazoa > Chordata > Aves > Piciformes > Bucconidae > Bucco > Bucco capensis. The sequence continues at coordinate 417,182 of VWZO01013982.1, read as the reverse complement.
GGCTGCCCAGGGAGGTGCTTGAGTCCCCATCTCTGGAGGTGTTTAAGAGACAGGTAGATGTTGCATTGGGAGGCATCATTTAGCAGGTTGCTAGGGCTAGGACAAAGGCTGCACTGATGATCTTCAAGATCTCTTCCAGCTGGAACTGTTCTATGATTCTATGAACATTGTTGAGGAAAGTGCTCACAAATAAGACAATTATACCCAAACACCACAAATGGAAAGAATGAAAACATTTAACCAATCTCAGCTAGCCCTTTTACCCCTGCTGTACTGTCTTCTTTACCATTGTCCCTCCCCCTCAAGTCAAGCCAGTGAAATAAAGCATGAGAGTACCTTTGAACTTGTGGAAGACAGCCCAGAGCTCAGCGATGTCAGTGGCAAAGGTTATGTCTGTGTCCAGCACGATGACTCGCTCCAGGTTGGAAGGTAGAGTCTTGGTCAGAACCAACTTCATCAGCCCATAAATCCCAGAGTAGTGTTTGTTGGGGATCCAAGACACTTCCGACTGGCAGCAAATGGAAAGGGGGAAAGAGGAAGAAAAAAGAATCTTCATTACAGTATGCCAGTATCCCAGTATGTCAGGGGTTGGAAGGGCCCTAGAAAGATCATCTAGTGCAACCCCCCNCTAGGATGCCACTGGAGAGAGAAAATCTCCTCCTGACACTAGTTTCTTGTCATAGTAGAAGATCTCTGAGGTGAAAACAGTCAGCTACAATTCCGCTTTGAAATTAACTCCTCTGAAATACGCTAAGGTTTCTGAAAGCTTGGGAAGAAAAATGTTATTTGAGGAAACTGCTTTAGAGAATAGAATGAAAACCAAGTTGAGCCTTTCCAACCTGGTACAATCCATTCTGAGGCATCCATGTATCCTGGTAACACTGAAAACTACTTGTAATCAAAAACTTGTGGTGCATTGTGAATTGCTTTCATTTTCAAACAAAACAAACACTTTGGTGTTTGCCATTCCCAGAATTTTCTGACTCTGAAAAGGAAGTACCAGACATTTTTTTCCTCTTATTTCTTACAGATCTGCCAGTCAGAATTCCAAAAGTTTCAATCTTTCAGAACAATGGGGCAGAAAAGTGCAAAAAAATTGTTTCTTACAAACCTTACATCTTTAACTTACAACTACTGACAGCACACAAACATGCTCATAAGTGGAGCAAGTGGCAGAACATCTCTAGCCCTACTTCTTGTTTGTGATATATTGAAGAGGCAAACCCAAACATTTACATTTCTTCTTGAGGGCTAAACAAAACACTTCAACAGCTTCTAAAATAATTTTGGAGACTGAACTCAATATTTCCTGGTGCTCCTGGTACTAGGATGTTCCATGAGCTAAGCTTCACTTTCTTGCTAATTCATCACTGTACACATAAAGTTAGGACTCTTCTCTTTGCATGTTTCTTACTCTGCATTTATTAGCAGCTGCCACCTGATCCTCATTGGGATAAAGACAAAGAAAACCACTCGGAGAAAGCTAAATTTGGGAGGCAGGGTGCAGGGAGGAGTGCTAGTCAGGAGCATAACTGTGGAAAAGAACAGGACAAGTGCTCTGGTTGAGCATGAAGAAAAATGCACTTTGAAGTTATGTGCCAGGATGAGATACAGTTTCTCATTTGCTAAAAGGCCAATTAATTAAATTCAATTATTCCTACATATCTAAGGTCACCAGTCTTATCAACTAACATACTTTGTTTGGAAATATTATTTTGCTGCACTTACTTTTCTTTTTGCTACAACACTAAAATGATGATAAACAGAGCACTAAGGTGAAGCACAAGAACAGAGATAATGTATTTGCTGTCTTATTTCAGTGCTGCTTTATACACACACAGACTGGGGCATAAAAACAGTATCAAGCACAGAAGCAGAGAAAAGTCAGACAGAGATTCTGCAGGGCTGTCCATGTTTCTGTCATTCCTTACCATCTTACCCTCATGTACTGGAGGTCAACACAACCTAACAACCTAGATATCCAAGGACAGGGACTCCACAATGTCCTTGGGCATCCTGTACCAGTGCTCAGTCACCCTCACAGTATAAAAGTGTTTCCTGATGTTCAGAGGGAATTCCTGTGTTTTAGTAAGTGCCCACTGCCCCTTGTCCTGTCACTGAGCACCTCTGAAAAGAGCCTAGCTCCATCTTATTTGCAGCCTGATAAGATCCTCCCTGAGCCTCCCTTCTCTTCTCCAGGCTGAACAGTCCCAGCCTTTCCTCATATGTGAAATGCTCCAATCCCTTCATCATCTTTGTGGCCCTTGGGTGGAGTGTGTCCACCATCTCCATATCTCTCTTGTATTGTGGAGCCCAGAAGTGTGCCCAGCACTCCAGGTGTGGCCTCACCAGCACTGAGCACAGTGGATCACCTTCCTCAACCTGCTGGCAATGCTTTGGTGGATGCAGCCAAGGATACCATTAGCCACCTTTGCTGCAGTGCAACATGCTTGACCTAGTGTCCAGCCTTGATGGGTGGACTTGAAGATCTTAGAGGTCTCTTCCAACCTCAACGATTCTGTGTCCACCAGGACCCCCAGGTCCTTTATTGCCAAGCTGCTTCCAGCTGGGTGGCCCTCAGCACACACTGGTACATGGGGTAGTTCCCAGGGGCAACACAAGTTGCACTTCTTGTTGAACTTCATCAGGTTCCTGTCATAGCTGTCTTGTTCCTTTAATAGGTTGTGGGTTTTTTTCCCATTTTCTTAACAGAATTCCTCCCTGTCCCACAGAATCTATAGTACTATAGCATCCTCTGAATGTGCTTCCTCTTCAGTGTGGCAAGATGAGGGAGGTTTGGCTGATGAAGTATTTTCCCTGGCAGCACGTCCTTAAACACTTCACACTGGAAAAATGCAACCTTCAATACTGTATTGATTTTCTCAGTACATTCACTGCATCTTCCTAGATATGCCTAGAAAAACAATCAATCAAAATAATCCTCAGCTATGACATAACATCCCCATCCCCACTCCCAATAAAAAACACTCCTTCTGCTCAGCTGACTTCACAAAAGCACCAGCAAGAGCCTGAAGGTCAGACTGGCTGGGTTGATGCAGCAGCCTAAGAAAGAGCAAGCCTGGAGGTGGGCTAATAAATGGGATCACTTAGAACCAAAGCCCACCATCACCCCCAGACTTACTGGCTGCAGATTCACTGAGGTGGGGAAACAGCCAGCAGCAAAAAGAAGGAGGCAGGAAATGGAATGCTGGGGAAGTTGAAAAGGTAATCCTAGAATCCTAGACTGGTTTGGGTTGGAAGGGACCTCTGGAGCTCATCTAGTCCAACCCCCCTGCAGTGGCCAGGGACATCCCCAACTAGAGCAGCTTGCCCAGAGCCCTGGCAAGCCTCACCTGCAATGCCTCCAGGGATGGCAACTCAACCACCTCCCTGGGCAACCTGGGCCAGTGTTCCACCACCCTCGTGGGGAGGAACTTCTTTCTAATATCCACTCTTTTGTGTTAACTGAATCATGGAGAAAGGTGGGAAATACTAGGTTAGCCTTTAAATATGGGTAACATTCATGTCTGTCTTTTAGCACACTGTATTTTGTTTTTACAGATAATAATACTAAAAATTCAAAACTGAGAAAGGCTAACTGCAAGTGACCAAAGAGCCTGGGAGAAAGAAGGTGAGTGCCACCTGTAGGAGTTTCCTCAGGAGGCCTGCCAAAAGGAATCTCCTTGCATTTCACCTTTGGAAAATGCCTGCCTTTGTTCCATCCTTGTCAGGTATCCAGTAAAAATGATGGGAAGAGCCTTATTTAAATGAAAAGAGAGTCTTCTGTTAATGTTTGCTGGGATAACTTTTAACTTCAATGTTGAATTTGATTTTTTTCCTGGGTAATTCACAGGTTTCAATTACACTGATATTCCTCCTCCTAACAGCTCCTTACTATTTATATGAATGGTTGGCAAGGAAACCAGGAACCCAGCAAAGCTGGGGAACTTTCCTAGGCTCAGAACTTCTGGTGCCTGAGTATTTAAAGACATAATAATAATTCACACTGAGAAACAACTGAGAGGAGACAGGAATTTAAACATTTTTGCTACCATCATTTGACCATTTCTGCTGGCCTTTGCTGCTGTTGTCTTTCCCCATCATAGAAGCACTGGTGACTTTAATAGGACTCTGCCTCCTCTCCTGCTTTATGAGCAGATGATATCTTCCACACATACATGCAACAAGTCTGGATACAAATAGCAGTGAGCAATAAGGTTGAGAGAGAAATGGATGATTATCTCAACCTCTGGGTCCTGGATAATGCAGAGCAAATGTAGCAACTGTGGAGCAAGCCACAACTGGAAAGCAAGATTAGATATTCAAAAGGCAGAAGAAGCAAACCCTCACAAATCAGCATCAGCATCCAGCAAAGGAGAATAACTGCAAATTAATTCACATCTCTGTAACCTAGTCTGACTGATGCTGATGCTTCTTTTCCTTTCTTTTGATATCTCATCAACAGACACACACAAAGGGCAGACAAATAGGAAAAACCTGATTTAAGAATGCTTCTTCAGAACAACTTCATTATTAACAAAATGAACTGCAGGTGCCAAAAGTTAAGTCATGCTCTGTGTTTGGAATCAACATGCTTTATATGGGTGAAACTGCAGACCTTATATAAAATAAAATGGATGCTTTTTTGTCTCTGCCATTTAGGTAACAAGACATTCAGCCATATAGCTTCTTCAGAAAAGAAATGACCAGAAGGTAATTCACCTCCTAGGATCTTTGAGGATTATCTCCCTCCCCTTAGGTCTTTGGCTGGCATTCCTCCACAAGGTTTCCATTCCTCTCTGCTTGCTTAGCTCCACTAAACTGAAGCTGCCACTTTCCATTTGGCTCTTTGAGTCTTTTTCTTCACTCTCATTTGAGAAATTCTTAGTTTTCACCAAAGTTTCCTACTAGCTCCAAAATGCTGAAGCTCCTCTTTGTTTTCCTCTTTTCATTTCTGCAAGATGAGAGTGCAGAAGAGGACAGAACAGGCTGGGCAGTCTCAGTCAGGGCTGTTTCTTTGCTCCTTTGGCCTTAACTCGAGCTGGTTTCAGTGTGGCAGTTGAGGGTGGAGGACCTGCCAAAGTCACAGCATCCTGAGAGAGGTTAGTGAGAATAAACCAACCAGCCTCCCAGCCCTACCTCTCCAGCACAGGCAAAAGTGCAACTCTCCCCTAGAAGAGAAAATACAATGGTTTGGTTTGGTTTTCTTCCTATCAGTGAATGAATAAAAAGAGACACACAAGCTGGACTAGATAAAATGGAAGGAAGACAGAGCTTTCTGCTAAAAGCTGGCTGACAGGTAGCTCTGGCTAGGATTTGGCCAGTGGTCAAAAGAACTCATGGCTGCACTTCTCACTTCACCTGTAGGGAAAGATAAGAAAGATCAATTGCATGTTTTAATTGCTGGTGAACTCAATCAACAAGCCCTTTGTACTAATCCCTCAGGGAAGATACAAATCCATGAAGAGATTGTAATTGCCAGCTTTTTAATATAGTAACTATGCAAATGCATGCACATTAGCTACAGCCATTATATGGCCTGGCAAATTTCCATGCAGCTTTTGGGGTCAAGGTCCAGAGGCATCCAATCTGTATTTTGCAGGATGTCAGGATATTAAACAGGTGTCATCAAGACACATTGTCCAGAATAAAAAGCAGCACCATCTCCTGCATAAAACACATGTTTTGTTGAATAGACAACAGCCTCAGCTAGTGACAAAAGTGTCTCTGAAGTGGGTTTTTCCCCCACTGGATTTTGTGCAAGAGTCCTTTTCTTAAGGATGAAGAAAGAAGGCAGCAGAAGAGATACAGTGACCATTATTAACCAACTAATGCCTGGCAGGAGACTGCACATCTAAAATATTAGTTATCCCCAACCAAAACTTAAGAAGTGTTGAGGGAAGGACTTCTCACCCTTTTAAGACTGAAAGACCTCATCCAGTTTGAATCCAATGGAAAACAGAATGTACTTCAATGCAACAGCCAGAGTTGAAGATGATGATGATTTGTGGCAAGGATCTGGGAATGCAGCTTCTACCAGCCCTCTGGCATCCTGATGTGTAGTCAAAACATAGCAAATACATACAAGAAAAAAGGATTCATTCTTCTGTTCCAAAGGACATCATACCTGGCATCTCACCAGTAAAATCACCTCTTTCCAGACCTAAACTTCTAGTGTTTCTACTTTAGAGCCAGAATGGTGAAACTTCAACAGCTGAAAATGCTGCCCCAAGAAAGATGCCATTAGTGGGTGGAACATACATCCAGCTGGTGGAATAAATGCCACATCCCAGAAAGAATTATTAGTTCTCTTATCTTCTGCAAAAGCAAAGAATTTGCAGAAAAACAAATTATCCTCCATCCTGCAAGCTTGCAGGCCAGGTGAGTGGGACTTCTTGTATCACAATTACTGCTTCAGGAGAAGAAAAATTATATGAAGCAGTCTTCCTTTCTCCAATGGTAAGTATTCTAACAGATCAAAACTCCTGAGGTCTACAAAGCTGCAGGAATACATCTGGGATAAAGAGGATAATAAAGGATAAAATGTATTCCAGTTATGAACAAACAGCACTAACAATAACCTAGTATAAGAAGCACTGAATGCAACAAGGGAAAAATACTGCTTTTCTTTGTTACTAGAAAGAGATAAGATATCTCTCAACAATGCAACACTAACTAGAGAAATAACCTGAAGAGACAAAGACATTGCTGGGAAAGCTGGGCTCCTGCAAGGCAAGACATACTGAACCTGGTGTTCATAACACCAGTCTAGCTTCTTGCCTAGATTCTGGCTCCATATTGGTCAAATACTTCAGATAGCAGTGAATTTGCATGAGTGCTGTTCAAAGGAAGTGTCCATCTAGCAGGCATGTACCTCTTACACTTTGTGAAGCTTCTGGTGTGAGCACTGAATGTGTGACACACACACTGAATGCGTGAGACCTAGACACTGTCACCTTACCCTCAATACATGAAACACCTGCNTGCAGGGGGGTTGGACTAGATGAGCTCCAGAGGTCCCTTCCAACCCAAACCAGTCTAGGATTCTATGACTAAGTCAGTTTGATCTCCACTAACAGAAATGAAAGGTCCCAAACTAGACATGCAAACGTTCTCATATCATGTTGACTCACAAAGAGGTGGCATCAGTGACATCTAAGTAATAACCTCATTATGTATCTCCCCTTTGAAGGAGGTACTCAAACTCCAAACCAGCCTGAATGCTGGTGCCCAGGCTGAGCTGGTTTCATCTCAGATGGGCTGAGAAGAGTGATTTCACTACAGATGCACAGCACGGCTTGGAATTTCCAGTGCTGTGAAAAAGGGTCATACTAAGAGGCCTGCATAGGGAAGATGAACCTCATTTTTAACATAAGAATGACCATTTCAGCCCTACTCCTTCCTTCTGTCTACTGGACCACAGTGAGCTCACATCTGAGCTATCAGTCAATGCTTCCCCAGATTCCAGCTGTTTCTCATAAACATGCCCATGCCAGGTACTTCACAAATCATGGCTTCTAACAATTCCAGCTCCCTGATGATGAATTAAGGGTATTCTTGAAGTCCTTCCAGTCTGCTATCATTTTTCAGCTTATCAATCAGTCAGGGAAATATATATATATATATATACACTTCAGTTCTTTCCAAATCAAAAAGCAAAGATCACTAAACATGCTCACATCAACACCAATCCTAAACAGGAATGCCTTGAACTGTCACTGCTGTTCTCCTATGACTAACTGAATGCCCTGTGACAGGGAGGAGAAAGTGAAAAGCCATTAAGATCTATGAGCACACTCATTATATGTCTTCCCAGCTTTTAACTGTTAACACTAAGGAAAGAAAGTGTGCTGGAACATAGGATGACCACTATCTTTCCCCAGCAAGTAGAGGGGGTACACAACCTACAGTCCTTTATGCAGATCAAAGTGTTCAGTAATTTCTGTATGCCCAGACAGCAAAATGCTTTCATTTCTCATGGATGGATGATAAAGTTCTGAGTAAGCACTTGCTGTAGTGAGGATCAGTAGTACAAACAAGAGCTGCAGCAGTCAGTTCAAGGCACTGTGTGCTTCCAGTAGCTTCTTTTCCAGCACACATTGAATAGTTTTTGTCAAACTGAATAATTTTTAGAAACTCTCATGTGCAATAGCCTTCCCTGGAGGTGCAGTACATGTTGCTGCAATAAGAGTGACATTTAAGAAGCTGGATGCCAAACAGGAGTCCTTGCTGCTGGAATATCACAGTCAGCTACTATGATATGAACTGTGGGTGATGTCAGTGGAAGAGAGTTGGCTCCTCATTCCTCACCTCAGCTATGTAACAAAGAGCAGTGACCCTGGCTTCCTGCTGCAGGGAGTTAGATAGTGACTGTACTGCTCTTCCCTAGAATCAAGACAAACGTGGAGCTACAGAGCTCACAACAGTTAAGAGAGAAGTTAGAACATTAACAACCAACTCCAATGTTTCCAAAACATCAGCAACAGTAGAAAAGTGCAGGGGGTTTGGAAAGCTTTCTTTTGGAATAGCCAGTTAGTTAGGCAGCAGAAGCACTGCACAATAGAACACAGTAGGATAGACTGAAAACCCTGAACTAGGTCCAGCAAATCCTGCACTTCCTGGCATCACACTGAGCTTCATCTCACCACAGCAAATTCTTACAGTTCCAAACCTTAACTGAACTGACAACATTTGGAAATCCAAGGAGAAATTACACAAAAACCTAGGGAAAGCTATTCCACCTCTAGTATGATACCTGCCTCCCCAGAAAAAGCCAGAGGTGATGCTGCTCATGAAAGCTAGATGTCACTAAGTAGATGACAACTGCTGCAAGTCAGTAACAGCACCATGACTCCCATTCTCATGGGCAGCTTCTGACCAGCTCATGGATTTCCACAGCACTTCTTTCATCACTCACTGGTTTGAATAGGCACATATTTCAGACCCAGTGTAATTTTATGTCAAATTATTCTTTTTTTCCCCAAATAGTAACAGAAAACACATCTAATAATAATCTGTAATATTGCATGGCTTTCCTTGTGCAGAAATGGGACTGGGAGGGCAGAGGAAGTACTGCTTAGGCTACTCAGCCTGCATGGAGAGATTCTGACCACTTCACAAAGGTTCCACTGTGCTGAGGAGTTTGAATTGCTATCTGTTTCTTGGTGGGTACTCATTTCCTCCCTATCAGTCTGAAGGAAAAGATCTTGGCTTACAAAACCTGGTCTGTTAATGTCCAGTCATCTCTACTGAAAAACATGGATAAAAGACCCTGTTCTTAGCATGGCAGCACTGGGTCACCACCACAAGCAGATTTTATCACCTGGGACTTCATGTCTCTAGTAGTCAGTATGTTCATTAGCAACTACACAAAATCTCAGTTACAATTTGGAGTCTAAAACTTAAGCCATGCAAGTGATGAAAATCTGTACAATGTTTTGATTCTACACTTTGGTTTTCAAAATCTTAAATTTGTTTGTTTTTAAACAATCATTCTTTAAAAGAGAAAGGGAAAGGGCTGGAAGACACAGCAGTCTCTGTGCCTACTATTTCACTGACATGTACAGGAGGCCAGTTTACAGAGACACTAAAGGCTGGTGAAATGCAGGAGGTTTGCAAGCACCCCCAAAAATGTGACAGTATTTGGCCAAAAGCTCAGTGCTGGAGGAACACTTGAATTGAACACCTACCACTGTGTAAATGAATGTAAACATAAACAGCTGCTGTCTTTCATATTCTGGATTGCATTAATAGCAATTAGATCTTGCATACAAAGTGGAAAAGAAAGGAAGGAAAGTAATGTACATCTGGCTTTATAAATGTGTGTGTCTGTCCCTGAGGCATACAGTGAACTACTTAGCAGATAAACAGATCATCAGTGCCCCTGAACAATACATAATCTGCAGCCAATGCAAGCAAGTGTAATCTAACTGTTATAGTCCATGGTTGTTAGTAGGCAGTCCCCAGTCCTGTGAAAATAAACTGGTAGGGATGGCTGCTTCTGCAACATCCAGTGCAACTGCTTGAGAAGGAAGATGGAACACAGGAGAATGCTGGCCAGGTGGTTTTGTCCAAGGCTTTAGCAACACTGCTATCATTGTTACCCTCTGCAGTTGATGTGACCAGCATGGGTATCAGGAGGATGGGACCAGTCTTTTTTCTGTGGTATCCAGTCACAGGACTAGAGGCAATGGGCACAAACTAGCACCCAGGCAGTTCCATCTGAATATCAGGAGGAACTTTTTTCCTTTGAGGCTGGTGGAGCACTGGCCCAGGCTGCCCAGGGAGCTGCTGGACTCTCCATCTCTGGAGAGATTCCAAACCCAGCTGGACACATCCTGTGCAAGCTGCTCTAGGTTCTCCTGCTCTGGCAGGGGGGTTGGACTAGATCATCTCCAGAGGTCTCTTCCAACCCCTAACCTTCTGTGATTAAGCTAATAATATGTTCATTAAATATCATCTCACATCTTCCCTATTGTCAGGCATGCCCCTTTCTCTCATGTTCAGGAGGTGGTCTTTGCAATTCTGCTGGAAGTATCTCCCTGACTATGATTCCAAAATTGGGATATGGCAATGATACATATAGTCCCATCAATGCTGTCATTCACTGGAAATGCTTCTACTGCTAGCAAAAAATGTCGTTGCATTTGCTTTGCTTTTGGTGTCATTTGTTGCACAGCCAGAAGCAGAAGATACTTTAACCCAGCTAACACAGGGGGGCTATTGGCTTAGGGTAATGCTTGCATGGACACTTGTTTGCTGTCACAGTATGTTAGGGGTTGGAAGGGCCCTAGAAAGATCATCTAGTGCAACCCCCCTGCCAGAGCAGGAGCACCTAGACCAGCTCACACAGCAATGTGTCCAGGCAGCTCTGCAATGGCTCCAGACAAGGAGACTCCACAGCCTCCTGGGCAGCCTGGGCCAGTGCTCTGGCACCTGCACTGCAAACAAGTTCCTCCTCGTGTTAACACTAAACCTCCTGTGGTCCAACTTGCTCCCATTCCCTCTTGTCCTAACATNGTGTGCCAGCCACTCCTCCAAGCTTGGTGTCTGGATGGTGAAGGGAGTCTCCATGGTAAGGGTCCTTGCAGGGGCACCTTAGATTGGGTGAGACCCCCTAGAACACAGTTCTCTCAATAATGCAGCTGGCCTGTGGCACCACATGACCACTGCAAGATAATACATAAACCAAAACTATTGATTACCTTAAAATACACACAAAACATTTCCTCACTACCATAAGTATGTACAAAAGATTGTCCCCCATGATCATTTCTACACATGTAGGAACTGTTCCTATTGATTGCCTTACCCTTGTACAATTGGTTAACTTTGCAGGAGGAACTGTCTGGGAATCTTTGGCACAACCAGATTCTCCAGGATGTTAATCAACACATTTAAGCATACAAATTGGTCTAGGCACAGCAAGGACTGCCTGGGAAATCTCAAGAAGTGTCTGAAATTCCCACTGGGACAGCTCCTTAGCAATGTGTCAAGTGCTTCTTGTGCAGATAGCCAGCAGTTCAGTCAATCACCTAGTTTCAACTTGGGCTGCTGTCTCAGACCAGCCCTTTATCTCACATATGCAGAGAAGCAGTCTGGGAATTCCTGGACCACTCTGGGAATTAGTAACTTAAGTGCATTGGGAGTGCAGACACGCCCAGCCCTGAGACCCAGCTACAATTCAAATCAAAGAATGAAACTTTACTTTTCTGCTTAAATCTCACAGCCCTTGCTAATCTATCTGACCAAACGATGCCCATGTATGACCCAGTGAAGTGCCTTCCCACTTCAGATGGAAGTGGCTAAGGAGTGAATCCTCTCATGCTTAAGTATATGCCTAAAGTTAGGTGGTATTTCTGCCACACATTATTCCAGCTTGGTTTTGCTTTCTGGATCATACCACTGATTTTTGACTGTGTGCAGAGCACATCAACCTTTCTGATATGAAATCACCTAAGGCAGCACAGGTAGTGAGATTTTTGGTCTATTGTTTTTAGAAGCAGCAAAAGCTGGAATATTGTCCATATATGCAGCAAAAGATGGAGCTTTTCACCTTTCACTTTTCTCACCTACTGCAAAAACCTGTTGAGCATCCCTACCTTCAAGTGCACAGATCAACTGCAGCACATTTGTGGGCTGAACTTTGTAAAGGACATGGCTTTTCTACTCTACCAGCAATCAGAATCATAGAATCCTAGAATGGGCAGGTTGGAAGGGACCCTAAAGATCATCTAGTTCCAACCTCCCCACACTGAGCAGGGATGCCAATCTGGGCCATCAAGATTTACACACAGCAAAGCAGGCAACTGCTCATTCTACCTTCTGCTTCCCTCAGTTCACCTGATGTTGTCAGCAGTCTGTCAGGCAACATCTGGGAAAACAAACTCATCTGTATTCCACAGATTCCACCTACAGTAGTGCTTTATCAGCTGCTCCTTCTGCTTTGGGCCAATGCAGATCACGATGGGTTTAATGCTTAATACTTCCTTTGGAGTGAAATGACAAGTGATTCCACATTGAATAATAGAGAAGTGCTCACCTTGCACATCTTCAGTGGTTAGCTCTTCAGTTTCTTCATGTAAGACTCAGCTGAAAACTACTACAATATGCTACAGCCTGGTATTTGCAAGCCATAGCTGTAATGGGTCTTTTAGATCACTCTTTCACAGGTATGGGTTTTTCTTTAATGTTCAGAGAAGACAATTTCCAGGTTCCAGTTATTCTGTGGGATGTGTGGCTGTAAAAGCTACATCTTCTGCATTAGGACCAAAGCTGAATAACACAGCTAATATGATGATATAAAGTGAATCTACATTGTCAAGTAGCTTTCCAGTTTGTAGTCACAGCCATATGTGACCACATAAATTTGGAAGAGTTATGTGTGGGCCATACTGAGCAGAACAGGAATGAAGACTGCAGCTGTGGAATGGCTCAGCCACTGACACCATCATCAGCTGCCCACACTTCAAGGATGCTTATTGCTGGTTCCTGACTGCATGTAGCAAGTGTAACTAATGGCAGCACAGTTTACAATCTGAACAGCTTCTAAGCTGAGGGAGAGCTTTTAAGCACAGCTCTCCCTTGTGGTTATTGAGAAGGCCATGAGGAGACAGGCCAAGTTATGTTGGGAGAGGCTACAAGTGGCTTAGCAGAACTGGCTCTTAAAATCCTCAAACCAGCTGTTTGAAAGAAATACATCCAGCAAGCTCCCTTGTCATCTGTGTCTGACCCTTGTCCTGGAAATGCTGTTACCTTGGCTCAGCTCCAGAGCCAAGTCTCCTTCTTTTCCACCTCATTCCCTACAATGTACCTCAAGCAAAGGTAGACTTCTCCCTGGCCATGCTTTCCTGTGCTCCAGCCCACTTCCAAGCAGGCTGGTGTTAGCTTGGCAGCACCTGTCTCTAGGGAGAGAATGAACATAGGCTCCTTGTGGTACAGGATGAACATGAACAGCTCTATCAGCTTGCAAAAGGAAAAAGAAGTTCTTCTCTAAACTTTAAAAGGAATTCCAGACATGCTTAATTCAGAGCAGTAGGTGAAGTAGGTATGGTGGCTTGCTGGCTCTAGAAACTCTGGGATAATCAGCAGTACCTCATCTTCCTTTCTTGTTATGAAGTGCCCAATTCTCCTCTAAATCCTGAGAGAAAACAACTACTTACAGAGCCTTATTTTCTACATCTTCCTCCAGGACATTGGTTGCTCTAATTCTAAGCTAAACAACAAGTATTTTAAGAACTGCAGGAGATGTTAAGAGACATTGCCAAATATTTTAGTCTCCAAATTCTGCCTTTTAAAAAATTAATACTCTAGTGGAAACTGCTGCCTGAATTCTAAACAGCTACTTGAAAACAAACCAGTGTCTATACTATTTATGAAGGATCTAACATTACTTGCTCTCTTCCACTGTTTAAGTAGGAACAGGAGCAGAAGCAGAAGCAGAAGCAGAAGCAGGACTTTTCCCAGGACTGAAGGGTTTAAGCTAACATTCCAGCTCCTGCTGCATTAGATGTAAGAGGCTGAAAGCTCATACATAGCCAAAGGGAAAACAAATGAAATGAAACCTTTTCTATAGCAGCTAAAACATGTTCTAAACCAATGAAACATTGGTGAATGAAAGCTAAGCAGAAAATTCTCAAGGTATTGTTCAGCCTAAACCCTTTTAAATGTCAGCAATTGGCATTGATTAAGGTTTTAAAAGAGAACTACAAAGGGTTATTAAAACTGAAACACAGTACATACAGTAACACTGGATTCACAGATCACTTCAGAGAAAGGCAGGCTTCTAGTAAACATTCCAGTATCACCCCTCTGTCTTCCTAACATTGGACAGCTTGATATAGCTCCCAAGAGTACATGTGGAATGCATGAACCCAAAACAATCATTAAATCCTCTCTAGAGGCTATGTAGGAAACAAATGAGATGAGCTCCTACAGCTGCCTGTAAACAGTTCCTCTGTCATCTCTGCTAAAACTTCCTAAATGCCCTGGACATGAGCCAGCATCCTACCTGCTTTCTGGAAACTCCATTTGTATTTACAACTCTGCTGTGCTTTGGGAGAGTCTGCAACTTTCACCTATGCTAAGTACTACTTTACACTCTGGTTTTTGGCTACTGACATCAGGGAATGTGCTATGCTGAGCTCTGATCAAGAGTGGCAGACCTGGAAAGATGTATTTATGCATCAATACTTGCATCCAGTAAGAAAATGGTCCCCAAACTAAACCCTATAAGTTACATCCAAGACAGCCTAGTATTGCTTTAGGTCACCAGCCACATAGAAAGTAAAGCTGAGGGAAGAGGGAGGCACAAAACAAGACTTAACCTTCTAGCCTCAGATCTACACCGTATTTTGCCTACAAACCAGCAAGTTGGGGATCACTGAAGGAAGCTCTCTTGGTTATTATTTACTTAACTAGATTGGACCATACCCAAATATCTTGAAGGAAAACACTAAGAGGTCTGTCTTGCCCAGCTGAGAGGCTAATTAAGCACTGTAAACCCCTACCATTTGCAGAAAAGCACACGTAACCTAGACATGTGCAAGATTCACAAGAACAAATGTCCTCCTCGCTATGAAGCTATAAAGAACAGAAGGGAGATCTCTAGCTAATTAGGTTAATAACAGCTTATGGCTTCATGTAGAACGACTAATAAAACAATAAAACCAGCCAGAAACAAAATATTTTTCTCAAGGATCATTTTTTTCTCTTTCCCATCTCTTTCTACAACATTTTGTACTCAGGATTCTGCAACATGGTGTGCTTTGAATTTACCCCTTAATTAGCACAGCAATTTGCTAAATGTTGGGTTTTTCCTCATTTCAAGGTGCTGTTCAGAACAGTCTGATAAATTATACAAATTAGTGCCACGAATTCTAAATGCTAAAATCTGAATATTTCATTCTACCTCCACAACTAAAAACCAGGCAGCTCAAACTCAGTACTGTGCCTCTGTGAGCTCATTTGAACTTCCTAACTAGGAAAAGATAATTACTTGATGCTTTGAGTACATGATTTTATTTTCCCCCTTGGAACTCTTCTTTCTTCATATTCCTTCCTTTTGAAAGGGCATCCAAATAAAAAAGGGAGCTATTGCAAAATGTAATATTGATACCACCTCAGAGTCTTTGTACTTACAGTGTTACATGCCCATGGTGAGGAATGCAAGGAAGTTGAGTGTTTCCAGGAACAGACTTGGGCTTACTGGGATACTTAAGGTGCTACCTAGGGACATGTTTTAGTGGTATGGTACNTCTTGGCCACCTGGGCACTCTGCTGGCTCATGTTCAGTCGACTATCAGCAAGCACCCCCAGGACCTTCTCTGACAGGCACCAATCCAACCACTCTGCCCCAAGCCTATAATGTTGCATAGGGTTAATGATTCTGTGATTCCACCACTGCTACCAGGAAAACTAAGGATACTGTGATCAGATGCAATTCCCAACCTGGGCAGCCAGAATCCTCTTGGTAGCAGGTAAAATTCTAAGCTGCTAACCAATTTATTCCATTAGAGATGAAACTGCACTGATTTCAGCCACTCAGTATCTTCTAGTTAAGTGTAACTGGGGTTACAATCGTATGGGTCAGAATTAGTTTTAGCCAGGGAAAGTACTTTAGTGAGCAGTTGTCCCAAAAGTCACCAATGCAGATAGATGAATAGAAAAGGGATGACATGAAACCAGAAGTATATGAGCAACATTTGTGTTTGTCTGTCTTTACCTTGAGCTCATCTGCATCGTAGAAGTCTATGCGCACGGCAGGGACCATCCATGTCTGGAACAGAGTCGCCAGGATCTGTTTGGCAATTGAATCAGCGATGAGGTGGAAGTGGAGTGGGTTTCGTCTGACATGAGAAGGGAGAGAAAGGCATTATTTCAAAGGTTTGAAATTCCTCTTCTAACAGGATAATATCAGAACTTACAAAGCTTTATCTAGATCCAAGGTTTCAAAGTAAAGTGTCGAGCGTGTTTGGTGGAGCCCTACTCCGTGGCCAAAATGCTGAGACACAATTTGAATAAACATGGTAATAGAAATACTGGATCGGTTTCTGGGTAGTTGCAAATAAACACAGTTCCTTTGACTTCAGTGGAATGTGATGATTTGTAACACCTAAGGATCTGGTCCCTTCTACTGGCTCCTTAAAAGAAGGCCAAGTCAATCCCCCTTTGGGGACCTGAGCTGTGAAAGCAGTTACTTTCAGTTTGAAAGCCAACCTGGTAATTTATCTTTGTGGCAAGAACAATTGTGGGTGGAGAAGTGGGAGTGGAAGGGAAGGTTAGAAATAATCATCTGAATGAGGTGAAATTCCAGGACCACTGAGTTTACACACATGTATTTTACAAAGCAAACTTGGGGTATCAACAGCTGTCCGATGGGAACCCAAAATTAGATGTTTCAGGTAAGTGCCTTCTAGATACTAGCATAGCGAATAAAATGGAAATTGTTAATCTCCACACATTACTAAGAAGGAGGGAGGGCTTAAGAAAAGCAGGAAGAAAGAAAATACTTCAAAACAGCAGATTTGGGTGGTAGTTCTGTATTTACAGGACTTGGGCTAAGTGAAAAGCTTCAAAAGAAGACGAGTGAAGCCATTATCAGCAAGCGTGGCAAGGTTTGATAAAGTGCATGGATTTGTCTAAAGTAATGTGAATTTGGACATTACAAATGTCACAAATTTGTATTCAGCTGTAGACACAACACAATTGTACATCACAATTACGAATTACCATGTTTAAATCCCTTAACTTTTCTCTTTGAGGGACAGTAAGCAACAAAGCCTGGTCTTTACTCAACCTCTCTGTTAGGAGTATGCAAACCTGCCAGTGGAAGTCAGTCACAGTTTGTAGTCTTCCATGTTTATCCCTAGCTTAGCAACTCTCCCTGTCAGCAGAGAAGTACAGAGTTTGCAAAAGCCTCTAAGAAGACAGATGGTTCATTTTGCATTGGCTCAACCTTTCTTTGATCCCTAGGGTGCAATAGTGGAGTCCCATTTCTGTGAAATTTATAAAGGTAAATGGGTGCACTTGTTAAGTGATACTTTTAGAATCCCATGTATTTTCAGATGCTGGTTAAAGTGGAAGATGACCAATGCCACTACATTCTGCTGTGAAGTGAGGAAATCTGTGTTAGTTCAGGCCAATGTACTTCCATTACACTTTTGGGCTTAACCTCCCAAAATGAAGGTTATTTCTTTCTCCATTTCCTGCATTAATGAACAATACGTGCCTTCCTCTTTAATGCTACTCTTCTTGCTTTCATCACTAATTCTATTTATCACCAAAGCAATACCACAAGCTTCAAGGCTTCAAGGGCACTGTGGATCAAATGACATGCTCACAGGAAAAGCAGAAAAGGCCTGATGAGAAGCTTTATACATGGGTGGTGATGAAGCCACAATGCGTAGTCCAACAGCAATCAAAAGAGACTTCAGGGCCTTGGGATGGTTGGTGAGGGAATCTGGAGCACAGCTTATTTTTTCTTCCTTTCTTTTCCCAGTCATGAGAGATATGGGAGTGACAAAGAGTAAAGTCAGTCTTGATGAGCAAACAACAGATGAGGAGAAGGATGTCCCCTTCTTACAATCCATCCACTCGAGAGGAGTGGCAAGAGAGGTTGCCAGAGCAAAGATTGAGGCAAAAATGCTGTTGCAGATGGCAACAGAGTACAGAGAGGTTGGACTAGATAACCTTTAGAGGTCCCTTCCAACCCCAAATATTCTATGACTCTATGATATAATCATGATGGCAGAATAAACCCACAGCTGATCTTCATTTAACAACATCCAAACCACTAATCCACAACACGCTGTCCATACAGAGAAAGGTCTTTGAATCTCCAGCTTGCCCTGGAGTGAGGAGGGGAGAGGGAAAGGAGCAGGCTGCCAGCTGCTGAGTGTCCCATTACCAAGCTAAAGGGATCACAGCAATTATAGCTGCTTCACCAGCTCAGCAGGAGAGAAGAGGAGGACATCCTGGCTCATGCAGATTCCGCAGTAACTAGGCACCTTGCCAAGGAAAAAATCAGGAAATAGCAGTGATCAGGAAATGCATTTCATTAGCAGGGAAAAGGCCAAGAGAAATGAAGGACAAGGCCAGTGGCTTCAGGTTCAAGGAAAGCATTATCTCAAGGCAAATAGGTGTTGAAAGTCAACATACACATTCCCCATAGGTCTCTCTGCTTAGCAGGAGATGAGTCTGGTTCCTGGTAGGACTATTTCCCAGCTGGTGTTGTTAAGTCATTTCTTTTCTTTTTTTTTCAGAGTCATTTATCTATGCATTGCAAAGTAGAACAAGAAGAGTAAAAAATCAGTTAAAGGCAAGAAAACTAGATCTTCTTTCAAATGATCATTTAGTTAAATGGAATTGATATAAAATATTTCAAGATGAAACACACTAGTTGAAAAGAAAAACTCTGAATCAAAGACACTCAGATGTTCAGTAGCAGTTTATACTTATCTGAATGACCCAGAGTGTATGAAACTTAAATGGGAATGAGTGAGTGACATCTTCTTTAGTTCAGCTCCTACTGGGAAAAAGAAAAAAGGAGTAGTTGTACTCCTACACAGAAACCTCTTTCAAGTTGTTAGCCTCATGGTAAAGATCCAGCTGGAAGGAAAGTATGTGTCAGAGGCAAAGCAGAAGATTATCACTTACAAAAATACATCCCCAAAACAGAATTGTGACCTGCTGACATCTACAACTAAATGTGCATCAGCCACAGAAAATTTTACTCCAGAGGAGATTTTAGTTATGTGAAATGTGAGGTTTAGCATGGTGCTAGAAGCCAACAGAGCACAGGTTCAAACCTGGAAGACCTTCTGAAGGTAACAGTAGTAGCATACACACAGATGACATCTCTGGTGTCTGCAATATGTAAAGCCTAAAAGATATGGATTGCTTCAAAGTGTTTATGAAACAAGTTCAGAAGCTTAAAGATCAACCAACATGCATTGTAAAAGATACAGAAGAGATGCTGTAAGTGAGAAATCTTTCTCTGGAGATATGAGAAAGGGAGCCCCAGGTCTTCCAGATTCCTCGCTATAGAAGCAGGCATTGAAACAGCCAGAGAATTTCTCCCAAGGTCTAGAAATAATCTCATTTACCTCACAGATTTTGAACATTTGAATTTTTGCCAACTACAGCTGCTCCTGTTTTTTGCCACATGGGAAATGCTGCCATGCTAATATCTTAATGTGGAAAGATGCCATTCCAATATATGAGTATTTCCCATCAAAGTGGAAATAATGTAAGGGTTTAACCACTATTTAGAAAACTGCAGTCTTCAGTTATTAAATTTTTTCCACTTATCTTAAGACCAGAACACTATGTGATAAAATAAACATATGTTAAGAGAAGACATTTATTTTCCTAAATTGCTTTCCTCAAAAGTGAATGAAAAGAGATTCTGGCCAAGATTGTCCAGTATGGATGCTGAAATATAGATTCTTAGGCCTATATATAGAAGCTTAAATGAATGCTCTCAGTTTCAGAATTGCTGAGCCCCTATAAAGTTAGTAAAATGAAAAGAAGTCAGTAATTTTAAAAGTCAGGCTATGAATTTAGGAGCCTATTCCAAGGCACCCTTTCCTACATTATCATGATGTCTTATTTTTACATTTCATTTTCCTCTTCATCAGAGTTTTGATCTGCTTGCTCAAGCAGTTGTGTCCCATTCTTTATCAATAGCCACTGCCCCAGAGTTAAACACAAAAAAATCCACAGTTGAGAAAGGTAATAGTGAACCAAGATTCCCTCTTCCCTCCCTATTATTCCATAGCTCAATTGTTAGCAATTCAAAAAGCAGCTGCTTGGTTGCACAGTTCTCTCTCTGCAACAGAAGAATTTTATTTTCTAAGAATATAAAAAGGTCAGTAGCCCAGGGGATTTATTTCCAAAAGCTCTACTTTATTAGGGGAAGCACAACAAGGTAATACCTTTTATATCTGTAACAAATGGTTACAAGAACTTCAAACAGAAATTATGAAAGGCAGCATGGGAAATGTTTTTTTTTTCCTAATGCCCATATGACAATTCCTCTCTCATACAGGGAGAATTTTAATGGGAAAACCATCACAGATTTCTCATACCCCTTCCCAGCCAGTACTGATTAAAATGCTCCCCAAACTAGTGGAGAGATCTCAAAGATGCACTAGCTGCCTCATCCATGGAGCTTCTTGGTTTGTGTTAACTTAGAGAAGCATTTGGGGAAATAATAAGAGATTTCATGGGTTTTTAAACATCACTTTCTCCATTATGTTAGGACAGCTAGAAAATACAAAAAGAGGCATGAGCACAGAAAGAAGTGTGTATTGTTGATGCACCTATATGGAACAGAGAAAGCAGTTCATGCTTGATAGTTTTTGCTAGAACAATCTCCCACAGAAGAGGCTGACATGATAGAAAAGTTGGGAACAATGACAGAGGTTTTTAATTCTCAAATTAACTCCATTAAGGCAAAGTGGTCTCCATGGAATACAGCCATTAGATTACATAAGCTTTAATTACCAGCCAGTGTTGACTTGTGACTCTTACTTGGAAATTATATGTCAGCCTTTTTATTTAATTTAGATTTTCATTTGCTTTGCCTGATTCTACTTGTTCTAAGAAAAAAGGTATTCATACAGCAATCTCTAACACCAATCCATGACCTAATCTTAAAAATGCTTAGACATATGCTTCACTTGAAGGTTATAAGCAGCCTGAGCTACTTCACACTAGAAAGTACTTGTCTAGTTGACAAAACTCCCCCACCATTCCTATGTCACTATTGTTGTATGAGAGATGGAGCACAGAGCTAAAGAAGCAGTCACAACTTCTCCAAAGAAGAGGGACTAACATAAGGAAGAAGCCCCCAAAAAACAGTATTAGTTGGCACAAAAGACAAGTTAATTTTTCAGATTCTCAGCTTGACCTAACTGCCAGCAACATGTTCTAATTGTGTCATTTTGGCCTTTCTTCATGCCCAAATGAAACCTGGTGTTTAGCATGTCTTTGGGAAAGGTAAGAGTACATTAAAAATCATTTTAGCTCTTACTCAGGTTAAGTCTTACCTAAGCAGAGCCAGAAATGATCTTTGCAAATGGGAACTCTAACTCCTGGGCTGTCTCTGTGGCATTCATAAGCTTTATGATTTCCACAAAGAGACTAAACCAGTGAAAATGACCAATGTAGCTTGGACCAGTAGCTGAAAAAGTTTAAAGGGGAGTTATTAGCCACAGGACACTGCTTCAGTTTGGCACAAGAAATGCAGGTGATGTTTGCATACTCCTATATGCACTGCTTCCAAAGGCACTTGCAATTTCTTTTTGCCCATTCAACCCAGCATCTTTAATTTTGAGTGTTCAGTCTTTTGCTGTGGAAAAACTGAAGTGAAGTGGCACTTAGGACACAGTGATCTGAGCTTGGCTGTGTTAAACCTGCTTCCAAGAGGAAACTGCAACAGATATCTAACATCTGTCAGAATGCCCACGAGAGGAAAGCAGGCAAGCTGCACACTAGGCCTAAGCACTCCTTCTAGAAGCCTCCCTCTGTGCAGCACTGCCAGGGCATATTTATGAGGCTTTGCAAAGCCTGCACTAGCCCAGCTCTGCTGAGTCTCCTCCTGAGAACAGGCTGTCAGTTATGTCAAACTGGGTGTTAAAAGCTGCTGGGATTCTGTGGCTTGAGCATATGCTTTCTAAAGACACAACTGGAACCAAGCTCCTTTTCCCCATTGGGAATGAAACACACTTCTGCACTGTGGTGTTCCTCTAAGGAATCAAGCACAGCACCCACTTCCCCTCCTTTTCCCATGCTCTGGAACCTGAAGACAGCCATCATTTCTCAAAAGGTTTGAAGGAGTAACTTGCCTGAGTCTCATGATATTTACGGTATGACTAGAATAAGAAACTTGCCTTTTTTAGACCTGGGGAGAGCTGCAATGTTCCAATATGCAGGCTTTACTGCACATTCACACAAGAGAGAAGAGACAGCACACTCCATCTATAGAAAGCCCTGTAGGTTTTATCCTTAATGACCCAGCACCCCTGCTGTTTTGTGTCTCTCTCTCTAGCACTCTAGCTCAAAGTTGGGGTATAACAAATATGTTAACACATGGAAGGGAAGGAAGATCATTAATCTGACACAGCCTCATCTATTTTTTTTTTTCCTGTTAGAAAAATAGGGACTCCCTAAAGAAGTAGGGAATGTAGGTACCTCTTTTTAAATCAAAATGCACAGCTAAAACATGCTTCAATTACTCAAGGAGCTAGAAATGCTACTAAAAGCACATGGTACCTCCATGGATTCCAGACAGATTGACTGAAAACACTGTTCTTACAACAAACACCAAGTGGAGTGCAGCAGGATGGCTTCTTTGAGAGTCCAGTTGTTTAGCCAGTAGACTGTCCTGCAGGGCAGGATTGAGGGGGAATGCTAGAGCTGCCCAAGGAGAATTCACACTGTGCCTGGCTATATAATAACAGCTGTGATTTCTATACAAGCATCTTTCAGTTATACAATACACTCTGGTTGCAGGCAAATTCTGCCCCTGCTGTATCAGGTTTGGTTGAACACAGATCATAGGAAACTTCAGAAAAGGAAAAAAAAATCTCTGACAATATATTTGGAGTCAAGTTTGCTCTGTTCTTGCAAAGCTGTATCTGAGATTGAATGCTGTCATGAAGCATCCACTACCTGAACTAAGCCCCTTCAACACTTCCTAATAATGCCCTATTGTCACCTCTCTCCATCCTTCATTCCTACACTGAAGTACATCCTAGCAATGGAAAGAAGATTTCTTTGCAATCATTGTAACTTTTGAAATAAATACTAGTCTCCAAGATTAGATTGTTTGCACATGACAACCAATGCAAGGAATCCTGGCTCTAAAACAATTTCCAGCTGAGTTTGCTGTATGTTTTCTGTTTAGTCCTCACCCTTCTTCAACATTGCTAGCCTGAAGATAAAGACCCAAGAAAGGAGCATTTTCTCTCTTTCCCTTTTCTAGTGAACAATTAAATGCCTAGTGAGAAAAGCTAGTTCTAGGCAGGAATGGACTTATATTTGTCTTCAAGTGTGCTTTGAGCAAACAAGTGAGATAGGTTATCTTGACTGGAACTAACTGTACTGAAGTTTCATTAGCTATCCTGGCCTTTATCTTGATCACCTCTGCTGAGCTAGATAAATTCTTTGAGATGAGCAGCACTGCTAGCCAAAGAGAAAATATGTTCTTGACAAGGGCAGAATCCAACAGACTTAGAAATAACAATGTTAAATCCCTTTGTTTTGGTTTCCTACTTTAAATTAAATACATTTCCAAATTACATAATTCTGCCATTATATAGCAGAATTGTTTCTAAGTTTGCTAACTGCTCAGATGAGTAGCTTATGTAAATCAGGGACATTTCCTTTAAGTAACACAGAAAGAGACTGTTTAAACCTTTGAGCTGTGAGATTCCTATTATTTACAGAACATTTGGAAACATACAGATTAGAGTCTTCTCAAAATGGATGTGCATACTAGGAGAGAAAACCAGTGAGAAGCTAACCACTAGGATAACTCATGTCACCATAAAAGTGTCTATCTGCAAGAAATCCCTTAGAAACAACAATCAAAACAGACAAAATGCCCCACATCCTTGTAATACAAAGCCAGTTTACACTGAATAATTCAGAAGTCTAACTAGAACTAGATCTAGTTTAAAATTTAACAGGATTTTAACACCCAGAAAAATTCTGTACAGAGCATGGTACAGGTTTTTATTGTTGATTTGGTTTTGTTATGTTTATTTTAGCATTGTTTTCCTGCTCCTGGCACTCATCTAATGTGAACCTGCTACTTCTGGAAAGACTTGGACAAGGCTATGAAAGTTGCTCTAGTATTTTGGAGCACTTCCCCTCTCCACCTGCACTCTAGCTAACCTCTTTAACAGTATTTACTGAGTCTCTTTCCACACTGAGCATTTGCATTCTTTTACAAAGCCAGAATGGTGTTCCAAAAGCACTGTAAGGGAGTGATTACTAAAACTGTTCCAGCAGAGGACTGGAAGCAAACATAAGGAGCAAGCTGGGGGACTGGAATGCCCCACTCCAGCTCACTAGGAGAAGAGACTAGCACAATATGAACAAGTCACCCTTCTTGGTAGAAAATTATCATTCAATATCATGCAGTGTATTGAAACTATCTCTTTACTAAACCTGTTTTATTAGTCTGTTTGTCCTGTTTGGGTCAGTGTGATCACTTCCATATTTAATCTCCTTTCTGCAATATCTCTGAGAGACATTACTAAAGTGGCCAAGGGATATACACATATGCCCACCAATAATTTAATACCATTCCTCTTTTAATGGAGCTGCTCTTTAGGAAGGGAAATGGTTATTTTGTCTTCCTTGCACATTTATGCCTTTTCATTTTGGGGATCTATCTGTGTTCTGTGTGCTAAACCCAGGTTGCAAGAAGCCCCTCCAAAGCCAGAAAAAATCATCTGACTTTAATGAAGTAACAGTGACTATAGTAACAGGTTCACTTTGAAGAATAAATGTCTAAATGGGCAGCTGGGATAGTAAAATCACCAGTGTGTATTTATGTGTATGGCTTTCAAATTACCATCTACACCTGTGCCATAAACTGATCCCAGAAACAGGCTAAATGAATACAATGCTGTTGTTACTATTATTATTACTTTACAACATTCAGGGCTGTGTAGATACTTTACAGTGCAGATAGGTACTGTCTCTATTCCCACAAGGCAAGAGGGGTAGCAGGTGGATCTTTGATTCCTCTAATTCACTGTAAGAATCTTTACACAGGTTAATCTATTAGTGGTGTTCATCTATTTTGTGCTTCCTTCCTTTCAAAGAAAAAGAAACCAGGGAAAGGAATCTGACTTTCTTTTGAAGAGAGTAAATGTAAAAAGAGCTTTTTTTAAGCCATAATCAGATATACAACATACAAGAAAAAAAAAAAGCTACCTTTACCTGTGAAATAAGACAGACTTGACAAGTGTGACAACATCCCGACTGGCATTGTACCCTGCACAAACAATGGCAACATGGATGGTCTGTGGGAGAAAAGGAACAAAAAGAACAGAAATTAAAGCCTGCTCCTGTGTTCTACCATTCACCAAGGCAAGCAGATACAAGGCAGTGGTATTATTCAGTGTGGCCATTGTGCAAGGTTTGAGTGGGTGTTCTGCAGCTGTTTGCAGCCCACTTGAGGCAGTTTGTTAAAAACATCTTAATTGAGTTGTAACACCATCATCATTCCAAAGTCATTACTATCCCTAAATTACATCAGCTGTCTGAACACAATTGCATTTATTAGCTAAGAGCATGTGTGTGTGCACACACACTTACCCATTCAGCAGCACACCAAGCTCTGAGTGTGCAAACAGGCACATACCTTGACCTTCTGAACTGAAGTTTAAAATCATATCACAGAATCACAGAATGGTTTGGGTTGGAAGGGACTTTAAAGATCATCTAGTTCCAGCTCCCCTACCATGGGATGCTACCCACTAGAGCAGGTTGCTCAGGGTTCATCCAACCTGACCTTGAACACTTCCAGGGATGGAGCATCCACAACTTCTCTGGGTAACTTGTTCCAGTGTCTCATCACTTAGAGTAAAGAATTTCTTCCTAACATCTAATCTCAACCTCCCCTCTCTCAATTTAAAACCATTCCCTCTTCTCCTATCACTATCTCCCTGTGCAAAAAGCCTCTCTGCCCCTTTTTTGGTAAGCTCCTTTTAGGTACTGGAAGACCACAATAAGGTCTGCTTGGAGCCTTCTCTTGTCCAGACTGAACAACTCCAACTCTCTCAGCCTGGCTTCACACAGCAGGTGCTGCCACACAGATCCTCTGCACCCTCTCCAGCAAGTCCATGTCTTTCCTGTGCTGAGATCTGGGGCACAAGCCTGAGAAATCACTGTCATGGGAGCACTGAGAAGCTGGAGCTGAACCAGAGCATTGTAACTTCTTTCCCCAAGACAATGTATTTGCTGCAAATCTCTTTGGCACACTTCTGAAAGTGCCTACCCACTGAAACATAAACCACTTGAGCAACTCCTTTACCCAAACTCCAGCCTTCCAAAATCAGACCCTAGTCTTGGTTGGAATACCTGATTAGTTGGAATTGGTCTGATAATTAGAAGCAGATAACACTATTAGAAATTCTGCATTATTTTCATCTTAAGGACAGCTAGTATGGAGAAGTAGAGCAAGCTCTGATGGATGAGCATGAAGGGGACAATTGGTTTGCCAGGGACTGGCTGAATCCCAGGGATAAAAGAGGCCAT
The DNA here is from genome assembly GCA_013396975.1 of Bucco capensis. Lineage (NCBI taxonomy): Eukaryota > Metazoa > Chordata > Aves > Piciformes > Bucconidae > Bucco > Bucco capensis. The sequence continues at coordinate 390,404 of VWZO01013982.1, read as the reverse complement.
GAGCTGTGAAGGCAGCTTGTTACTTTCCTGCCTGTGACTACTAGTATGGGCTATACTGGGCAGTGTGAATGTGAAGTTAAGTACAACCCCTACACACACATTCATCCTGGCAAATTATCACTCATTCTGTGCATTCTTACTTCCCTTTGAATATGAGGAGAGGTTTACTCATCTATTCAAGAGGGAAGGGAAAACTGCAAAGGCACTACCAGTCATTATTAAGGTAGTAAGTATTAATTTGAAAAATGCTCTAAAGTTACACTTCTCTGGTTTTAAAAGTAGCCATTGCTATTTCCTGGGGACATAAGTAATCTTAGCAAGTTTTAGTGGTCACTGAAATGAAGGAGAGTTCACCATGCTGGCAGCACAAAGCTGTGATTGGGGACACAGCTGTGAAACTGCAGGGAAGCCTCATTTGGCTTCCATTTGAAGCTTGGTTAGCTGGTTTCTCACACACACAGCTCTCATTTTCCACAGAAAGCCCACTATGCAGAGAACAAATAAGGAATTCTGCCTCCTCACATAGTCATAGTTTCCCAAAGTCTGGCTTGTCACAGAAGCAGTTTTACATGTGTTGGACAGACCTAAAAAGTCCATAGACCCATTCATTAACACTGCCTGGTACAGGGCACAGTTTGATTCCTACAACTGCCAAGTGGCTGTGCCATTGTGCAACCTCCACATGAACATCACAGCTGCCTCCAGCTGAGGCATGTTGAAGTCCTGAGCTTTTAAGAGGACTTGAATGATATAAGGCAACTCCCTGACCACAGAGATGTGAGAAAGAAAAGATATTGTAGCACATTTTAGCAACAGCTCTGTGAGGTATGCAGTACTTTAAATTGATGTTAAAGTCAATGGGAGTTGAGCATGCTCAGCACTTTGGAGAAACAGCTTGTGTTTCTCTCTTGTGGTAACAACAGGGGAGAAGAGAGGCTGCTTATTAATGCCTAGTACCATACTGACTGCCATGGCTTTCTGTGAGTGCACACATGCCTGACACTGCATGCACTGCCTCCTCTCTCATTGCCACCTGGTCTTTCTCAGGCTTTAGGAAGACCTAAGATCCTTCCCTTCAATACCAATTAAAAGCAAATTAACTGAGAATAGTCTTATGCATCCTTTAAACACTTCACCTGAACATACTGGACCAGACACAAACATTTGATGAATTTTGACAGGACAGCACAGTCATATCACTGTCAACATCATTTTATAGAACCTCTACTTGCCAGAAAGCTCTCCTCACAGCCACTCTCTCCACATTACAACTCCACCCAAAATCAGAGTTCATTCTGTCAAGGACTGGCCCACATCTGTTCTCTTCCTAAATCAGTTTGTTTCAAAATTACAAGCATGCTTCCCTCGCTCTCTTCTAGCAGATGCTGCTGCCTTGCATGCTGTTTTAGACAGCACTCAGGGAGAAGACAGCACTTGCTGCTCTTCTGAATGTCTTTCCCCAGCTCAGAGACACAGGCATTCACATAGCTTCAGCTCAGCCTCTCTGCTGTGTTTAATACTACTCATCACTTCTATTCCTGCCTGCAATCAGCTATAGGAAAGAGCAATAATCCTCTAAGAGAGTAGAAACCTAGTCCTTTTTTCCAAAGTTTTTGCCCACAGCATGCTGCAAGACTTAGTCTGTTCCTTTGCTTTTCTTGATTCATTTTCCAGTCTCTCATTGTTTAACTATTACACAAAGTCAGTGGGAAAATAGTTAAGTCCACATGAGGTCAGCAACCTGAACTGTCTGCAGCTGTTTGCATCCTAACACACAGACAATTTTTATTTCCAGTATTCTCCATGCTTGTTCCAAATACGTGTTTGGATTGAGAGTAGCTGGCTGTGCCTAAATCCTGACAGGACAGGGCAAGAGTGGCTGGAAGAAAGAAGCACTTCAAAGAACCTACAGCCTCCTCAGTAAACTCCTGAAAGCATCAGCTGCCTTGTGATGAAACTGGTCAGCAGCATCACAGCTCTCTCAAACTCCTTTTCCCATCTGCATGTGGCTAGCAGATTGCATCCCCATCGCACCAGAACTGGCCACTGTGCTTCACAAAACCTGCAGCTAACACCTAGGAGTAAAGCCACACCAGCAGAGGACACTCCAACCACCACAACACCTAACAGCCTGTCTGCTTGGTTCAATGGGTCCCTCCAAAGACTTCACAGCAAGGCTCTGCATGCTACACTTGCTCCTCACTGCTTACAATCCATGGTTAAGCCTAGTTCACAGAATCACAAAACAATTTGAGTTGGAAAGGACCCACAAGGATCATCAAATCATCATCTGCCTAGGGAGGTGCTGGAGTCACCATCCCTGGAGTGGTTTAAGAAACATTTAGATGTGGTACTTAGGGCCATGGTTTAGTGGTATGGGAGTGCTAGGGATGGTTGGACTTGATGAGCTTAGAGATCTCTTCCAACCTTTGTGATTCTGTGATTCTGAGTCCAACTGCTGGTCCTACACTGGGCACCCCAAGAATCACATCATAGTTGTCTAACTCTACCCTGGATATTCAGAAGTCACTGTGGGACTAAACTGAGCTCCTCAAAAGTGCCCATCTTCCCACAGTGCTCTTTTTAAATGCAGTGATAGACATTTTCATCCCTAATAGGTGATGCAAGAGGTCTGGGCACAAGCCATTCACTGAAGCTGCTTTCACACACTGCAGTATCAGATTAAATTATGATAGATCTTGTTTTCCAGACTCAATGAATTCTTCCTCTGTTTATGCATACAGACATGAATAGGCAATCAAAACACTGTGGAGGTTAATCACACTGTTCTTCCTACAGGTTGGGGATCAGGGACATAAAGAGAACTATTTTTTATTTTAAATACTGTAGAGAGTACTCAGGCCCAGGTACTTAGAATCACAGAATTGTCAGGGTTGGAAGGAACCTTAAAACTCATCTAGGTCCAACCCCTGTGGCTGCCATGGGCAGGGACACCTGGCACTAGAGCAGCTTGCTCCCAGCCCCAGCCAGCCTGGCCTGCAACACTGCCAGGGCTGGGGCTGCCACCACCTCTCTGGGCAACCTGGCACAGTGGCTCAGCACCCTCCTGGGCAACAACTTCTCCCTAATGTTCAGCCTAAATCTGCCCTCCTCTAGTTTGGATCCATTCCCCCTAGTCCTATCACTACATGACATACTAAAAAGTCCTTCAGCAACTTCAAGGCATTTAAGGAAGTTAAGCTTCTTTGAAAGGAAATTGAAATAATACCAAGATGCATGCTAACACAGTTTAGAAATGATTACATTAGCCACTACAGACCATAAAAAAATGTTTCTGAAAGTAGTATTTCACGTAAGTCCATTCTAGGGTAATATCAATGGGACAAAACCATTCAAAATTACTTGAAATACTGGGCTCAGATACTATGCTGAGGAAGAGTTTAAGGTGCCTGGATAAACAGATGTTATTTTTTTTAACTCCTCAGGCTACTTTTTGGAATACTGAAATAATGAGCTTAAGAAACTAATTAGTTTTATAGCTAAAAATAATCTTTGGTAAAGCATTTCATACTTCAATAATTTTCCAGTAGTACTAGCCAGGCCTTTCACTGCTGTTACTAAATCCTTCACAGATAATTGTTCAATGTGATTAAGAGATATTAAAAGCACGTTACAAAAATGTCAATATGCTCAAGTGGTTCCCAGAGGCAGGTAACATCTGCTTCTCCTGTCTTACAGTCTTCAAGTTGGTGGGGGCCTGTTCTTTGTGGCTCTGAAGCACTACAAACATAACCCTGAGGGGTCTAAAGAATAAGTGTGCTGAGGAGCAGCTGAGGGCACTGGGGTTGGTTAGTGTGGAGAAGAGGAGGCTCAGGCGAGACCTTAGCTCTCTCTGCAGCTCCCTGACAGGAGATTGGAGTGAGATGGGGGGGTAAGTCTCTTCTCCTGGGTTAGCAGTGAGAGGACAAGAGGAAATGGCTTCAAGTTGCACCAGGGAAGGTTTAGATTACATACAAGGTGAAATTTCTTTGCTGAAAAGTTGTTAGGTCTTGGCCCAGGCTGCCCAGGGAGGTGCTGGAGTCACCATCCCTGGAGGGGTTTAAGAAACACTGAGATGTGGTACTTAGGGCCATGGTTTAGTGGTATGGGAGTGCTAGGGATGGTTGCACTTGGTGATCCTAGAGGTCTCTTCCAACCTTTGTGATTCTGTAATAGAAAGATGCCTGTAAAAATGCTTCAAATGTTACATATTCTGCTAACTTCCTAAATGCTATACTGCTAATTAACCATTATCTAGTACATGATCTCTTTTAAAAGCCCTTATAAATGCATACTTAGTTCAAACTAAGTGCCCAGTTTACAAGGTACAAGCTGAAAGATACTGGGATAAAATCATATCTATATTAGTGTCTTAGATAATTCTGTTAGCTTCCATGGGCATTATGCTCTCCTTCTGAAGCTCATTACTTGTGCCTACATCTGTGTAAGGACTACTCGTAGTCACATTTCCAAGGTTTGTTTTAAAATTGTCTCCTACTGGGAAGGCTATCTGCTGCCTCCAGGGAGAAGGTCCTTGGTTGGAACTCTGATTTCCTCTTGCAGGGTAATGCTGGTCCATTCCAGACTGTCAGAAGAGCTCTCCTGCCATGCAACAGAGTAGGAAGCAGTGGCTGGAATGCAACAAACCCTCTGCTGTTTGATATAGTCACAATTTTTATCACACAAATTGCACTTTATCAGAGATTTAATGTTCATTCACTGTAACTGCATTTTAAAATGTTTTAATCATCACTAAAGACTATTCCAAAGCAGAATATGAAATGTTACCTTCAGTAATTCTCAAAGAACTGACTGAATGAAACAAAAAACCTATTCCTAGCAGTCTTTGTCTCTCCCAGAGCCCCAGCATTCTTCTCAGGACCCTTGCCTTTTTCTACCCAAGCTGTTGACTCTTGCTAGCTTGCTATGATACATTCCAGGCTCAGAGGCTAAAAAAGATTTAGTTTACACCTCTGACACATTGCAAGCAGAGGGTGAAGAGAGTCAAGATACCATTCACACAAACACAGAACCAGAATCGACAGTAAGAGGATAAACAATGAGATCTTTGGGAAATCTGATAATAAGGAAGTTTAATTTTACCTTCCATTGCTATTACTGAATTACTGAGTGTATTCCTTAAGAAAAAGAAGAAAAAGCTATTTCATTATCAAAATAGTGTGCAGTGAGATAGGGGGATAGCTAATAAAGTGAGGTTTTGTATTTTATATAAGCACTGCCTCCAGCACAATGCTAAACCCCACTGAGCAAGTAAATTTATTGGCAAAACACATTATAAACTGAAAGGCCACTTAAACTATTCCTCCTGTAAGCTGCTATTTTTGTGTTCCAAATTGGCTGGTACATTGAAGAATGAAGAACTGAGACTCAGCTCATCACTTCTTGGTATGATAATAAGGGAGAAGTGAGGTTTGTTTATTGATGGCCTGAACCTCCCCTTATTAAAAGAAATGCCAAAATGTTCACAGGGAGGAAAATCAGACCCTCATTATCAGGAGGAGGTAAAATGAAAAACAGACCCCTCCTTTTCCCTCTCCTTCAAATAATGTTGGTTCTTTTTCTCCACGCTGATGGATAAAGATGTCCATCTGGAGAGCTATAATCCATTTTTAAACGATATTTGATATTTTCCCATTAAACAGACTTATCTGAAGAGATAATTAGGAGTTGTTTTTCTCTCCCACTTATATTCTTTCACCTTTTATCTTCCCAGTGGCTGCAAGCAAGACGAAGGTGATATGGTATTATGCTCTTTGTAGAAACAAATAGAGGAAGTTATGATGGTTGGACTTGATGATCTTAAGAGGTCTCCTCCAACCTTAATGATTCTGTGAAGGCCTTTAAGCAAGACTTTCTGTTTTAGCTCTATCTATATTTGGATTCCCTGCACCTAACCATATGTCCTCTACACAGTCCAGGCAAAATAGGTGGTTCCACAGTAGCATCCAGATACAATCCAGAAAGTGACTCAAAAGCACAGGCTGGCTCCATAAGCCACAATTTAATTAATGGTAAAGCCTGTACTGTTCTAGTAGAGATGTACAAACAAAGGAGTAAGGCTTTGACAAGCACCATGGTGCTGTAATTTCATTTAGAGACATACTGGCTTAGTTTGCCACAGCTCTTATCAGCACAGCTGTATTGAAGTCAGCTTGGAACAATGCTTTCATTTTAACACCAGCTTTGGGGACACAAGAATGAAAAAGGCAAAAAACTTCTGACCTAATAACTCAAAAGGTATTCAGGTGATTAAATGCTTTAAAAAAAGAGTAATTAAAAATTATCAATAAAAGTTGGTCCCAGCAGTCCTTCAAGAGGCTGCTTTCTGAGCAGAAAGATATGGTTTAGGGGTGAACTTTGTAGAGTAGGGTTAATGGTTGGACTTGATGATCCCAAGGGTCTTTTCCAACCTGAATGATTCTAAGGGCAAGCAGACAGGGATCTGGAATGCCCTTAAAGGATCACCTCTAGCAAGGTTTGCTTTTGGCAAGGCCTCGTTGTTGCTTTACCTCACATTTTTCCACTGCTGGTTGCTGCCCGCACTCGGAGCTGTTTCCCGCCACGATGCCAGCCCGCAGGCTCTCGCTGTCGCCCGTCCCCTCTTCCATGGAGTAGGTTCTGGAGTGGTTGCCGCGGCGGTGCGCGGGCCCGCGGCTCTGCGCCAGGCTGAGCTGCTTGCGGAGCGCGCGGTTCTCCTCCTCCACCTCGCGCACGCGCACCTCCAAGCTCTCGCGCTCCCGCTGGCTGGAGGCAGTGTAGCGAGGGCTGTGGGGCTGGGATTCGAGCGGAGACAGTGACACTGCCTTCCCATCTGCACCAGAAGGAAACAAAAGACTTCTGTGAGAATGTCCTTGAAGCTGCCTCTTCCTTTAGTGTCAGCACTTGCGAGGCAGGGAGGTGTTTCCAACCCAGCCACGCTTTGCGCAGGCTTGGCGCTTTGAGGCGATGCTCAAAGGCATGGTGGACTTGGATTAATGCTGGAGTTCTTGGAGCTATGCAGGTCCTACTAGTTTTAAAACCACATGGAAAGATAAGCATGCATTTCTTTTGTTCTGGATAGGGCTGCCTGCCAGTCTCTAGTCTGGGAAGACAGTCAAGAACAGAAGGATTTCATTCAAAGAGGACTAATAGAGAGTTAAATATATTCTACAAGGGTTTGCAAGACAAAATAATTTTCCTATTCCCATTTCTTCCACAGTCAAGCTCCAGCATTTTGGTTACTACTTTGTGCCAAACAGTAGCCCCAGATTCACATATGAGGAGCAGATGGGTTTTATTCAGTAACACAGCATTATGTGCCTGCTGAGAAAGAAAAGGTTCAGAAGGACAGAGGCATTCAACACACATGTGGGCCAAATTCTGTACAGGGTTTTGTCTGAAAAAGATAATAAAGGAATCTTGAGAAAAAGTGAAGTGGTTCAATTCAACACCTTTAACTGACAAGTTATATTCCAGAAATATAAACACTTCATTGTCATGTTTTCAAAATATCTGTGTTTGAAACAGCATTAGAAATGAGCTAGATATAAAGCATAAAAAAGATAAGTTAACCTGAAACCAAGGTGCATAGCAAAGATAACAACTGCAAAACATTCTACTGGAAGTGAGCTAATAGGGATGCAGCTCATGTGTTTTCAGAGACATAGAGATGTAGTACTTAGAGCCATGGGTTAGTGGCATGGGGGTGCCAGGTTGATGGTTGGATTTGATGATCTTAGAGGTCTCTTCCAACCTTAATGATTCTGTGAGACATATTTTCACATAACTTCAATACAGCTACACACAGACTGTACACACAACTGCTTGAAAGGTGGTAAAACCCCCTCAAACTACACTACTGTTCAAAAATACTCAACTGAAATCAAACTGAAACAAAACAAAAGACTGAGAGTCATCCAGTCTCATAATTAGCAAGAGGTTCCTTTACAGTAAAGACACATGAGTATTTTATACCAAGGTATTTCTCTGAAATAACTTTCTACCTGCATGTATTAAAACAAAACAACCAACCATCATTTACTATGTATTAATTTTTATAATGCAGTAAGTGCCTTTAGCTTTATCAAACAAACCCCTAGCCTGAGTGGGTTAGGGAATGGGAATCATGCAGTGATTGTTCAGCTGTTCTCCTTAACAAGTAGTTTTCTCACCCTCTGACTCAAAACTGTCTCCCTGCTCTAAAGACCTGCTCATGGCTGTTCTCTTCCACTGCTTCATAGTTACAGGAATGGTGAGCAGTCCTCTAAACTGAGTTCATGAAAAAATAGCTATAGAAATCCAAACCTCAACTCCACTTTGTTATACAAGTCTATACACCTGTTATCTGTATAAATACTATCTTGGTTCTTATACACCTATTGGATAAAATATCTTGGAATATCTTGCATTTGATCTCATCTCTCTCTACAACTGTCTGAAAGAAAGTTGGTAGTAAGGTGGGACTTGGTCTCTTCTCCCAGCTTACAAGTGATAGCAGAAGAAGAAATTGCTTCTAATTGCACCAGGGGAGGTTTAGATTGGATATCAGGAAATATCTCTTCCCAGAAAGAGCTGTTAGGCATTGGCCCAGGCTGCCCAGGCAGTGGTGGAGTCACCATCCCTGGAGGGGTTTAAAAAATGTGTAGATGTTGTACTTAGGGCCACGGATGATTGGACTTGATCTTGGAGGTCTCTTCCAACCTTAATGATTCCGTGATGCTTTTAGTATATTTGTAACACCCCAACTCCCTGCTGCAAATGATCATCTGACAATTCCAGGATCCATTTGAAATACAAGTATAAAATCAGAAGTGAACTGAGTTTGATCTTAAGGCTGAGAAATCAAATATTTTTTTTCATAAATGCTGAGATGGTCTAGCTCATCATTTTTGCATATCTGAGGCTTGCAAGCAGGTGGCAAGGTGCTATTTGATTCAGTCCACTTAGCAGATTGGGCACATAACAATATTTGTACTTCAGTGGACATACAGCTATAGTAAATTGCCTCTTGGGAGCTACTGTCTAGTCTATAAACACCAACACATGCTACCCTGATCTGCTTCCTAACAGCTTCCAAGACAATGCAAGGACTGTGTGCTTCACCTCATCTTTGAGGAAGGACTAAGTGGACTAGCATAAAGGTTTAATATGTGACTGACCATGTGTGCTGCTTGAATTAAACTGACTGCCCTGGACTTGAGTTTTATAGATTTCAGCAACCAGCAGAGTGCTCTGAGCAAATGTCTAAACACTTTTTACCTTATCTGAAATAACATAACACATAACAAGGTCTGTGTGACTTTGGGATAAAAGATCTCCCAGGGAACACTGCAAGAAACACTGTTGTGCTCTGAAGCAAGTAGTACACTTCTGAATGGTACAATAAATAATAATAAAGCTGTTATATTTTATTCTTCATTTGGGGTTATTGCCCTATTTTTGGGCCTTGGCAGTCTCAGGGTTGGTTTTTTTTTGTTCTGTCTATGCCAAGCCTTTTACTCCAGATTTTCTGTGCTAATACAATTGTACCAAAGAAATAAAAACTACTTACAAAATTCCACTGCCCACAAAACAAAACCCAAACACTAACCTGAATGATTATTTTATGGTTGCCAGCTGCCAATGACTTATCATCAGAGTTGATCCAACAGTTCAGAAACCCTGACAATACGCAATTCATTAATTCACAGAATCACACAGGTTGGAGGAGACCTCTAAGATCATCAAGTCCAACCATCCCTAGCACTCCCATGCCACTAAACTAATTCTATGGATTATTGGATGCTTCTGCATGTGTGGAGTCATCTGTATTAAGGCAAGAGCTTTCATTAAACCTTACTTAAGCAGAGCACTCCAAGACACTGGAAGAAATAAAGCCTATAGACAGCAACCCAGCACAGCTGATTGGAAAGGAGAGGCACTGAAGTAGTGAACTTTTCTTACACACAAAACCTAAAGGATAAGTATTAACACCAAGTTCCTAGTTCTGTAGATATCAGACTTGGGGAGGTGATATTCCTGCAAAGTACCAACTGGAAGCTTGGTGGGGAAAGGGTCACAGAGAAAACAAAGGTTAGCCAAAGGTTCACTCCAAGACTGGATAAGGGTGAAAGCAGCAGGGTGTAGGGAAGAAGAATTCACCCTGATTCAGAGGAGAAGACAAAAGCATAAGTAGGGATCCTGAGTTTCTCAAACGACCCTGATCTGAACTCAAATGCTTAAACTAACTCAGGAATACAAATCTAGGTAGCACGTTGTGGGATTTTTCTTCCTTAATTGTTTACATTTCCTTTGCTATCTTAAGTGCAAACTACTTGGGTTTTTTGCATCTTTACAAGGTCTAGAGGTTCCTATGTGTTTTAGCTATTCTTCATCCCCTGTCTAATAGCATGTAATGCCTTTATAATGAATTAACTGATGACAGTGAACTCCAGGCTGCCTCAGAAATAAGAGGAAGTTATGCTGCTCACAGATGTTTCAGTCTCTCTGACTACAGAACCAAGAAAACACTACTCCTCCACCTCACATTTGTTCACATTTGAAAATTCACATTATCAGTGCACCCTTTGAGGACTAGCACTATAACAATTTCAACCAAAAGCCAACATTTTGCAGAAAGAACGTGGATAGCAGGCAACCACCCTCATGAATTCCCCCCTGTTAAGGCCATGAGCAAAATCATTTGAAGTTCATTCTGCAATTATTTTTTTCACCATAAAAACCATTGTAGAGAACTCCATGCACCCTAAGGGAAAAGAAAAATAAGAAGACTGCAGTCAGAACTATGAAGACATGAAAGCTCTGTGTAAGCAGATAAACTATCCCTTTTCTTTTGGAGCTCTGGTTCAGCTTTAATCATCTAACACCTTAGTACTCCATGCACTTCTGCTCAGCTGGATGCTCTGCTAGGTATTGGTTATATGAGAAGCTATGAATGAAGTTCTTTTTTGTTAACAGTTTGGCACTTTAAGATATATGGCTCCACAAGTAGGTGCTAAGGCATCCCAAGGTGCCTATTCTCACACTCACCAAGGCATTTTTGTCTCCAATGCCTTTTTGTGAATCACTGCAGTGTGATCTCAGCTGGAAGTAGAAAACCTTGCCCAAATAACTATCTTAACAGTGGAACAGAGCCTAAGCAATTTACTCCAGATCTGTGAACAGAGAACTTCTTCATTCCAACATGACATGAGGCAATTATGAGCTTACACTTCCAAGCTTCAGTGGTAGAAAGAAAGATGTCACAGGGAGAACACTGAAGGCTAATGTCCACTAGACAGAGACAGCACATGAAAGGACAACCAAGCCTTTCCATCCTGGCCAAACAAGTTTCCTCAGCTCTGACAGAAACACTGCTCCCATCAATATTAAGTAGGAATGCTTCTCTGGATTTGACACAGACAACATGTGCTAAATTACATGTTCATGGGCAGAATAGACTGTTTCCAGATGACATACCAAGTAATCATCAGCCTTAGACTTAGGCAATAGTAATTGCACTTAGGCACTTCTGCATGTCCTTGAAGTGCTAAATCTGTGTTTACTTCCAGTGCTATTAATGGTACTTAAGCATATGCTAAGATGCTTTATTGAATCCAAACATGAGCCATTCTATTCCACTGCAGGTCAGCCTTGCTCAGAGCATCACATCACTGCCTGCTGCTCACACACAAGCAGATGTTCCCCCACTGTCCTTTTCTTGAACACAATAGTCCTTTACAATCAGTGGAGTCAGAAATGAAGCAGATCACACACAAACACCCTACACCCACAGAACAGCAGGTTTGCAAAGTGTATTGGGTTTGTGTGCCAAGGTTTTGGTAGTGTGGGGGCTACAGAGGGGGCTTCTGTGAGAAGGTGCTAGAAGCTTCCTCTATGTCTGACAAAGCCAATGCCAGTTGGCTCCAAGATAGACCCAATGCTGGCCAAGGCCAAGAGAATCAGTGGTGACAGTAGCACCTCTGTGATAATCTACTTGAGAAGGAGTAAAACCTGCCATGCCAACAGCAGTCAGGAGAGAGGGGTGACACTATGTGAGAAGAACAACTGTGCAGGCACCAAGGTCACTAAAGGAGGAGGAAGTACTCCAAGTGCCAAAGCAAGGATTCCCATGTAGCCCATGATGAAGATGGTGAGACACATTGTCCTCCTGCAGCCCATGGAGGTCCACAGGAGAGCAGATATCCACCTGCAGCCCTTGGAGGACACCAGGCCAAAGTAGATGGATGCATCCAAAGAAGGCTGTGACCCCCCCAGTGCTGGAGTGGGCTCCTGGCAGGACCTGTGAAGAGAGAAGCTCACACTGGAGCAGCTTTGCTGGCAGGACCTGTGTCCCACACTGGAGCAGTCTGTTCCTGAAGGACTGTGACTCATGGAAAGGACCCATGCTGGAGCAGTTCCTGAAGGGCCTGTGTGTGGGAAGGAGCTGCACTAGAGAAATTCATGAAGGACTGTCTCCCATGGGAGGGACTCCATGCAGGTAGAGGGGAAGAGTGTGAGGAGGAAGGAGAGACAATGTGTGCTGAACTCACTATAACCCCCATTCCCTATCCCACTGCTCTGCCTAGGGAGACGAGGTAGAGAAATCAGGAGTGAAGTTGAAACCACAAAGAAGGAAGGGGTGGGGGAAAGGTGCTTTAAAATTTGGTTTTATTTCTCATTACCCTACTCTAATTTAATTGGCAATAAATTAATTTCCCTGAGTTGAAACTGTTTTGCCTGTGATGGTAATTGCTGAGTGATCTCCCTGTCCTTACCTTGACCCAGGAGCCTTTTGTTACATTTTCTAGGAGTGCTAGAGCAACTTGGTGACCACCTGGTATCCAGCCAAGGTCAAGCCACCACAAAAGTCAAACACTCTGAAATTTGGAAGTGTGAGAATAATGGTCTCCTGCCCAATCTTTGCTGTCATTCCCTTGTGTCTGATGGCAGGCTCATTAATTGCATGATCACCACTTCATTTGCAGAGAAGCTTGGCATCACTGTGTGCAGAGGATGGATGGTGCTCACAGATGTGCTCACTAGCTTGTTTCAGCTCATTATTCAGTTCAGACCCAAACACACCCTGCTCTGAAAAAGGGAGGGCTTCCCCCCCCACACTTATTGGTCTGTGGTGCCCATCTTTATAACACCTGAATGCAGCTCAGGGATAAGTGACTTATTTTTTGAAGTCATTTGAGGAAAAGGTGGTGCTATCAATCCCTTTTTACAGGCAGGGCAGAGAAGTTTGGACTCATTAACACCAAAAGAAAATACCAGTTTGGGATGCACAGCTGAGATGGTTCTGCTGTCCATTTTCAACAAATAAGCACCTTTTCTGCACTTCAGAGGACAGACCTCATCACCTACATAATGCAACTGTACATGTTTCTGTAACACAAGTGTCTGCAAGCTAGAAAATAGGGAAAAAAAAAAACTAGTTAGCAGTCACTTGTAATAGCTTTGGTTTATGAACATCATGGAAAGAACTCAGTGGTAGAGACAGAAACAGTTTTCCAGGGTAGATTCAACTTCAGAAACCAGAAAGCTGCCCATTGTCTTTCTTCACTCCCCTGAACACACCTCTAGCCTCTTCAAGTATCATAGAATCACAGAATCCTAGAATGGGCAGGTTGGAAGGGACCCTAAAGATCATCTAGTTCCAACCTCCCCACACTGTGCAGGGATGCCAATCACTAGCCCAGGTCACCCAGGGCCACATCCAGNCAGCTTTTCATCTCTCATGACCCCCAAGTGCTTCTCTGCACTGCTGCTTACAATGAGCTCTTCACCCAGTCTGTACTCATATCTAGGGTTAATCCTACCCCAGTGCAGGACCTTGCATTTTGACTTATTAAACTTCATTTTATTCTCTTGGGCCCACTCTTCAAGTTTATCCAGGTCCCTCTGGATGGCATCCTGCCCTTCTGGCACATCAACCACAGCACTCAGCTTCGTGTCATCCGCACACTTGCTGAGGGTGCATTCCATTTAGTACCTAAATGGAGTGCTCCAAGAGCCACTCACAGCATTGCTGCCTTTGCCTTGCACACAAAAGGATGCAGGGGTTGTGTTTTGGACACAGTTAGCAATGCTTCCATCACTGCTGGCATCTTGTTGTGTAGCTGCAGAGAGCTGTCGATGTGTTGGCTGAGTCCATGCACTTCTGGTAATAGGGATGGGAAACAGTAAGAGACTCTAGGGACAGAAAAAGCATGAGGGAAGGAAGAGGCAAAGGAGATCTAAACAGATCATACATCTTCCCTGAAAACTGAAACGTCTTAAAACTTTAATAGTTTGTTTTTTTCAAATGAAATATCAGCTTGATGCTATGAAAGCTTACTAGCAAGTTTAGAAAAGAGCCTGTAAGTCTAATAATGATTTGCTCATTTCGTTGTCTACAATACAATGACTTCTTTTTTTCTGTCTGTCTTCTGTTGTCTTCTCAGTCTTTTTTTTCCCCCTGCTTTGCATTGCCTTGGCAAAATATATGCCTCTTCAAGAAAAGGACTAAAAATAACATTTCCTCCCTTTCCACTGGGAGTAGAGATTTAAGAAAATAATGTCTTATCACAGTAAGCACTGAGTGAAAATAAGATTTTATCAGGGACTTGGCTTGACAAAGATAACATGTTATCAAGAGGGGAACTTGGCAAAGATAACACGTTATCAATATCAGAAGTAAAGCTTGGGGAAAATAATGTTTTAATACCTATTAGAGTCTAAATAAGGCATCTGTGCTCTTGATGAATTGTTATTTTCTCCAAGTCCCATTCCTGTAAAGATGCTGATTTTTTGGCAAAGCACTTCTGTAGCAGTTGGGGGAGGGAGGGAGAAAAGGAAACTCTTTCTCCACAAAGCTAGAGGGATACTCTTTTCAAAAGCTTTGGATGCAGATAAAGACTGCCAATGTGACAGCTCAGAAAACTCACATGTTCACACACCAAACAGTATTGCAGGGAAAACTCCTACACCAGAGAATCCCATAACAGGAGAAGAAGGCCAATACCCCTTCTGTCCTTGAGCACCCTATCCAGGCTCAGAGGTGCTGCCTACAGTATTTTTGGCATGACCAGCCATCACTTAGCAATGACTTTTAGACAAAAACAATCACATTACAATTAGCAGTGGCCTCTGGGGGGCAAAACTAACTGACCTCTTTCAGATCAGTTGCACACATGATCACCATTCAGTTAGAGGTCACCATTCCCACTGCCTGCCTGACCCACTGGGTCATGCAACACTTCTTGCCTCCTGCAGTGCAAAGCATCCAACTCAGTTTAAGTGGTGGTTTGAGCTAGCCTGATTGCCTCTGCCCTGAAGAATTCCCCTCTGCCACCTCTATGGGGTTACAGACAGTATCACAGTATCCCAGTATGTCAGGGGTTGGAAGGGCCCTAGAAAGATCATCTAGAGCAACCCCCCTGCCAGAGCAGGAGCACCTAGACCAGCTCACACAGCAATGTGTCCAGGCAGCTCTGCAATGGCTCCAGACAAGGAGACTCCACAGCCTCCTGGGCAGCCTGGGCCAGTGCTCTGGCACCTGCACTGCAAACAAGTTCCTCCTCGTGTTAATACTAAACCTCCTGTGGTCCAACTTGCTCCCATTCCCTCTTGTCCTACCATTGGATGCCATTGAGCAGAGCCTGGCTCTCTCCTCCTCACACTCACCCTTCACATATTTCTAAGCATTGCTGAGGTCTCCTCTCAGTCTCCTCTTGTCCAGGCTGAAGAGACCCAGCTCTCTCAGCCTGTCCTCCTAGGGCACATGCTCCACTCCTTTCAGGATCTTGCTGGCCCTGGGCTGGACTCTCTCCAGCAGCTCCCTAGCCTTCTGGAGCTGAGGGGCCCACAACTGGAC
>VWZO01013982.1:305487-374541 GCA_013396975.1 Bucco capensis | reverse complement strand
CAATCCATCTCACAGCACAGTCTCCCAATCCACACTTCTCAAGTTTGGCAATGAGGATACCATGGGAGACAGTATGGAAAGCTTTGCTAAAGTCGAGACAAACCACTGCCTCATAGGTGTCTATGCCCTGAAGCTGAAACTTTCTGCAACTCAACCCTAAATCTTCAGAGTTACAGTCCAGATGAATTTAAATAAATTGTGGCACCTCCTGCCAAATGAGAAACCCAATTCCTAGCAGGATGGACTACTAACTGCCTTAAATGGCAGAATGTGGGTGAATGCCATTGGTTATTCATAGGAATGGGCAAGCAGGGAATAATTAGAAGGGAAGTCATGGAGGGACTGTAGGAGTGTGATGTGAATAATAAAGCACTCTTAGGAAAAGGCATATGAATGATATCTGCAGGGTAAGTATTTGTAGCCAGCTGAATTTCCCTGGTGTACAGTAGGAGTGGGAGGGAAGACAATGGGATCTGTTAATCTGAAGATTTCCTACGGAGGAGCAGCATCTCTTCCTTCATTAACCATTTGGCTATCTTATGCCCAGAGACTTCTCTATGTTCAGGTGTGAACTTGGTGTTTAGATAACTTCTGAGGCCCTGATACAGTGGAATAGCTAATAATGGCAGGCAGTCATTACAGCTCCCTAAGGTAAGGCATGTGCCCAAATGCATCCCTGCAGCTGTACACAGGAGTGCCACTATCACTCATGGCAGTGGGATGTAAAAGCCTGAAACTCTTCTAGATGGCTCAGGAAAACACTGTGGAAGGGATAGGAAGGGGGAAAAGTCTAAAACACAGCATTTTACCATTTTTTTAAGAGTACAGAAAGTACAAGAAATAACTATCTATAAGCTTAGAATGGATTATAGAAATACCTATAGGTTTCTACCATTGCCACAGTAACCACAAGCATGAGACAAGCATGCTCAATCAAAGCCTAGGAGTAGTTAATTCAGATTCTGTGGCTGATGATTAGCCTCAGCTGCTCATCAATAGAGACTCCAGCTGATAATTATTAAGTTAAACTTCTGAGCAGTATTTGCATATGTAAAGCATGCTTTCCCTGCTGGAGCAACAATGGACCCTCTAATGCATTTCCTGATTGTACAGCACTTGGATTTGGGGAACCTGGGCAAAAGAGGCTGCTTTGCATATCCTTCCTTACCCTCATCAGCCCAGCCATTCAGGAGAAATGCACTTACACACACTGACATCTACAAACAACACTCAACCACAGCAAAAACCACTCCTAACCCTGCATAACAGGAAAAATGCAACTATTCATTTCAACTAGAATAGCTCTAATAACAATAATGGGAGACAGAGTTTGGCACATTTGCCAAAGCCTTTACCTAAGCTTCACAGAGTCCAACCATCAATCTGTCACCACCATGCCACAAAACCATGACCCTAAGGACCACATCTAAACAGTTTTTCAAGACCTCCAGGGATGGTGACTCTATCACTTCCCTGGGCAGCCAGGGCCAATGCCTAACAACTCTTTCTGCAAAGAAATATTTCCTAATATCCAATCTAAACCTCCCCTGCTGCTAGTTGAGGCCATTTCCTCTTGTCCTGTCATGGTAACCTGGAAGAAGAGACCGACCCCCACCTTGCTACAACCTCCTTTCAGGCAGCTGTAGAGAGAGAGAAGGGCTCCCTTGAGGTTCCTCTCCCTCAGACTAAGCAATCCCAGTTCCCTCAGCCTCTCCTCACAGGCTAGGGGATGAGATGATAGAGAGCAGCCCTGCAGAAAAGGCCTTGGGGNCAGGGGGGTTGGACTAGATGAGCTCCAGAGGTCCCTTCCAACCCAAACCAGTCTAGGATTCTATGATTCTAAGATTCATTCTCCAGACCCCTCACCAGCCTGATTGCTTTTCTCTGGACACAACTTGCAAACTGTGTAACAACTCTTCTGTGACCAGACTGCCTCATCAGCTTGAAAGCCATGCAGAAACATGGACAGATTCATCCCCTTATTTCCTAGTGACCTCCAGATGTGGCCTTGTCTGTCTTCCAAAGCAATACTGTGTATCATTACGTGGTTCTTCACTGAGCCTTTTCTCATGTCAGCTTCTCCAGATCAGAACTTCCTTTCCAAAAGTGACTGTTGCTCATCAGTCATTAGTTAACCCTCTGGTTAACTGTAGTATCAAGAATACAGATAAATACACACACAACAGGTAGATTGCATCTATATGTGCAATTCTGCATGTTTTCATAATTATATGACAGACAAGGCACATCAAGATATGCTTAATACCACAGGAGTTCAAAATTCCTTTGCTTTAGGGATAAGGAAATGTGGAGAAGAACTGGAAGGATCTTTCTGGAATCTGGAACACAACTGCCTGCACCCATGATAGCTATCCTAGCTTTTTTGGTTTAGGAGTCCATCACAGGTTTACTGTTCACTCTGAAAGTCACCATTTAGTGGTAGTTTCAATCCAGCTATAGCCAAATGTATGTGTATTGCTAGAATTCACCTGGTAGCACTGTTTCACACAATCTCTACAGTTGATTTTCAATACATCTGAGTATTAGTTCAAGCTGGTTGGTGCTGCTGAAACCTGCTGGAAAGCTTGTTATATCCCTTAATCTCCCTTGGCACAGGGATGCCAGCAGAGAATCATGTGCTGGTATTTTGATTGAGGCTGCTGGAAAAGGGGATTGTCTGAATACTGACTGAGCACCAAGGATTGTTCAAGGATAAATAAGTAAGTAAATAATAAAAAAATCCCCATTCTGCACCACACCATTTCTTCCTTAGCAGGAACCAGATCTGTAAGAACCTTCCAAACTTACAGAGCTCTAGTCAACAAACAACCACAGACAGGAGCATATATATATATATATAAAGGCAAGGAGCAAGGAACATACTATCAAAACCAAGACTTCTTTTCTTTCTAAATGTATCTGAAGATTACACATGCAGACAGAAAGACTGCAATTTCACATTTCTGGCTCAATAGAATGTTATGAACTACCATCAGTGTTATTCCACTGATGACATAGCAGTCCATAAGTTATTCATATCTTTCAGTACTGAGCCTTCTATTTTCCCCACACATTCTCAGCACTTCCCATTTGCTGCACCTGTCATTTCAGCCACTTCAGCCCTGAAGAACAGGGAGGGGAAAATGCAAATAACTGCACATTCAGAACACATGAGGGCTGATCAGTGTTATGACATTTATCTTCCCTTATGCAAGAGAGAAAATAACTCCATGAGTTAGTTTCCTGTCCTCCTCATGAAGAAAAATGTCATAACAGATTGTCATGCAGCACAGACAGCAGAATTTCTAACAGACTTTGCAAGAGAAATAAACCATCACAGCAGTGATGCAGATGGTAGGTTCCATGGAATGGCTATGACATCAGAAATGAAGCACACAGCATTTTAAAATAGTAGATATAAAAATAAGTCATAATACATATAAAAAAAACCCCAACACCAACCACCCCAACTTAGAACAGTTCACAAATTAGCTAAAGGCAACTAGCTAGATTAGGAGAAATTAGAATTACATTAACTAGCAATGAATTGCCCATACAGTTCAGTGGAATCCTGAAGAGATGTTCACATTTTCTTATTTCCCTACATTTTCCAAACAGAAAGCCACAGCTGGCCAATAGATTGTTTGATAAAATAATTAATACTTTTCTACTTAAAATCCCCAAACCCATAATAGACACAAAAGGGAGTAGTGAAATTAAAATGAATGAACAAACTAGAAAATACTCTTCATGCTCATGAAATCCCATGGAAGTCAACAGTGGTTTCAGAATTACACAATCACAGAATCACAAAGGTTGGAAGAGACCTCTAAGCTCACCAAGCCCAACCATACCTAGCACTCCCATGCCACTAACCCATGGCCCTAAGGAGAGTAGCTACATGTTTCTTAAACCCCTGCAGGGATGGTGACTCCAGCACCTCCCTGGGCAGCCTGGGACAAGACTTAACAACCCTTGCAGGGAAAAAATTCCTCCTTATATCCAATCTAAACCTCCCCTGATGCATCTTGAAGCCATTTCCTCTTGTCCTCTCACTGCTAACCCAGGAGAAGAGACCTACCCCCAGCTCACTGCAACCTCCTGTCAGGGAGCTGTAGAGAGAGCTAAGGTCTCCCCTGAGCCTCCTCTTCTCCACACTACCCAACCCCAGTGCCCTTGGCTTCAGTGTGGCTAGATATCTACCCCAGGACTATAGTTCATTTTTGGTGACTACACTCCACTGACATGTAACATGGAACCTCTTTTTTGCATTAACTTTCTTGACCTTTACCTGTTAACAAACATCTAGCTGTAATAAATCAGAGATGCTCCTTCTCCAAAGATATAGGAAGTATGTACAGAACTCATTTTGTAGCAGATCTATCAGGTGGATACAGATCTCATTTCACCTGGTGACCTAGGTTTCCTACAAAACACAAGGAAATTACTCTTCTGTATGATACTCTTGTTTTGTTACAGAAGTGAAGACAGCATATCAGAAACATAATCTCCTTTCAATTGAGCCAAAGGCAAAACTCTGTCTGATGAAAACAAGCCCAGGTCTAATAGTTCATGATATTCTGCATGCATCCAGCATGGTGATGTTAGCCATTTTTATGTTGTACCATAAATGGACCCAGTGCTGTACTGTGGTAGGTCAGAATGTGGGTCACATCCCCTGTGTCCCATCACAAACCTGCCCAGCTTCTTCTGCAGCAGGCAAAGGAAAACTTCCATTTCTGAGCAGCCAGGAGTTTATTAAGGTTAAATATCATCAACAGCAAGATTTAGATGTTTTGCCTACTAAGATTTTGTCTTGAAATAGATGAGGTGTAAGTGCATAGAAACATCTTAACAGACAGAAACATCTTAAAGTATGTTAGGATTCTAAACAAGGATAGGCCTATTCCTGTGTAAACTGACCCCACTGACATTAGTACTTACTATTCTATTTTAGAATAGTTCTAGAATAGATTGAGTTTTACTCAATCAGGGCAGCAGGGCTCAATATCCATGGGATCTGCATGTAGCTAAAGAAACACTTTCTCTTTTTTTTTCTCAAGTATAACTGTTAGAATCATAGAATCATAGAACAGTTCCAGCTGGAAGAGACCTTGAAGATCATCAGTGCAGCCTTTGTCCTAGCCCTAGCAACCTGCTAAATGATGCCTCCCAATGCAACATCTCCCTGTCTCTTAAACCCCTCCAGGGATGGGGACTCAAGCACCTCCCTGGGCAGCCTGTTCCAATGGCTCACAACCCTTGCAGCAAAGAAATTCCTCCTCATGTCTAGCCTGAACCTCCCCTGGGGCAATTTCCATCCATTTCCCCTTGTCCTATCACTCTCCACCAGGGAGAACAGCCCAGTCCCTGCCTCTCTACAACCTCCCTTCAGGTAGTTAAAGTGAGCCAGGAGGTCTCCCCTCAACCTTCTCTTTTCCAGGCTAAACAGTCTTGTTTCCTAAGCTTTTATTATCTCCAGGAATTTATCTCAACAGTAAAATATACTGTGGGATACCTCTTTATGAAGTCCAAATGCAATGCTACACAGCAGCCTGTGAGCAAGGCTGATGGCCAGAGGCTTCCTACTGTCACACACACTATTAACTAACTGATGTCTGTGACAAGTTTTTGTCTTAGGCTGAAGGGAAGATGAAGGTGGAGGCATCTATAAAACCTCTTGTATTGTTTCTAGGAGTGAAAAGGTTGTGTGTAGTGGTCAATTACAGTCTCACAATTGCTTTTCATTTCTGTTGATAGCCTTGCATTGAAATACCTATATATCTTCCTTTGTTAGTGTAGTTATAGCTACCATGTGAAATATCTTTTGTTATCTAAAGTCTAAGCAGAAGAGATGGAGACTTGACCACAATTTTTTCCTATTAAAACCCCCCAAATCTGCATACCTTATGCCTAAGGACAACCAGACATGAAAAAAAAGGTCAGCTACATAAAAAATGCTGCAACTGCAAAGTCCTTTAAAGGTCAAGCTAAAGAAGAAATAAGATGAAAAAATGAAA
This sequence comes from Bucco capensis, assembly GCA_013396975.1. NCBI lineage: Eukaryota > Metazoa > Chordata > Aves > Piciformes > Bucconidae > Bucco > Bucco capensis. The sequence goes on along the minus strand of VWZO01013982.1, from coordinate 368,521 downwards.
GAAATTACCTTCCCTTCCCATCTACTTCCACCTTGTTCTGGAAAAAGGGAAGGATCTTCATCATTATTTTCAATTATATATTCCTTATTAATTTCTTTGAACCAGTCTAGACCCAGGGAGCAGAACTGACATGGGATAAGGCTCAGGAGTGAATGCTGAAGGACATGGCTTACTTCCCCCTTCTTTTCCCATAGGTGTTGCTGCTGCAACACATATCCTTACAGCAAGTAAGAAACCATGTCTCTTCCCTTCTAAATGATGACCATCTGCCCAGGAAAAAGAGGCAGAAAATAGGATACTTTATTGTGATATTACCATCAAGTTTACTTTTAAATGCCTCTGTCTTCTGGTGGTAACTGCCAGTGAATTAGGCTAGCTATTGAGTGATACCAGCTCTGCCCTCCTATGTCTCTCTGAAGGGAAGCCTACATTTCTATCAGTATATACTATGTATTTTATCCCTTGTAGTAAAATTCCACTTGGCAGGATAGCTGAATGTGATTTCTTATGTTCTGAGAGACAGTCTTTCCTCTTTTGAGAAACTGCAGCTTCACCAGGTATGTATTTAAAATTCATACTAGACCTTCTACAGAAATGATTTAGTTTCTTATCTGATGAGCACAAATACTTATTGTAAGTTTTGTCAGACAATGCTTTTTCTTTTCCTCAATAATCCGACTGAATCCAATCAACAGGGAAAGCAACATTCCAGACTTGCTTAAATATCACACAGGTCTATTCTACTCTACCATTATGTGACAGTCATTAAATCTTGGTCCAACTCAGACCATTAAGTACACAAGATGTAAGAGTGAGGAAAGAATTTGCTGCCTCTGTTCAGTATTTCCAGTTCTTAAAATTGTATTTCAGGTCTTGCAATATTTTAGATTTATTGGAAAGTAAAATCTTGGGAGTTACATAAGAAAACATCAGTGCTTTTGGCTTGTTTGTTTCCTTTGCAGTAAGATCTCATTTCATCCCTGCAGGAGAAAGCTGAAAAAAACAAACCATGGCCTGTCATGGTGAAAATAAATCAGGAGACAAAGCTCTTAAAAACTTATCATTTTACATACAGTGAATCATGACTTTTGAACACTTTTGAACTAGCAATCCCAGGATTTTATTGCAACTGCTGCAATGCCTTGTGCTTTCCTATGCTGGGGATGTTGTGGAACAGCAGACACAGCAGCTGGGGTAGGGAAGAGGAAGGGGCAGCCCCCAGCCCCCTTGGGACAAGCTTGTGAGAGCTCTGCTGCTGCCATCAATTCAGCCTCAGGAGTGCTTACTAAGACAAAGTGTTGTTTGGGGCTTTTAAAGGAGCACTAAATATGCTGTGGTAATCTTCAGCAGAACTTTCAAGACAACATTATACCAGATAAATAAATACACAAAATCAAGAAGTGTTTATCTTAGTGGTGGTGGTGGGAGGGTTAACTAATTTTTAGTAGATGGCTCTGCAGCCAGAGTTTCATACTGAAAAACATCTTCACTGAGATCTCCCCAGGATAGGTAACAGGGTTTTTTTCTTTCTCCATACTGGCCACTCAAAAGGTGCTCAAAACCCAGGAATAATATTCAGATAAAAGCAAAGAGATATTAGTTCCACTCTGCCACACTACAGCACTTACAAAGCACAAGTTTAACTTGGCCACGAATACAAACCTCCAAATCTGTTAGGTATCAATTACTCTGTGTTTAATTTCAAAGCTGTGCCTTTTCCCTTTTTGGATTTTTCCCTCCTTTTTATGCTTCTCTTATTCAAGCATTTTGGATCTGCTTCTTAATCAGGTCCTGATGATCCTTAATGCCTTCATTTCAGAGCCCAGCATCCCCCAATTCCCTTCTTCATTTGGAAATTCCTGCAAAGTCTATGTTCATCCTCTGTGTGGCTGTGCAGGCTGTAATCCCTCCTAATAGGCTGCTGCTGAGCCTGCTCTATGGATTAACCAGTGTAAAATGCTTATGTCAGGAATTTTCATCAATTCATGCCTTCCAAACTCAGCCCTGAGCAGCCCAGGTATATCTAATTTAACTGATTGGGCTTTTCTCAGCTGCACACAAGAGATGGGAAAACAACCCTCAATCACATAGCTACAACCATGTTATTATTTACTTTATTTAAGAGAATGAGTATCTGGGAGGATTCCTAAGGTGTGCTCCATAGTTATACATCACTGGATTTGGTATGGTGCATGTTGCTTTGGAAACTGTGAGGTGACAGTATCTTCATGCCTGGTTTGGATTATTTCTCTTAAAAAGAGAGAGGAAAAGAATACAGCTGAAATTCAAGTAGATTTCTGCTGCTTTCTTCTTGTGAAATCTATATTCCCATGCCAGATGGTGCCTGAGTTATCAAAGTTATTACCCTAAACTCAATTAGGGAAGAATGAAAGTAATTAAGTAGGGGATGAAGTGACAGAAGTATTCAAGATATAAAGCATCTAATATAGGTGAGGATTCTCTATATTAGATAGAAATCCATCTATAAATTCAGCCTAAGACAGAACAGCTTGAGCCTTCACTTTCACATATTCTAAGACACTGTGCAAAATTCAGTACTTGCTCAAGTGGTTACAATCCCCAAAATTCAGTACTTGCTCAAGTGGTTACAATCCCCAAAATTCAGTACTTGCTCAAGTGGTTACAATCCCCAGTGGAACCCTGGACTAGAGAAGGTGGAAGCTGTTTTTTCACTTCTGAAGGGGTTATTCCTAGCAATCACCAAAGGCACTCTGAGACACTTACTGTTCAAATATTCCTGGATTTGTTGTGGGATGTTTTTTCAGGCTGTTGCATGACCTCAGGATTAACTGTTGCCTTTCTTAGTCTTGGCTGTTTCATACCCACCATGGCAAAAAACAATCACAGTAAATACTTTTAACCATAAAATCAATAAAGTAGACACCACAGAGGTGCTGTTAACACTCAGTTTATTTTACATTCTTTTTTCTTTATTCATTTGCTTTTCCCTTTGGTGAAGAAAATCTAAATAAGTTGGCACAGAGCTACAGGCATGACCTGGAGCAACAGCTACAAGTTACAAATGCAGTGATGAAGCAGCCAAAAAGTGGTTTTTCATCTACTAATGAGAGTCTACTGATAGGAGAAATATGTAAGAAAGCCCAGGTTTTACTTATAAAAACATTTCTGCACAGCTTCTCTTGAGAAGAGTCATGCATTTATTACAAAAATGTAAAACTAATAAAGATAAAACTAATGGACAAGAGAAGGCTTCAGGGGACCTACTAGTGACCTTCCAGTACCTAAAGGGAACTTCCAAGCAGGCTGCAGAGGGCCTGTTTGCAAAGGCCTGCAGGGAAAGGACAAGGGGCAATGGTTTGAAATTGGAGAAGAGTAGATTTAAACTTCTCTTGTCCAGGCTGAACAATGCCAGCTCCCTCAGCCTGTCCTCAGAGCAGAGGTGTTGCAGCCCCTGAGCATTCTCGTGGCCTCCTCTGCACCTGCTCCATCAGCTCCATGTCCTTTGTGTGTTGAGGGCTCCAGAACTGGACCCAGTATTGCAGAGGAGGTGTGAGCAGAGCAGAGTGCAGTGGCAGAATCACCTCTCTGGCTCTGCTGGCCACGCTTCTCTTGCTGCAGCCCAGGATGCCATTGTGCTTCTGGGCTGCATGTCCGAAATACAAGTCTCATCTGGAATTAGTATCAGTCCAGCTGCAACATTACTGAAAATACAGTAAAGATCCATGGTATTTTCCTGACCTTTGCAGGTCAGGCCAGGTGATGCAATGACAGTTTCAAGTGGTGCCTGACAACTCTCATCCTATGCCACCTGAGCAGCACAAAGGGCAGAGTGCAAACTGTCCCCTTGGTGACCACTCCTAGCACATCAAGGAAAGCTACCAATAAATCACAACAAGTCTGTCTTGCAGACTGAATTTCAGTGCCTGGAGATTTGAACCCAAGGCATGGTCCAATGATAGGCTTATAGATGTCCTCAAGAAAAAGGAGCTGAAACTATTAGGGCAATGGAGTATGCAGAGAGCAGTGAAGCACTGCTCTGAGCAACATGGAAATCAGTAACTTAAGGTCACATTTCATATATTGCTTCCTAAAAAGGAACTGGCAAAAGAGGGAGAGGCACAAAGCAAATTTAGAACAGAGAACACGTGAACTAGGGAAAAACAGTATAATGAAATCTAGAAATGGAGCTTTTAAGGTAAAGATGTCAAAAATATCAAGTGCAAGACAAGCATAGCACATGTTGACCTTCATTTAAATTTTACTCAGGAAATATGTAACTTTTGGTTAATTTGTTGAAGAAAAAGAGATCACACACTCTTAAGACTACTAAATTTTAGGGAAATCTAAAGAGCACATATATCACTCCCATTAAATTCTCCCATCCTACTTTCAGGGGACAGTGACATCCTACAGAACTGGGAAACTAGTTCCTACTATACAAAGGTTTTGTAATGTTGACTTACCCAGAGGTAGGAGAAATAAATCTAAGCCAATGGATATATCTAGGTAAGGGCAATTCTCCATAAGGAGCAACACATCCACCAGCAAGTTCTTTGGAAGGAAAAGACAAATACTACCTTCAGTAAAAGCAACACTGGTGATTGCCCTTATAATTCAGATGAGGGGAATCCTACCACTCATCTAGCAGGATACAATTATTAAGACAATTGAATGAGAACTCTTCCCCAGAAGAGCTACCAAAACTACTTTTTTTACCTTAATTTGAAGTTAGTTTATTGCTCAGCTGTCTAGCAATTAAAAATGTCTCATTTTTTGCTGTTTCTCATTCCTATATCCAGTGTAGCCTCTGGGATGGAAGGATAATGAGACAGGAAAGCACCCATAATTATTGTTTTTATTTAGGTGATGAAGCAGGTATTATTGAATTAAAACCCCTTACATTGATACTTTCCAATGAGTTTTATTCTTTGGATTTTTTGTATGTATTTCTACTGTTTTGACAAAAATAAGGTCTTAAAGATCATTTAGGTGATTTAGAAGCACATTCCATTAAAAGAAATAGTCACTAAGAAGCAGATTGTCAAAGAGAAGCAGGGAGGTGTCCCTTTAGGCAGCTCTCCTTCCCTCACTCAAATTGCTGCAATGACTTTAAAAAGGAAGTCCTAACTGCCTAAACTTGGCTCTGCAATATGAGACTTAGTATTCTTTTGAAAATGCTATCCCAAGACTCATTATAAATCCATTCTGACAGCCAGGTACCTGCCAGTGCTCTGTGAGCCTCAGGAAATGTAAAAGGTGTTTAAAGGAGAAGAAACCCCACAAAGCTGGAACATGCTCTGTATGCCAATGGCTGCTACTAGAGAGTCTGACCAGCTCCAGCTCTCATTTCCATGTTGTACCACAACAATCTGCCTTGGAAGATGCTGTTAAATCTTGCTTTGTGTTTATTAGCTTGAGAATGAAAATGCTGCCAAAATTGGAATTTGAACTACTTTAATAAATGAGAGAGGGTAGTGCCTTGTCTTACCCAGCGATGACTGGCCTTGTGCAAGGAACAGAACAAAGCATTTCAGTCAGCTCTTAAGCATGACTTGTGACAAATGCAGCCTGCTTTTAGGCTGCTCAGCTCATCACAGTGACTCTGAGGCTGTGTGTGATCCGAAATTTCAGGATCAGAACTTCTTGTACTACTGATTCAAAGCTACCATGCAGCAGTTAAGCCAAATCTGAGAGAAGAATCCCAAGCAGACTCACAAAACTGTACACATCAAACAGCTTTATGTGCATATGGAATACTAACAAGAAGATTTGGGGAAGACCAGCTCATTCATTCATTTCTTCTTAAGTAAGTTCATATTAACTAAAAGGAAAATACTTCCCCATTTGCTTCATCTGTTCCAAATACATAGAAAGTCCTAAGAGAACCTTTCCCCCAGCAGAGATTAGGAAAATGATATTAAAAACCCCAAAACAAACAAACCATCAAACCAACAACAACAAACCCCTGATAAAACAACAATCTAATGATTTTAGATTATTATATTAAAAGCCCTGTTTACTTTGGTAACAAACTATTAACCAGATTGTTGTTCAGGGGGTTTTTTAGGCTCTCAGGCAGCAAACCTAAGCTCCCGAGGAGACTTCTTGAGCCATGAAATGGGGTATGAAAATGTTTAATCCCTGACTGAGCTCTTATCCTTGTGGAAGCTCTGTGAGTACATACAATTACACCAGAAAAAGCCCTCATGTTCACCAGCAGTACATCTCATTGTCAGGAAGCAGCTTACAGCAATAGAGGGGTTTTTACTGCTACAGTTGCCTCCATGCTAGAAATGTTTTACCAGCGTAACATACAAATGATTGTACAGTCTGAAGTGCTCTTAGCAAACACACTGGTTAGGCCACTCTAGTGTTTTGCAGTTTCTTTATCACTTTCCTTCCTTTACAACTCTATAAACAGGTGAGGTTTTTTTAATCACCAGCAATTTATTTTGTGAGGTGTTAGAAAGAAATTTGTCAAGCTTTCTTTTGGAAACGTGAGGATGACATCTTTTTACTTCAGCTCAAAAGAGACTGGCCAACAATCACATTAATCTATGGGAAGGGAAAAAATATGGGCATACACTAATAGTTGTCTGGCTGCAGGCAGTGGCAGGAATGGTAGGGGGGAAGATCATTCTTGCCAGAAAAACAGCATGGCTTTCTGGCATTTCTTGTTATGACTTAAATGAACTTATTTGAAAAACAAAACTACAAACTGCATAGAGATACCAGAATCTGTGTGTCCAGAGAAGGGCAAGGAGGCTAGGGAGGGCTCTGGAGCACAAGTGTGCTGAGGAACAGCTGAGGGCACTGGGGTTNGGTATGGTTGGGCTTGATGATCTTAGAGGTCTCTTCCAACCTAGATGATTCTGTGATTCTGTAAGGCTCAGGTTAGCATTAAACCAGTGTAAAGCAGTGAAAGGACAAGGGGCAATGGTTTTAAATTGGAGAAGAGTAGATTTAAACTGGACATGAGAAAGAAGTTCCTCCCCACAAGGGTGGTGGAACGCTGGACCAGGTTGCCCAGGGAGGTGGTTGAGTTCCCATCCCTGGAGGCATTCCAGGTGAGGCTTGCCAGGGCTCTGGGCAAGCTGCTCTAGTTGGGGATGTCCCTGCCCAGTGCAGGGGGGTTGGACTAGATGAGCTCCAGAGGTCCCTTCCAACCCAAACCAGTCTAGGATTCTATAATTCTTCTCTAATATCCTTCTTTTATTGTTTTTTAACTCAAGAAGTTCTGTGAAGAACAGCAGTTCAAACTCACACAAGAATTCTGGTTACTATACAGAAGAAATGCTGGTAGAGAGACTACAAGAAGCAGCTGCTGTTTTGCAGAAGAAATGGTATTTAAAGTTATGACAGATGTCAAATACTTTTACTCATATCCTGCAATGTAATACTGTTCTGATGGTGGGGTCAGCTGCCAAAATACAGATTTGGGCAAGTAGCTGGACAAAAAAAACACATCAAGAAGCATGGGTCCAAAATTTCCTTGGTTGCAATACACTTGAAAAAATTCTCTTAGCAGCTACAGGAAACATAAAAAAATCTTCCTTTGATACCACTGATAAAAATAAGCAAACTTCTCTCATTTGTGCATGGCCATGATGGCAGGCTGGGGGGAATACATCATATTTGGATTCTCAGCTGTAATTGCAACATTTACTACTTATAAAATCAGAGTACAAGGAGACTCATTTTCTTGTAATGAATCAGCTACAAGTACAATACTCCATCTTCTTAGTTTAAATGAATTTCATGGCACAATTGGACAAAGCCATCTGCTGCCAATTGTCTTGGCAACTAATAGCACTGCTGCTGGCAGCTGCCAAAGAAGAGCACATTGCCATACAGCTGTTCCTGTTGCTCTAAAGCAGACAGCTAGCTTCCCTGATCCTCTCCATTGCCTCTTCCTCCCAAGGCCCTGAAGGCTAGCCCATTGCCAAAGTCCACTGGTCTGTCAGAGGAGGAAGGCAGCAGCCACACAGAAGCAGACCTGCTGCAGAATTCTGGATACACTGGCCAGCTTGCAGCATCTCTCTCCTAGTTTTGTCCAACCCTTTTGGCCACTGTGAAGGCACAGAAAAACTGGGCTAGTAAGCCCAGTAGGCATAGGCTCTCCTCTGCTACTTCCCAATTGTTCATGTGCTGGAAAGGCTGCTGGGGGTCACAGGCTAGCTCCCATTGCCAACTACAGCCTGCTGGTTTCAGGTAGTGCACTTTCCTCCTTCCAGCACCCATACAGGAAAATGGGATCAGGCTGCCCAGACAGAAGATGAGCTGAGTTCTCTCTCTCTTTAAGTGTTGCAATTTCAGCACTAATGTGAACTTAGCTCATGTTTTTAAGGAGGGTTTTGATCAGTACCATGCTGACAAGACCCTTGAAAGCTTCTTCAGGAACAAAGCCAGGAAGTTTTAATTTGCAGTGCAGTGAAGAGTGAGAACACATAGAGCCAGTCCACGTGTCAACTACTGCCAATCACTGAGGAGAACAAGCTTATAATGCAGTGAAAGGACAAGGGGCAATGGTTTGAAATTGGAGAGGAGTAGATTTAAATTGGACATTAGGAAGAAGTTCCTCACTATGAGGGTGGTGGAACACTGGCCCAGGTTGCCCAGGGAGGTGGTTGAGTTCCCATCCCTGGAGGCATTGCAGGTGAGGCTTGCCAGGGCTCTGGGCAAGCTGCTCTAGTTGGGGATGTCCCTGGCCACTGCAGGGGGGTTGCACTAGATGAGCTCCAGAGGTCCATTCCAACCCAAACCAGTCTAGGATTCTATGATTCTATGAACTGACAGAAGTGGAAACAATGGTGAAGCACCTAGACATTAGAAGCACTGCCATGAAACTCAAGTTTCAAAACACTTGCTGATGTTCTCCAGCCTCTCACCACTGCCATAATGCAGTTGTGTAGGATCTCAGGTCCTAAGTGGGTGCAAAAATACACTTAGCCTTGCTAAAGACTGAAAAGTAGTTTTAAAAATAAAAGAATAAGTAAACCTTCTCCTTCAGCAGCCAGTATGATTTTCTCAAAGGAGGCCTAACCTACTGCCGCCAATGGTAAACCTTCTGGTTTTCTGATACTGTCTCTTCCAGTCTTTGTTTAATCACAAAAATAGATATGAAAGGAGAAAAAAAGATTGCAGCAACATGCAGTCACAGCTGCTGCCTAAATCACCACATTTACTAAATATAGGCAAAGAGACCAGACTAAGTTCCCTATATTTTGCTACTCTGGTGTGTTCTTAGAGGTTTCACAACAAAATAAGCATCAGCAGAAAGGTCTCAAGAGCCAAAAGGAAATAGCAATTTGTTCTCAGATAGAACATGTTTTTAAAAGGACAAACAATTTCTTAGCTGATTTGATAGATCAGAAGAAAATGGAAGTCAGTTCAGTGTGTTTATAAACTGGCATACTAAACATGTCAGAAATGAACACAAAAACAGGAGAACCTGATGCTTATCAGAGAACAAATCCATCAAGTGGACACAGATTGTTTTATAATACACACACTCTGACCAACAAAAGGATGAATGGTAGGTTAAGGGGAGAGCAAAAACCACAAAACCTTGTACCTTCTATTTCAAAACACTATGACTACAGCCAACAACCACTTTGTTGACAGGGACACGAGCACCAGATGATGTACAGGCCATAAAGACTCTCAGCATTAAGTGAACCAACTTCATTCTTAGCCAGTATTAAACCACCCAGTTAGAAAGAATCCTTGATCTCTGCTGCTCACAATGAGGAAAGTCAGAAAGCTGAAGCCAAACTGGCAAACCAGCAAGAATCCCAACCTAGCTGCCTTGAGACAGAAAACATGCTTTGAGAAGCAGGGACAGAGAGAAGGAGGTAAGGCTACTGTCTTTCCAGAAAATGTGAAAGACAGCATGTATCTCTGCAGCACAACAGAGCTTGCTGGTGACCACAGAGGTAGTCCTTCATCCCATGGGATCTTCCCTCCTTCCACCAACACATGAGGTGACTTGTAAGGTTATCTTGCTGTAAGCCAGTGCCCTTCCCTCACCATGTCATGGACCAATGACTCTTTGCCTCACAGTTTTGTATTTAAGGGTGATGATCAGAGCTACTTCAATTAGTTATCCTAGGAAAGCATGCTGCTCAAGACACATCTACCCAGCTCCAGACAAAACAGCACTGCTGCAACTTATGCATGCACCAGAATTACCCAAATCTTCACTTTTAGACCATTCTGCTCCCCTCAGAGTTGATGAGGCTCTGTCAGATCTGAAGCTGGGTGATTCTCAAAACATACTAGCTTCCACTTCCCTTAACATGTTCATTTTCATTTCTTGCTTTACATTCTTTCTAAGACGCCAGTAACTAAGTCCAGTCAAAACTTCCATGCATGTTGTCCACATGAGGAAGAAGTTACAGCAGGCAGTGTCTTGAATTTATGGAAGCACTTCAAAGGTTATGCAGAATCAATGCCTTGTATTTCAGACCAGGACATAATTCATTCTGTCCCTTACATATTCAGTGGGAAAACAGCTGTGAGTGAATGCATTCTTGGGGTTCTCAATGTAAAGTCCAGAAAATCAAAGTCATCCATGGTTCCCACAGCATCAATTACTCTCTCCACTGGCACTTATGTAGCATTTTGCATTGCTGTTTATGCTAAGAAATGTATGCCCTGAAGTGTATGTAAACCATTAACAACTTATGTTTCCCATAGCTGTCCTAACTCTAAAGTTCTTGGCTTCTGTGCATTTAAATTAACAGCCCTAACAATACACCAAAGCATTTTCTTGCACTGAAATTCAAGTCTAGGTATTTTTTTCTAACAGTTTATAATGAAAACACTCATATTGATCTCCTGCTGAAACAGTTCTCCTCCTCAGTACCTTCTGAAATAACAGCAGCAGGTCCATTTACTGCTGCTCCTGCACAGCATCTGATTTTCATACCTAACATCTTCTCAAATGGGTGTCTTTTTTCCCAGTGTCATAGTCACTTGCCCTTGTGGAAGGTTGTATTCAAAGCACGTGTGACATCCTCCAGTTAAGCCTTTTTGAAACCAGCCACTCACAGAAAACAACATCAGCACAAGGCAGTTCACATCCTGGTTTCTCCTCTATCCTGGGTCATTCTGCACATCCTTTGCACCTGCCCCCTCCTCACCATGAAATAAGTAAACTTCTAAGCAAAGTAGTGCTAGAAACNCTGGAGAAGAGAAGGCTCCAAGCAGACCTTCTTGTGGCCTTCCAGGATCAGCAGGGGACTGTAAGAGGGCTGGGGAAGGACTTTTTAGGATGTCAGGTAGTGCTAGGACTAGGGGGAATGGATCCAAACTAGAGGAGGGAAGATTTAGATTAGACATTAGGCAGAAGTTGTTGCCCAGGAGGGTGCTGAGCCACTGTGCCAGGTTGCCCAGAGAGGTGGTGGCAGCCCCAGCCCTGGCAGTGTTGCAGGCCAGGCTGGCTGGGGCTGGGAGCAAGCTGCTCTAGTGCCAGGTGTCCCTGCCCATGGCAGCCACAGGGGTTGGGATAGAGGAGCTTGAAGGTCCCTGCCAACCCTGACAATTGTGTGATTCTACGATTCTATAACTGCCTTCAAGTCAAAATTGGCCACAATGGGGTCAAACAATGGAAGTACTTCCTGTTACAGTTAAAGAGTGATTGAATGATAATTGCATGGAAAATTATCTTCTGGATAATAATCAATAATCTCACATAATTAACAAAATCTTACACAGGGTCTGCATCAAAAATGTCAAATTTTAGCCTGAATACTCACAGCCTTTGAAAACCTGTAAGCCTCTAAAAAAGGGCATTTAGAATGGAAACAGACTGACAATCTTCACTCTTGCAACTTCAATATTTTCCTCTGTGTATTTATACAATATCCATATATGAAGGATATGGAACATGGTTCTGGTCTGGTGATCCTTATTAAACAAGGAAGTTGATAACAAGGATTATGCAAAGAGCTGCAGAATAGCCCAAGTACTAGAAAACTGATTTCAGAATGAACTGCTGAAGAATAGAAATCTGTGCAGATAACCACAAGTATTGATAATAGGCAATTTGCTCATATCCTTATGTATCTCTGAGAAATCCTAAAATTCATTCCAAGACGACTCTTCCAATTGGAAGAGAATGGTATAAGAACCAGTGGCTGGTAAGTGAAAAAAATGCAAGCCAAACCCAATTTTGAGCAGAGAAAATAATTAAGCATTGAGAAAAGAAGCATGAATCACAATCAATTTCCTAGTTCTGGACCTTTCAAAACCAAGTTTTTTGTCAAAGGCAATAAAAAGACTCCTGTGGTCTGTGTCATGCAGAAGACTGTAACTGTCTCTTTGTGCTTGGTATACTAGAAATACTTTTCATGTCAGGGATTTTGGGGAAGACCTGAGAGTACTATGAGAGCTAAAGAACATGCATCCCACAGCTCAGGGATCTCCAGTGCACCTCAGTGCCTGCCTGGAGGATCACACTTCCAAGATTCCAAAGAGGAATTTGGAAGTGTTTGGAGCATGTGAAGTAATGCAGTTCCTCCACACTTCCATTAGCCAAAGCCAAACACTGCATTTATCTGCTGCCATATCTCATGGCATCAAAATGGCCAGGTTTTGTCTCAATAATCTACTAAATCATACAACCCTTATGCTTTAATAGGATTGGCTGCAATCAAAGGAAGAAAGAAGCAATATAAATGTTAATGAGAAGATGTCTGTCTCACTTTAGTTAAAGCCAGACTAATCTCATAATCCTAACAAACAAAAATATTAGGCTCTCCACAATTGCAACCTAACCATGTCCAGATGGTGTCTGTCTGTGGGGAACAAGAAGAACAAAGGACATTACAAGCTAAATTCCACCTGCTAGTGGAGGTGGGGAAAGAGTAACTGCAACAAGGAGCACCTAGTGCTTAGCCAAGTCTTCCATTTCATTCCTTAGGAGGGAATTCTCAGCACACAGTGAGCAGAGGAGTCAGGTGTATACACTGAGATGTTGTAGGAGGAAGAATAATTTGTCTATCATACCTTGAAGATATTCCAGTTTTCCTTTCTAAACTGGTGTGGTTTATTTATTGTAAGGGCTATGAAAGTTACAGAGCAGCCACTGAGTTCTCAATGACAGCTGCAAGATTTAAAGGTATGCACTAACTAAACACACATATGAAGACCTAGAAAGACAAAAATGGGAAGAATAGGAAGAATTCATAATTTTCCCCTTGTGAAACCCCATTGTGGTATAGAGCTGGAAGTGCCATTTTAGTCACACTGAAGTAGAATTATTGTGCAAAGATATGCCCATTCAGTTCTTTGTAATGCAATATTCCTTTGTGTAAACTCAGCCTCTGATGCTCTAATGCAGGCTTAAAATGGGGTCTTGAAGCTGGATGAGTCAAGCTAGAATCAAGCAAAGCTTTTGAAACTTAACTGAAAAAAATGAAGGAAGTGAATATGCTGATGGGAAAAGAGGAGAAAAATGTCTATTCATCACACCCCAAAGTCTTGGAAAGCACTGCATGCCTGGAAAATTAAATGTACTTCAAGTCAAATCTGTCATTTTTGAACCCAACAAGAACTGGGATTTTACATAACACAAACAGTTGCACTGCAGACAATTTTAAGACTTGAGTTTTGGTAACAGGAAAGAAAACCAGGATGTCTTCTATCCAATGGTCCATGCTAAATATCCAGGGGAAGACTGTGCTCGAAGCTAAAGGAGGGAATTTGTCCAGGGAACAGCCAAGAACACTACATAATATCTATCAGAAAGGATAAGCTGTTTTATTGACTTAAGCATTTATTCTGTGCCAGTACTCAAAAAGGAGAACCAAAATGAACATGATGACTCCTGGGCCTGCTACACTGAGGCCAAATGCACTAAGTGCACTTAAAGTAATGAAAAAGTTAATCCAGAAATCAGTAGATAGAAAATTAATTGATAGGAATACAATTAAAGATAGACAGCATTTTTCCTTTCCTTTTTCTTCCTTTCATTTTTCTTTACTGTTGAACTGCTCTGATCAGACTGATTTTATCTTTTGATCAGATTTAAAGTTGGCAAATAAAGATAGTGCAGAGATGTAATACATTAAGGAATCTGCAAGGTGTGAGATCTAGAACTAAAACCTGGCTAACTAAACAGACTGCAAGCAACAGGTGTCAGTTACTGAAGCAGGAACATCTGCTGGGACCTCAAAGGAATCAGCAATCTGCTGGTTGCCATTGAACATTTCATTGATGCTTTGGAAATACAAAAAGAATTTTACAGGTGACATGAAATTTACAGTGTAAATTATGCTAAAGATAGGGTAATCCTGTTCTGCTCAAAATGCAGTATGTCCAACTGCAAAGGGAGACTTCTGAGAACAAACAATGCAGGCCATATCTAGACAACAGAATCATGGGTTTTGAAAAGCAAGGATCACAGAAGGGACCTAAAAGCCAAGAAATTAAAAAGAGCTTCAAGAACTGAATCTATAAAAGAAAGAGGGACATAGAACAGGTTGCCCAGAGAGGTGGTGGCAGCCCCAGCCCTGGCAGTGTTGCAGGCCAGACTGGCTGGGGCTGGGAGCAAGCTGCTCTAGTGCCAGGTGTCACTGCCCATGGCAGGCACAGGGGTTGGACCTAGAGGAGCTTGAAGATCCCTTCCAACCTGACAGTTCTGTGATTCCATAAGTAATTAGGTCTTTGGAAGTGTTACTGAGGGAGTAGAGAGTACAGGGAGATAAATAAATGTACTGCCTCTGTAAGTAGTCCAGACAAGAATGCTACTTCATGCCACCACTGCTCCTGTCACATGCACTTCTAAAAGCATGTTGAAAATCCTAGAATCCTAGAATGGTTTGTGATGCCATTGTGCTTCTGGGCTGCCAGCCTGAGAGGGTTCAGAAAAGGGTCAAAAAATGAGCTGAAGACTAGAGATAATGCCCCCTCAACTGAGACACATCAGTCCTTTTAGCTAATAAAAAAGAAAGAAAAATAAGAAGTGAATTGATTAAACTGTGTAAGTTCCCTCACAGGAAGAAAATAGCAGGTCCTGAAGAACTCTATAATCCAATGGAGAATGACAGAGCAAGAACCAGGGACTGGAAGCCACAGTCAGACAATTTCAGATTAGAAATGGGCAACATATTTTTGTCACTGAATATGAGTAATCATTGCAAAGGCTTCCCATGGGGAGTGATATTTTCCAATGTTTTGAATCACTGCTGGGTTTCTGAAGGATAGGCTTCAGCCCCAGAGAAGCAAAACCAACACAAAACCTAAGTAGTCTGCCTCACTACAACAAACTTTGGGGTAAAATACAATCATGTGGTACAAAGACCAGCTCAGAGCACAGGGAGGTCCTTAATGGCCTTGAACTCAATGAATATAGGACTTCCATCAGGGTTTAATATTGGTCCTGAAGAAGTACTCACTGACAAACCTCATTGAAGTGTTTGATGCTGTCAGGATCAGGCCCTACACTACTTACTCCACCAGTGCATACAAGATCTAACCTAACCTACTTCCTGCTGTCCATCCCTAAATGTGTCTCTTGCCACATTTTATTGGGAAGTCAACGTATCAAGAAAGGAAGGAGCTGTTTCACTCCCTTTTGTCTTAACTAAAGGAGCAGGCAGTTGCCACAAGAATCTGTAGCCAACCATTGGTAGCTGCACAGTGCAATGCTGATTGCTGTGGATAATCACAGAATTCCCTAAGATCTGCCATTCCTTGGACCCTTTCCCTGAAAACTAATGATTCCTAAGTTTATTTTAGTGTCAGAGAGAGATGCAGCACTCAGCACTCCCATGCTGTAAGCAGTAAGAACAGTGAACAGGAAAAAAAAGTGTACATCCCAACTACCACCTGAGATGCCTTAATTCTTCAACAAATCTTCCTTAGGATTGTATGGCAGATGAAAGAAAACTCAGCAGTCATTTAGATGACAAACTTGCATCCCTTCCTTAGGAGTACTGCTCAGATTGTGTAGTCTCCATCCATGTGAATGCACATGTGGACTGTTACTCAAAGTGGCTTGGTTTTCTTTTTTATAGCAAGTAGATTTCTTGTTCTACAGAATGCCAAAGCAAAGCCTGAAATTGTTACCTAGTTATAAATTCTGAGCTAATAATTCATAACCCAAATGGCAACTAATGAGGACTTTTATTTTTAGCACAACAGATGCAGAGCTGCTTTAGAAACAGAACTAAAAATTCAATGTCATGATTTTTGTGATCCAGAACTCCTGATATGGACATTTGGGACTGGCAATACTCTAACTGATTCTTTTTTTTTTCCTAGCCAAATCAGTCAAATTAAATCTTTAAAGTATTTAAAAGTTTGAGGAATTAAGTCCACTCTTTTCTTTTTCTGCCTATTTTTGTGATTTTACTATTAGATTTTCTTATTTTACAGACCAAGAGGAGAGTTTTCTTTTCACACAGAGATATAATCTGTATTTATTTTTCTGATCCAGCAAATGGGTATGGAATAATTAATTCATTGATGACAGTTATGTATCACCTTGTCTTGCAATTTTTAAACACATCCTCATTTTTTTAACAACTCAATTAAAAGAAAAAACTCTTTCAATTGCCAGAGCTAACATTTATCAGCTGAAGGCTGGGATTCACCAAGAAGCCTGAAGCTCAGTTAAGCATCCATCTTCTTACAATTAATCAGGTTTTTTTTTTCTTTTTTTAAAGGAAGAAAAATATCTACAAAATTGAAAGAATGGATAAGACTTAGAGAATAATTACTGTTGAA
Organism: Bucco capensis; assembly: GCA_013396975.1. Lineage (NCBI taxonomy): Eukaryota > Metazoa > Chordata > Aves > Piciformes > Bucconidae > Bucco > Bucco capensis. The sequence continues at coordinate 351,805 of VWZO01013982.1, read as the reverse complement.
GGTTAAAGATTTTCAAATGCTCATTAAAGAAATGATTTTCTGATAAATTTCAAGGAAATGTCCATTTTGATTTATGTGGTAAATGTATCTGTGTCCTCCCTTCCTTGCTGATAACTCATTCTCTTCCGGAAGTTTTAGACTCATTTGATACTATAGACTCAGAAATAAACAACAAAGTTACAGTTTTACAAATATTGACTTGTGAGAAACCTTAGTTGCAAACACACAGGTATCAGTTATGTCTCTCTATAACCTGGTGTTTCACCATACATCTGTTTTTTGGCTTCAAGACCCAAGAGCTCCAGAAGAAAGCTGCCAGGTTTACAGAATCACAAAGGTTGGAAGAGACCTCTAAGCTCATCAAGTCCAACCATCCCTAGCACTCCCATACCACTAACCCATGGCCCTAAGGAGAGCATCTAAATGTTTCTTTAACCCCTGCAGGGATGGTGACTCCAGCACCTCCCTGGGCAGCCTGGGACAAGACTTAACAACCCTTGCAGGGAAGAAATTTCTCCTTATATCTAATCTAAAACTCCCCTGGGGCAACCTGAGGCCATTTCCTCTCGTCCTCTCCCTGTTAACCCTGGAGAAGAGACCTACCCCATCTCACTGCAACCTCCTGTCAGGGAGCTGTAGAGAGAGCTAAGGTCTCCCCTGAGCCTCCTCTTCTCAGACTTTGTGCAGGAAGGAGAGGGATCCTCTGTGAGGTTCAACAGTCAAGGGAGCTGTGTGTCACATCCTCCTGGGAAATTCCAACTAGAACCAAACCAGAACTTAAGCTAGGAACAGACTCCATCTTTCTGCCACTTCACAGGCAGCACACCTAGGGTTATTTTCTAATTACACATAGTATTTCCCTGTTTCCAGCTCTGGCTTGACAGGCTCACAGTTTTGCTTCCCATTTATCAAGCCCAAATAGCTCATTACTGCTCAGGTCACATGCACTGCTGACCTGGACAGACAATGTCACATAGGCCTCTTCTGCAATTCAAACAACCCAGGACTCAAAGGAAATAATATTTTTTCCCCTCTCAAACCTTGCTCCCAAAGTCAAACTTGCTTCAAACTCTGATGATCTATTTAAATCTCCATCATTCAAAAAGAGAAATGAAGCTATCTGTAGGTACTCCACTGATAACAGTTCAAGTATCTTCTAAATCAAACTGCCTTTCAGACTTCCCAAGTTCTACTTTGATCACAAACAGATATCCAAATAATGCCCCACAATTACCAACAGGAATTATCCCAATAATTTCTATTAATAATTTGGGAGTTCTGTTGAATATTTCGCCCTAAGGCTTTGCAAATTTCTGACAGCAAGAACTAGGAGGTAGGAGCTAAATTGGCCTCTCTGTGCTTACCCACAGGAGACCTGAACCTCCCTTGGAATAAGCAGGTGCTGGCTGAGACACAGGACAGAACTGGATGGGTCAGTAGCTCAGCTTACAAGCAAATTCCTCTGTTCTCCTCCACTGTCTTTTTCAGTCTCTCTACTCTTAAGCTCCCTTCTGGCTCCTTACTGCTGTCACATTAACCATCACGTCTGTCACTTTGGTAATGGGTCATGGCAGCTCTTGAAGTGCAGAAGGACCAGCAATGTTTTCATTAACTGGTTCAGACACTGCGTGGGCAGCACATGGAATCCCAAAATATCCATGCTGCCATTATACCAACAGGAGGGAAGACACTGCATATGCAGCAGCAGTGCTTTTAAATGCAATGTTGATGCACTTTGAGTTTTGCTACCCTGTCAGAATGAATTGCTTTGCTTATTTTTGTAAAACATCTCAATATCTCTCCTCCCTCCTAGCACCTCTTCCCTCCCCAGCCCTCCCCCCAAGCCTCAGATGCTCTTAGAAATGATTGAAAAGAAAGCTGGTTCTCTTTGTAAAGGAAAATCATCTCTTGCCTCTTATTTATTCCTAGTTGCATCAGTTACAANGTTGGGGATGTCCCTGCCCACTGCAGGGGGGTTGGACTAGATGAGCTCCAGAGGTCCCTTCCAACCCAAACCAGTCTAGGATTCTAGGATTCTATGAAATGATATCAAAACCATCTAGCAAGTAGCTAACTGTAAGTACAAACAGCCTCCACCACCATTAACTCAACATGCTAAATTAGGAACACCAAGCACAGAGAGCCAGTGCATGGATTTGTGAAGGTATTTTCAACTCTCTGAAGGTCTTGTACTCTCCCTGTTGCTCTTACCTGGCCACATGATTTCAAATCACATTTTCTGCAGTGGAAGCCCTAAATAGAAATGCTCCTAACAAGCACTTAAGTTTGTGTAAATAAACCAAAGTGCAAGAAAACTTTACAGCTGAAAACCGCATTACAGAAAGCTAAGTTGGTTAGGAGAAGTTTACTCATGAAGAGGATAATTAATTATCATCTAAGAAGGAGTCCCAATACAGTAACAGAAACTGCAGTCAGTGGGGTTTTTGTGTTAAGCATAGAGAAGCAGATATTTAGCTAGCTCAATATACAGCACAGGAAATCAAGAGTCAGGTGAACTGTGCCCAGCTGATTGACATGACTTCTCCATTCTGAAATGTCACTGGTGTATTGCAAGGAACATCTGAGCCATACTAGATCTTGTCTGTTACAACTGGGAGGAAGCTACACTCTTCTTTGTAGCTCCATTGCCAGGCTTTGTGAGACTTTTGCAAAGAAGACATTATAACTTTACTGAACAATGTTGTATCTCCACAATCAACTTGTTTTCCCAGTGAAAAGCAATGCTTAAAAGAGAGAGCAAATGGGATTATATATTTGGGTTTTTAAAAAGATGAAAGAAAATTAATTATGTACATGTGGATGGAAACTAGTAGTGCTTAAGATTTTCTGATCACATCATCATTGGTGCTGAATGAAGACATAAAGACTATTAGAAAACCACTAGAATTGCAGCCCTTATTCCCCCTAGGCAGCACTGCAAATATGCCCCCAGGAATTCAGGGATAAAACAGAGGAAATTGAACATGAGTGACAGAGAGTGAAATGAAGCATGAAGAAGAAGTGCTACACAAAAGGCTTTAAAGGGCTCAAGGTGTGAAAGCACTGAAGAAAGAGTAAGAGTGTGAGGGATGTGTGAACCAGTGCAAGTGAAAGAGGCAAACAGGAACAGGATTTGGGGCGAGTGAAGCTGGAAGTGATAGAGGGTAACCAAGCATAAACACAAAAGAAAAAACATACATAAGCATACCACAGAGCATGGCAGAGTGACAGGCTGTAAGGCACCAAGAGATGGCAAAAGTAGGAAAATCAGAGAGAAACAGAGCTTTAATGGTGAAGTTTTGTTTTGTTTGCTTTCACCTCCATCGTTTAGCAGGAGACTATCACATGAAAACTGAGCAGCAAGCAATGTCAGAAAGAAACAAGAGCTATAGTAGATAGTAACAAATCCCAATAAACAAAGACATTTGGAAACTGCCTTCAGTTTTGCCCATCAAGCTGAGGTTGTCAGAAGGACCATGCAGCAAATTCTTTGGAAAACAACAAACAGGGAGCAAGGGGAACTAATAACTTCCAAAGCGCAGCTGAGCACTGGAATGTTTTCTCCCTTATGTGATGAACTGTTCTTGCCACAGTCTGTTCTGAAGCCAAGCATATGTACACTATCACAGATTCATTAAGGTTGGAAGAGACCTCTAAGATCATCAAGTCCAACCATACCTAGCACTCCCATACCACTAACCCATGGCCCTAAGGAGAGCATCTCCAAGTTTCTTAATCCCCTCCAGGGATGGTGACTCCAGCACCTCCCTGGGCAGCCTGGGCCAAGACCTAACAACCCTTGCAGCAAAGAAATTTCTCCTAATATCTAATCTAAACCTCCCCTGCTGCAACTTGAGGCCATTTCCTCTTGTCCTCTCCCTGCTAACCCTGGAGAAGAGACCTACCCCCATCTCACTGCAACCTCCTGTCAGGGAGCTGAAGTCTTCAGAAAGACTGAAGGACAGAGGAACTAGGGGCTACAGGCACCAGGCACAACCATCTGTAAGAGGTGGTTAAAGGAAAGTTCTACTGCACAGCTATAGTTACATAAAAATATGAAACCAGGAAATATTTCTCCATTCATGTAAAAGAAACTTAAAGGAGAAGAGGTGTTCAAGCACTCTGGATAACAGGAGCCTTGATGGATCTCCTGCACTCTTTCTTCCTTATCTAGACTATAGGATGCCTTTTTAAAATCTGGTTCTCTTTCCAAGAGTTTCAAGACAATTTCCACCTATGTAAAATCTCAAGTGGAAGAAAAAGTGAGTTATTCTGTGTGGTAGTTTAAGAATATTAAAGCCAAAAGGTTGGATGGCTTCCCTGTGAACACTCAATCTCTCAAAAACATTGACTTCATTTAAACTTTTTGCAGTCATAAGGATAGAAAAGATTCAGTTTGTCATATTCATGTCAAAAATCTTGAAAAACTACAATGAAAAGACTCCTTCATTTATATCTTGAAGGTCTACATGGTGACTAAATACCTTATTTGTGCTTATCCAGTCTCAAACTTGGATCTCATGGATTAGATTTCATCAATAGCATTCTAAAAAACTACATACAGAGCAAATAACAATGAAATAGACAATTCAAATATAATTTTGCTTACTCAAGTTTTAAATGGGACTGACCTCTTCTTTCAGAGACAACTGGGCAGATAGGAACAAGTCTTCCTATTTTACACATGTATACTTACACACACTTTATAAATGGGTTTTGATCTTCAATTACTGTTACAGCAGTTTGGTTTACATACAAATTACTTTCAGCAACTAGAAATGCCCCAAACTTAACCTGCATCACAAAAGTAAAAGAATCCTTTTTTTTCCCCCAGCAACAATAAAAAGTTGCACATCAGAATGCTGCTAGTAATTTTGTTGATATTCAATTCTAAATAGTTTCCAAGTCATTCTCCTATACATGGAATAAATAGCTTTGTAGTGCTCAGTTGATGAGCAACAGAAAAAGCATATGCAAAGGGAGGCAAGTCCAAAAGAAAGTTGATTCCATCTAATCACTTCTATGCATAAATATGAAGTTATAATTCAAAGAGACTCCCTTCACTTTCTGTTGAAAAGCTATACACTTGGACAACATTAATTTAATACTATGAGTGCAAAAAACATGCATGATGGGCCTGAGTCTAGGCTTTAGGGCCACCTGACTTCAATTGATCCTGGCCAGGCTTTGCGAACGCAGCTCCAGGGAGGGCTCCATCCACACTCTTCCCAAGTGCTTTTTCCAAGCGCTGCTGGCTGCAAAGGCCAATTTGGGACAGACAAGAGCGGTTGCAAAAGGCACAGCACANGAACCATAGAAAAGAGTAGACAGCACAATGGCTCTAGAAACACTGAGCTTTGGACTTTTCTTCAAGTGTTTATTTCACCAGACTCTTTGATAGAGTTTTCCCAAAGCACTCTATGCCTTTGCTAGCCTATTGTCTATCTCTCTGTCAATCTTACCATCCGAGGAGATGAGGCTGCCTAGGGAATTAAACTGTTGGACTGATTTAAGTTCTGAATCGCCAGTGATGATATGAGGATGATGAAAAACTTCCTGAGGTGCAGGTTGATATAAAACTTCTGTTTTCTTTAAGCTAACTTGCATCCCCAAAAGCTCAGCAGTGGCTGCAAAGCAGGACGTTAAACGCTGCAGAGCTACTTGTGTCTGGGCAACAAGGGCAGTGTCAGCAGCATAAAGCAGCTCCTGGACAAGATGCTTTATAGTCTTTATAGGCTTTAGGGCCACCTGACTTAAATAAGCACCAAAACACAAGGAAACTACATCAGTGGACAGGGGACCTGTACCTTACAAATTCAAGCTGGGACAAGAGGACACAATGCAGCTGCACCTGAGAAAAGCTCTATGACTGTGTTAGGGACCTAGTTAGCCACAGCAAGTTCAGAAACTGTGGCTGAACAGGGCCTGGGCATGCAACGAGGAGAGAGCAGAGCCACTTACTAAGAGTCTCACTGCATTTTTTGTAGGACTGGAGCTGTCTGCCCCTGTATTTTGGTCAACATGAACAGAATAACTACACTTGTCATCCAAATTTTCCTCCTGTATCAATGTATTATAGCATTACTCCTCACACCCTAACCTTTCTTCTTCCAAGAGGCTTTGAGAATGATGGACTCTACCTCCCCAGAAATAACATCTAAGGCACTGGCAGCTACAGCTTCTCAGCATCTCTCAGGATGAAGTCTGTATTTTGCACAACACTTCTGTATCCTTCAGGACAGGAAGTATAGTAGGAGGAAAATCAATGTGCCAGGCAAAGAAATCACAGGTGGATCAGAGCTTTTTCAATACATGCTGTGTGTTTCTTCACAAATTGCATTCCCTGAACCACCCACTTTGAAAGAAATCCACTTTCCCACATAAGTGCTTTGAGTAGTTCAAGCTGCAGAGAGAGACTGTCACTCAAAAGAAGATTTACAAGCAGTGTTCCTGAAGCTTAACAGCATTCCTTTTTCTCCATCAACACTTCTTTTTTCACTTAAAAGGTTGGTGAGACTAATTAGTCCCCAACACTCCATTATAATAACAATAATATTACCTAGCCTATATAGTGTTTTTCATTAGTAGATCAAAAAATACTTAGTAAAGAAGGCAAGTGTCATTACCTCATCAAGTAGTACCCACTAAATAATCAGCTCTGCTGCTGCTTTAATCCTTAAAGATGGTGTTTTAAAACCATGAAGAAGCCAAAACATAATCTCCAAATAATACACCTTCTCTAGCAAAGGAGATTATTGCCTGTTCAGTGGAACTCAAGAGGGTTCCATGAAGCAAAAAGGGAACATATTTGCAAAGATACCACACAGGATTAGAAGGGACCTTTTCAGTTATTGAGCTAAGGCCCAGTTGTCCCATGCTGATAGATCATATAAGCCCTTTCTTAAACAGCTCAGCTTTTGCCTTAGAACTAGTGAGAGCTTTTTGCCTTTCATTAATCCCACTGAGAGGCTGTGCCAGAAATGTACTGATCTGCTGAACAGATATTTTCCTCCCATTTCCATCCTAAATGTGCTTTTGATCTGATAAAAACCATTTGTCTTAGTATTAACAGTATCTGTTCATCTGAAAAGCTCTGCCTGCCTTCTCTGTTTAGAAGGCTTTCAATTTGGCAAAGGGATGGAAAAACATAATTAACTCTCCCCTTCCAGTAACTAGGAAGGTCTAGCCAATTTTGCCTGTGGCTACTGACATCTATAAACCTACAACCTCCCAGTGTCAAACTCAGCTTTCCTAGGAATAGTTATTAAAAGTCCAAGATTGAGTTCCAGAGCAGTGACAACCACTCCAGAGTCCACAATAGTGTATTAAGAGTATTCTGGCCCAATGAACCTTATTTACACTTATAAACACTGAATTTAATTTGCCACTCTATTGTCCTGCTCGAAAAAAACCTCTGGTGGGGAAGATCCCACAACTCCTGTTCATCATCTGTCAGGACACTCCAGCACACTTCTTATGGTTAGAGCTGCTTTTCCTCCTGTCAAACTCCACCCAAACCTTCCATGGCTGCAATTTAAGGTTGTCACACATTATGTTCACATCAAACCCACTTCCCTGTGCAATGAAAAGTCTAGTTGTCTTGCAGCATTGAATACAAATGTGCAATCCTCATCTTCCTGAGAACTCCACTGTTTATTAACCTTTCTCTCTTTAAAGAGCCAGGGAAGAGGTTTGACCTTCCACCATATGGATTAGGACAGTACTAAGATACACTTCTATCTAAATAAACATCTCCAGAAATTATACTTCAGTTACCTTGCATTCCTGCAACTGTGAAGCTCTCATGTTTTTACCCTACTTTTGCTATCTGAAGAAGCAAGGACCTCCTCAGACACTTCTTTCTCCTGTATCCCTGGCTGACATCTCCATCAACTTGGGAACAACATTGTGCTGTTTTCTTTGGAGACAAATAACCAACAGGACTAAGGAGGCATGTGTTCTGGATTCTCACAGCCATTATCTCATGTTCATATTCAACTAGCTATCTTAAAATAATGACAATGTTGACTCCTTCAGTTCAGTCTCTTAACTTTTCTTCCTTTCCTTCAGTTTCAGCATCTAGAAGTGTACCTGTCCTTATAGAAAACAATTATCTAAAACTTAAGTGTTCTAATTACTTTTTAAATTGATTTTTTTATGATAAACTGGAGCTCTTGATTAGAATACATGAGGAGAATACAACTTCTTTATCAAGTTCCAGTTACTGTCTTCCAGTTATTTTATTCTTTGTATTATTTTTAACCACATTACCAACAGTTGTTTTATGGAGAGAGCTGATGATATAAAGCCTCTGCTCTTGAGACTGGTAACAAAAAGGTGCTGGGAAGTCTAGAGAGACTTAATTTAGCCTTAAAAGTCCTTTCACCATCCAGCATCACCAAAAATGTCTCACCTACAAGATCACTTTCCTCCTTCTCTTCAATATATTGTTCATGCAGTGTCATATTTGCTCTAGACAGGACCAAATAATCAGCTTTTCCATATTCCCTGTAACAGAAAAGTCTCCCTTCAGCTGAAACCAGGACAGCTTTACAACACTGATTCAGTTAATTCAACAAACAAATGCTTGATGATTACCAGATATCAACTATGCATTTGCAAGTTTTACTGGTAGCTTTCACATTTAGAATGAATTTCAGATACAAAAATTCCCTGTCATTTCAAAAGATTGAAAGCTAGAAGAATGACTTGGAATGGGTAACAACACAGATGTTTCCATGGTGCTGGAGCCTTTCACACATCAACTGCTCAAACACAACAAGGTTAGTGTGAGGTACAGAGAGGCTGCTTTTAGTCATACTGCAAATGATGCTCTCACAATGGAACTCAGCATCCTCCTGACTCCTCAAGATAATAATCCCCTTTCTTTTCCATATGAATTCACTTTTTTACTACATCCAACTACTTGCAATGCATGCATGTCTTTTCCTTTGTCTTCTCTCCCTGCCTGGATTACTACAAAAAAGCCAGCTCTCAGTACTCCATTCAGCTTCCTACCAAGACATTGTGATGAGAACACCTGACTCTCATTCATCAGCTCCTCCAGCCCTGCTTAATCCCACAGGTCTACTGCCTCCACCACATCCTTAGAACAGCTCGACATAGCTTCCACCCTTCAGCAATTCCTTTTGTGATTCTTACTCTCACTCCCTGTAAACCTGCTTCTGCCAACAATCACCACCGAAAATTACCATGGATAATCTTTCCACCAGTAGAAGTTCTCCATTTTCCTGTCTGCCTCTAAGTGGAGTCTCTATTCCAGCACAGCTCCTAAACCAACTATGTTACTTTTGTGTAACCAAACTGTAATTAGCATAAGAACTTCCCCAGAAATGACAAGGCCTTGGGGTGCTGGTGGCTGAGAAGCTGGCCATGAGCAAACAGTGCACGCTGGCAGCCCAGAAGCACAATGGCATCCTGGGCTGCAGCAAGAGAAGCGTGGCCAGCAGAGCCAGAGAGGTGATTCTGCCACTGCACTCTGCTCTGCTCACACCTCCTCTGCAATACTGGGTCCAGTTCTGGAGCCCTCAACACAGAAAGGCCATGGAGCTGATGGAGCAGGTGCAGAGGAGGCCACGAGAATGCTCAGGGGCTGGAACACCTCTGCTCTGAGGACAGGCTGAGGGAGCTGGGATTGTTCAGCCTGGAGAAGAGAAGGCTTCAGGGGACCTACTAGTGACCTTCCAGGACCTAAAGGGAACTTCCAAGCAGGCTGCAGAGGGTCTGTTTGCAAAGGCCTGCAGGGAAAGGACAAGGGGCAATGGGTTTAAATTGGAGAAGAGTAGATTTAAACTGGCCATTAGAAAGAAGTTGCTCCCCACGAGGGTGGTGGAACACTGGCCCAGGTTGCCCAGGGAGGTGGTTGAGTTCCCATCCCTGGAGGCATTGCAGGTGAGGCTTGCCAGGGCTCTGGGCAAGCTGCTCTAGTTGGGGATGTCCCTGGCCACTGCAGGGGGGTTGGACTAGATGAGCTCCAGAGGTCCCTTCCAACCCAAACCAGTCTAGGATTCCAAGATTCTATGACAAGGATTTTTCTGTTATTCTGTGCAGGCAAACTATGTCAAACCAGCACCTAAGTGGAATATTTCTAAGCAATATCCAAATAATATAGTATCTCTCTGCTTCTTGTAATGTACTGATGGATATGTAAGATACACAATCATTTAGTTATTAAAAATATAAACCAGTCTATTTAAATATGAAAATGTTTTCCCAAACAAGATTTCCATTTCCCTTTAAAAAAAATACAGAAAATGACATGTCTCATCCTCTTGTGTATAGCAGATATGTTCACAGATTGCAGTCCTACATACTGTAGTATTTTTTGGCCATTACACTTTGCTTCAGGTTGACAAAATCATTTTAGTTCTGGCTCCCCTGAGTCAACCTGCACAATAAATTATCATGCCCATTACAAGAAATACTAATTGTTGCAGATCTGTTTGGGGAGGTGGTTCTGCCCTTTCTTTAGTGGCAGCAATTGCAATGGACAATAGCAATTTTTTCTAAGCTAAGGTCATTTTGTCTTGATTTACTGGCCTATTGTGTTTTCAGTCCCCAAGGTGGAAAAGGGACTACTGTTAGCAAAATAGTTCTTTTTTAAAAGGCCATTTTTAATAAAGCTCAGGTAGGTTCCGTGACTAGAAAACTTAGAGGCCTGCTGCAGTTACAAAGCTCATCCCAAGTGAGCAGTGTAGATAGTGGCCTTTCTGGAAGCTAAAAGAAAATGCAGTTACACAAGAGTCTTCCTGGCAAGAGGGAATAAATCATTCCTCTCAGTCCAGCAAAGTATCAGGCTAGGGAGACAGCTTTTCTGCAGAGATTCTAAAAAGTAGTGACTAATTCTGGGTGACAGTTCTCAGGTGCTCGACTTGAGCCTCTTCTTTTTTGAAGGGGCCTAGTTTCCCAACAGAAGAAACACTGAGTAAAGCATCCACAATTACAAACTGCTTACAATTTCCCTTCAGTGCTTTCACAGCATGCACTGTACAAGTTAATCAGCTGCAGCACTGTTCAACCAACTTTTTTAGAACAGGAGATTTGATGCATGCAGAAGACTAACCATTTTGCTCTTGAGCTCTGCATGTTGCTTTGTCTGAGTCTGAACTACTCCTCTCTGACTCACAAAACTGTAACCTGCTGCTCCTAATGGAGAGTTTCTGCTTTGAAAACTACTTAGAAGCTGGTAAAGCAACTCCCCAGATAGGTGGGCTATGCAAATTGCACATTAGCACCTATCCAGACAGTACTTCACTGTCCTAAGGTAGTTAACAGGTGACAGTAATAGCATAATCTCAGAAAAGGATTCTGTTCTGTTTAGAGCTTCTCAGGAAGATAAGCTTGTGTGAGTCTAAGATGACATATACCATTTTAATCAGCTATTGCTGTGTCAAGCAGTATAATACCCCACATGACTGCTTTTATTGGTACAGATGTCATTTTGGAAGCTGTTTTAACTGAGCTATCCTACACTGCAGTAATGTTATCTACAACAGTGTAACTGTGTTGGTGTCATTGATGAAGTTTTCTATGTGGATCCTTTCTCATCATCCCCTGCTTCAATGTGCTCCACATCCATATTGCACCACAATTCAGAGCACACTTCTGAGGCACAAATAAATAAATAAATGTGTAAAAACAGGAGCTGGGGACAAGGAGGATGTGACATTTTGGAAGGGAACAGGTAGCGAGTCAAATATCAAAACACTAATTCCCATACTTTTCAATATCTTAGATTTTCCTCTTGAAGAGAATAGAACACAGGAACTAGCTTTGTTCAAGGAATAATTTTCTTCTCTTCATCTCCTGACAGTGGTCTTCAATTAAAGCCTGCACTGATGAAGCTCCCTGAGACTGATGGAGGAAATAAAAGGAGGGAAAGCACTGAAATGCATCTTGAGAAGCAGGTTATTAAATGTCCCACAGACAGTGGTGCGAGTGACAGCCGCCAGAGCTTAGTGAAAAAAGAGAAGCAGAAAATTCAACTTCTCATTGGGCCTGATGATGATTAATATCTCTCCTCTGATGAGCTGAAACTGCTTAATCTTTGCTATTAATATCAAAGCACTGAGGTGAAAGTATGATAGCTGAAGAGAACCTTGAAAACTGGGCAGAGGGAGGAATAGGTAAAAATAACTCAGGTACATTTTGCTCTTCAATCTCCTAAAGCAAGAAACCCATAGTGAAGCTGAGAGTCAGCAGCAGTGGCTCAGAAGTCAGGTTGATATGAGTCAGCTCTTGAGCAAACCAAGGCAAACAATTTAAAGGAGGTAAACAGTAGATTCCTGTTGTTTGGTTAAAGGCACTGGCATTCCACAGAAAGACTACTGGACTCATCCTCTTTCCATTCAAGTGTGTATGAACAAGCAACTAATACCTTCACCCAACTGCAAAATATTAGGACTTTGTTATTTTCAGATTGACTTACCTGTGTGTATATTGGCAAAGCTTTAAAGAGAGTTAGCTGGAGTTCCTTGGAAACCAGTAATTACATGTAGCTGTGCACACAGATTTTTATACTTAGTTCCTATAAGAATCTTCTACAAAATGTAACCTCTCTGTCAATATTTTTACCTTAAGCCCTTGGGTTTGTAATGCACTGAAGCAAGAGGTGAAATAGCTAAATCCATTACAGCTAAAACTCCTAGAAAACATTTCGTCTTTATTACATTTTCAGACCAAAAGAAAGCTCTTAAATTCAGTGTGGATCACTTGAGATACAGATTATCATTGTTTGATTAGCAGAGAATAAAAAGCAGACTTTCACAGCATCCGTTCATCTGAAAACATCATTCCTGCTGAAGTTAACAAGCAAAATCACAGATTTGGGTTAAATAAAATCCAGTGACAAGGAGGAAATTTACTGATTGTGAAATATTGAAGCTGTGGTAATAGTTCAACATGATTCTAGAATACTGAATGCCTAATGCTATGGAAAAAAAAAAAGGAAGATAAATCTTCCATTTCTTGATGCTCTGAAGGTAACTTGTAAACACTCTACAGGGATTTTCTTTTTTATTTGGAGAACTGAGATTACAAAACCCATAAAATGTAAGTTTATAAGCCTTGATCTCATGAAAAATTGGTTGTCAAATTAGTGCTCAAATAAATCTTGTTTATTCAATTTAATAATTCTTAACTTGCAGCTCAAAGTGTGTTTGATTTGATCCTTTCTGAAGGGTTATTTTTCACAGCTGAAAAGGTACTGTAACCTGGAGCCCAAAACAAAGAATCTGCTTTGGGAAATTAGTTTTTCTGGCCTGGGATGGCAACTGATCATCCTGATAACTAGTTTCTATTAGCTATGATAAAGCTAGTAATTATCCTATAAATTTACCTCCATTTTTTAGCAGCTAGAAGTCTTGGTAACTGTTCCACTGCAGCACTCTCACCTATCATTCTCAAGGTGATATTTCTTGCAGTACACTTTAATAACTCATAGTCAGGATTGCTGATTTTACATGTAACTCAAACTGCTGAAATGATCCTCTTGAAATTATTTTTTCCTCATCTCTCACTTCCTCCCTTAAAGCCAGAAAAATCTGGGCAAGGGTTAAAGCATGTATTTTTGAACAAGGTGGAATCATTTAGTCAGAGATTTAAAATCAAGTTCAGAAACCTGGCTAGAAGAAAAGCTTTGGTGCACCTAAGAAGGCATAGGTCAGTTGCAGGAATTAACAGCCAGCATTATCCTATCAACTCTGCAAGACAACAGAGCCTGCACACAAATGAAAGACTACTGTAGCTACTCTAGGAGAGAAGCACTGACATGTAAAGAAGGAAGGATGGATCCAAACTAGAGGAAGGTAGATTTGGGTTGGCTGTTAGGCAGAAGTTGTTGCCCAGGAGGGTGCTGAGCCACTGTGCCAGGTTGGCCAGAGAGGTGGTGGCAGCCCCAGCCCTGGCAGTGTTGCAGGCCAGGCTGGCTGGGGCTGGGAGCAAGCTGCTCTAGTGCCAGGTGTCCCTGCCCATGGCAGGCACAGGGGTTGGGGCTAGAGGAGCTTGAAGGTCCCTTCCAACCCTGACAATTCTCTGATTCTGTAAAAGATGAATGATAAAACAGGAAAGGAAGAAAATGTTGGGGAGGAACACAACTACTTTGGATATGTTTTTTTACTCAATCACACAGATAGCTCTCTCATGTTTTTTATTCCAGCAATTTCTTCAAGCCTTTTCTTTCCAGTGTATANTCGTTCGCGAAGCCTAGCCATACTATACTATAAGAATACTTCTATCTTATTAGCTATGGCTTTATTTCAGCTCCAGAAATAATCTTCTATGTATTACACAAATGTTATGCAACATTCTTTGATATTAAACTACACCATGACAATCTCAATCCTGTGTACAGAGAGCCAAATGAAGATGCTGTTGTAGCACCAACAGTCATGGATGCACTGGTTTTAATCTACTCAGGAAGAACAAGAATCACTTTGAAGCTGGAGGGGCCCAGGCTTCAGTGCCTAGAATATGGTGTGCAAACTGACTAGGCTGCTCCTCCTTCTCCTAACAGCCTAGCTGTACCCCTGCCAGTACCTGTGCTTGCTCTATTACAGCCAACACAGGCAGGGCTGACTGTACTCTCATCACACTGTCAGTGTATTTTATAGAGACACATTCTGGGTTTTCTAGTTCAGGACCTTACTGTGTGAAACACAACCTTGCAAGCTACTCCAGGTGTCAAGAAGTATGTTGGCGATGGTGATTTCACTGGGCATCTACTTAAGTTCAGGAATCACAGAATCACAGGACATTCATGGCTGGAAATGACCTCTCAGATCACCAAGTCCAAACAAACAAACAAAAAAAAAATAACAACCAAACAAAACCACAACTCCTGCCCTCACTAGAGCATGTCCTGGAGCACCACATCTACATGTTTCTTAAACACCTCCAGGGATGGAGACTCAAGCACCTCCCTGGGAAGGCTGTGCCAGTGCCTCACCACTCTTTCTCTAAAGAATTTCTTCCTAATAGCCAATCTAACCCCACCCTGTCTCAACTTCAGACCATTCCCTCTGCTTCTGGCAGTAGTTACTAAGGACAAGAGGCCAACCCCCACCTCTCTACAAGCTCCTTTCAGGTAGTTGTAGAGGGCAATGAGGTCTCCCCTCAGCCTCCTCTTCTCCAGACTAAACATGCCCAGCTCCCTCAGCCTCTCCTCACATGGCTTGTCCTCTAAACCCCTCACAAGCTTGGTAGCTCTCCTCTGGACACGCTCCAGCATCTCCATGTCCTTCCTATCCTGAGGGGCCCAGAACTGAACACAGTACTCCAGCTGAGGCCTCACAAGTGCTGAGTACAAGGGCACCATAACTTCCCTTCTCCTGCTCACCACACTATTCCTGATCCAAGCCAGGATCCTGTTGGCCTTCTTGGCCACCTGGGCACACTGCTGGCTCATATTCAGCTGTGCACCAGCAGCCCCAGGTCCTTCTGTGCTGGGCAGCTTCCCAGCCACTCATCCCCAAGCCTGTAGCATTGCCTGGGGTTGTTGTGCCCAAAGTGCAGGACACAGCACTTGGCCTTATTGAACCTCATCCAATTGGCCTCAGCCCATGGATGCAACCTGTCCAACTAGTATGCAGAGAGCAGAGCATGCATCTCTTCTTTAGGATAGGTATAGACCTGTTATTACAAGCTTACTGGAAACATCTCTCATTATCAAACACTTCATTTAGATAGTAAAATATTTTAACTAGGACCATAAATTGCTAGCTTTAATATTTCTTTTTAAAGTCAACATACCAAACAGAAGCACATTCTGTTAGGGATTATGAAATGTGGATTAGGAAAATGTGATTAATTTAACATTTATTGTCATTTTAACTTCACTGCTTTCAGTTCTATCCCTTAATTTACTCTGCAAACTCTTGACATTTAGCAATTTAAAAAATGAACACAATTAGGGGGAAATAAAATAGAAAAGAAGAAAAAAATGGTTTAAACTCTTGATGTTTACATCGTGGCCTTTGACTCCTGTTTCACAGAACTATGGAGAAGGACAGTCATGCCACACTTGAGAGAAAATCATTACAGGAGAATAGCTCAAATGGCTTGAACATTATGGAACTTGAAGAGAATCTCAGGCTAAAAACATACCATTCTCCAGGTCATCAACTTTTCCTCCTATTGTTGGTAGCTACAAAGCCGAGTGAAGCAGGCTGCATGCAGTCAGCCTGGGCTTTTGTGCTTCTGCATTTCACTCAATTGTCCAAGGATATCTAGACACATTTAAAGAAAATCTCTTAAAGTCTCAAAGCAAGAACTGCATGAGGGAAAGCAACAGAAAAGGTAAAACTTCAAGGGAGGAAAATAACCACTGAACAATTCAATGTTTGGCATGGCTGACAAATGTTTGAAAGGGTAAAGAGGGAATGAAGAGATGCAGTGAAGGTACTGGTATTCTTAAGCTAAGTACACCTAAATCACATCCATCCAATATCAGGAGGTTAACCTTCATACCCAGTTGCTTTTCCTAAACCATGCCAAAGCATTGTCTGCAGAACACAAGAAGGACTGTACATCATGTGGGAAGTACTTCTTTAAATTTAGTTTTAACGTGACAACTTCTCCTTTTGCTGTCACACACATTTAAATGAATAACCAAACCATAGCTTTCAAAGGTACTGGATGACACTACTGATGCAATTTGCTGTCTAACAAGAAAGATTATGATTTCAAACTTTTTCCTAATCTGAAAAAAAACAAACCCCACCAACAAAACATAAATTTTAAGCACAAAAATGAATTCTTATAAATGAATTGTTCTGAGTTAATGGAAATATTCACCAGAATCAAAATACTGCATTTTCATTTCAATCTTTTAAAACATTTCTGTTTCAGATCTTTTTCTTTCATCCTGTATATATAATCTGTTGACCTGCTTGCCCCCAAAGCTCGTTGATTAATTTCAAATTACTTTGCTAGAGGTAGAGAAGTGAGAGGTAATGAAGCTTCTACAACTGTTAGGAGCACACAGAGAGAGATGAGAAATGCCACACATTTTCCCATGGAGAAAGACACTGCAGCAGGAGCTCAAGATTTATTTAGATACCAGGAGACCCATAGTGGAGCGAGATCTTATAAATGCCCTAATTGTAGGAAACGCAACTTCAACATCAATCAGCTGCATGACATCAATCACAGAGAGTCAGGCTACATTAGTTCCAGCACTCAAAGGTCTGGTGTACCTACCAACTGCACATTTTGTTTCAAAAAGCCAAGCACTACTTCTTAGGAGTTTCTTTAAGAACAAGACATTAAGCTCTTCAACCTTTTCTGTTTTGCTGCAAAAAACCCCCATATTTTGACTTCAATGTTAGTAAGTACCTATCTTTGGAACAGAGAAAGAGGAATATTCAAGAAATAGCTCTCCTACTGCTAGGCTTCCATTTAGCATTAACATAACTTAGGCTTCCAGATGTCCCATCTTGTGTTTTATAGACTATGTTTTCCCCAAAAGTTTGCTCAAAGCATGTAGATGACAAAGATGAAACAAAAAACCTTGAGACTAAGCTGCTATTCCAAAGAAGCTGGCAACTTACTCCTTTTATTCTGACCTTTCTGTTTCTGCTAGAAACGACAAACAAAGAATCGGCCAGAAAAAAGGAAGCCAAGGCAAAACTGTTAGATATGCGTCCAGGAACAAAAATACATTCCATTCAATCAAGAGCTGCATAGAGAGGAAAGAAGGTAAGCCTATAGCTTACTCTACTTTAAGAAAGAATGAACATGCACTTAAAATGAGCGTCCAAAGAGAACCTATCTGTCCTGCAGTGGCACTCAAAAGAGCGATGTGGACTGTCTTCCAAGAGAAGTGGCTGCTGCAAGAGTCACACATGTCCTAAGATGATAATATATTGATTTAAGAATGGGGATTCCTGGCAAGCTAAGGATCAAACAACATTGACAGCAGCATCTGGGTGTTGAGCTACCTTACTAGCTAAGGATAAAACTGTATTGCAAGAGTGTGTTTAGCTTAACTGGAAGAGTGGTTGAGAAAAATAAAACCAACCATTGTCCTCACAGACTATTTGACCTCCAAAAGCTTCTCATGACCATGTTGTATGTTGGATTACGTTCTTTGTCTAAGGTGTTTCTCATTTTGCTACAGAAACAACTTCAAATTCCTAGCCACCCCTCACTAGCTGACTGTTTCTTTATATAACGAGGAGTAAAATTCTTTTTATAGTCACTGGTTAATTTTATCAGAAAATCACAGAATGTCAGGGGTTGGCAGGGCCCTAGAAAGATCATCTAGTGCAACCCCCCTACCAGAGCAGGAGCACCTAGACCAGCTCACACAGCAATGTGTCCAGGCAGCTCTGCAATGGCTCCAGACAAGGAGACTCCACAGGCTCCTGGGCAGCCTGGTCCCCTGAGGTAACAGCAGAGCTGGCACAAAACCCCACAAACATCACAGGCTTGTTATGTTCTTAGATGACAGACAGATAAAGGTTGTCATGTCTGTAAAGCAAAATCCAATCGTGGGGATACTGATGCTGAGCAGAGAACCAGACTCAGCTGTCACAGGAAGGACCCCTTCTATTTTTACTTCAACCAAACTACATCAGTACTCTGTATATGCAAACCACAAGGGTTTCATAGAAAGAAGTATTCCAGGATAAAGCAACAGAAGGTGGCATGAGCCTGAGGGCTTTAGTATTGTGAGTGGTTGCATTGTAGGAACTCCAGCTAAGAACTGCAAACATACTGAAGAAGGTATCTTGACTGCAGCTGAGATAAAGGTGCCTAAGTGACAATTCTTAGGCTATCTCCTAAAAAAAAAATATAAGGAGAGGAGCAAACCACCACCAGAAGTCACTTTTATGAAAGGGTTGCCATGAATCCAACCTTAACCTTTACATCTCCTGGAAACCAGTTCAGACAGCCCTTCCAGTAACATCCTTACTCTAGGAAAAGGCACTCTTTCAGGATCTCTTTTCTCAGAACATAATTCAAATAAAGGATCAGTACAGAGGATGAAACTTGTACTTTATATGGACAGTGGATTCAGTTATCTTGTTTAATCCCTGTTGAGCCACACAGCAGATAAAATTCAGGCAAACTGAGCGAATCATAACAAAAAAAGACATTTTAGATTTTGCTCCTTTTTTTTATTGCATTGTGCAGGAATTATTTTCTGATGTTTGTTTATCAGTTGCAAGCGTCTTAGACATTTTAGCAATTAATTACTTGTTTGTCTCTTCCTATGAGCAACTTAGTGCAAGCATTAAAAATGCAGGCAGTTTTCATCACACACACAGATCATGTGATAAACTTCTGGCACTTCCCCAGCTGAAGCTGAACTCCCAGAATCAGTTTCTGATTCAAGTATTCACAAATATGATTTCAAAATCTGCTTCCCATGAATATTAAACTGGATATTCATTGTTTCTGTAGACAGTCTCCCCAATTAACATATTCACTAGAATATTTATAGGAAGCATACAAAAAAAAAAGAGTGTGAACAGCATCAAAGTGAATCCATTTCAATACTAAGATGAATATTTGCAGCCTTCCTTCATTTCACTTTATTGTATTTTATGAGGTGTTTGCCCAACTCTGGCTTCAATCATGTCTCTACAGACTAGTTGGATGAGTTAAGAGATTAGAGTCACCCAAAACTGGAGTGCAGAGAGCACAACTGAGGAGAGCAAGTCTCAGGAAAAAAGGCAGGCTCTGCTTTTCAAATGTTACCTTGGCAGTGAAGAAAAAACAGAGTCAAATTCCTGCTCTCTCACAAAGTCCCTACCTGATCTCACAGAACTCCTCAAGTTTTCGTCTTCAGGTTCCATTGCTGTTTCTTCCTTTCCTGTGCAAGATGTTCTAGACAGGAGTGCTACACAGACACAGGCACAGTCTGAAAATCACTTGGGGTCTTCTGTGGCCCTGGTGCCATAACTGTGCCCACAGCAGAGGGAGCATTAAACTCATTGCCCACGGGAAAGTGTGGGGAGTGATACCCATGTTCCTAGAATCCTTGCATGGGTAGGATGAGCTCATTAGCCTTCTGGCAGTCATCCTAGGAGAAGGACAACTCTGATTCCAAACCCGGGCAGATGGAGCTTGTTTAGCCCTGTAAGGCCTTCCAGCTAAGAGAAGGACACTCTAATAAAACCTCTGTCCTAAGGACCTCGCTGCCAGCGTCCAAGCTTGCTAGGCCCTGGCAGATGAACCTTAGGACTAAAGGGTGGGTCCAGCTCTGCGCATGCTGTGTCTCACCTAAAAAAAATCCACAGCGCAGGCTCGAGGGTGCTATCTGCTAGCCTCTTTTTATCAGCGTGCTTGGAAAAGGCACTGAGGAGGAGTGTGGATGGAGCCCTCCCTGGAGCTTCGTTCGCGAAGCCTAGCCATACATACATACACAGACACTTGAGGCCTTTCAAGGGCAAGTGAATCCACCACCCCAAACTGCTAACTCAAGTGTATTTTCATCCTGTCAAAACTGAGGTGACTGTGAACCTGCAGAGGCCACATAGCCACAGTGGGCATTTTTTTTTTTGAGGCCTCAGGAATCCTGAGCATGTGTCAAATTACACTTTCAAGTCTCTCTTTTCCATGACCTTCATGGTAAAGTAGATAGGAAACTGCTGCATAGAGCTTGGAAAATGATGTTATTTCTGGAGCTACTGTTGGGTAGGGAAATGGCTATTTTCTTTCTAATGAAAATTCATCATCTGTTATTTGATTATTTCCTCTTCTCTCTTTTAAATGCACTCCAGCCTTTCTACTCCATTACTTTGCCTTTTGGATGTAATTTAAGCATGTTGGAACAATTAGCTTTTTCATTCAAAGTCACTGATAACTGAAATTATGCTCTGCTTGGGCATTATTAAAAACAACAACAGTAACCAGGTATGTTCAAAGGCTATACAATATTCAAAACCCTCTTTTAATAGTCTCATTCATGACCTTAATAGACATTTATACATGATTAATGAGGCTTTTAGTAGCTGTTGCTGTCACAGCTTGGGTAATGCCACCTCCAATGAATATTCCAAGGGAAGTGTCTTACTGGCAGTGTCTGAGTGACAACTGTGAAGTAGCAGGCTGCAATGGAGTTTCTTCTGAGAACAGAAACAAAGCTCAAAATGAAAGAAATCTCTGTCCTAAAGAACTGCAAACTATTTCTAAAGCAGAACAAGGCAACTGACTACATTAGGGCATATTACAGATTCACTAACAAAGACCTTCTAAAGGGTTTCTAAATGTGATTCCACTGCCTTGCTATGGCAAATGAATAACTTCAGTTCCTAGGTATAAACACATGGATGAGTAATGTAACTCCTAACTACATCAAGAATGTGTCATTTTGGGACACAGAACTGCAGATAACAGTATTGAAGAGAGAGATTGGATTCTAGAGCCCTGAAGCACACAAACTAGAAAAGAATACAAAAAAACTTCTTTTGCTTTAACAACTCAGCTAGCTCAAGTTTTTTTAGCTTAGTGAAAAAACAACTTAGAGGTGATTTAACTACTATATGTAAGTTCTTTCCAATGGAAACACAGCCAGGTCTGACAGGAAAATAATTAGCATGGATTCACCAAGAGTAAACCATGTTTGACCAACTTGACTGTCTTCTGTGATGAAATTAATTGATCTGTGAATAAGATATGACCAGTAGATGTGATCTCCCTTGAATTTACCACACCTTTCAGTATGTTCTACCATAGCATCCTTGTATAAAGTTTGGATTATACAAGCTATATGGGTGTACTACTAGATGAGTGAAAAACTAGCTGGAATGTTGAGTTTGAAGAGTGATGATTACTCCTTCATAGAATTGTCAGGGTTGGAAGGGACCTTAAAGATCATCTAGTTACAACTCCCCTGCCATGGGCAGGGACACTTCCCCACTAGATCATGCTCTCTCTCTAGAAGTCAGTTACATGTGGAGTTCCCCAGCACAAAATCATAGAATTGTTTAGGTTAGAACAGACCTCTAAGATCACCAAGTCCAAGCACCTATGCTGTGCCAAGTCCTATTCAATATTTTTGTCAACAACTCAAAGGAGAAATCAGAATTCACCCATATGGAGTCTGCAAATAACATCAAGCCTGGGGGCTGCAGTCAATAAATTCTCAGGCAAGGGTGCAACCCAGAGGGACCTGGACAGATTGAACAAGGCAATCCCTGTACCTGGGAAGGACTAATCCTCTCATAATGGCACAGCATGTGGACTAGTTCTGCTGGGAAAAAACTGTAGTCCTGGTGGACAGAGCATTAGACACGAGCCAGCAGTATGCCTGCACAGTGATGAAGGTCAATGGCATCCTGGGCTGTACCAACAGGAACAGAGCAAGCAGACTGAAGGAAGTGACCATTCCTCTTTACTTTCTACTCATCAGACCCCATCTGGAACACTATGTCCAATTTGGGGTGCCAAATACAACAGCAACATTGATGAAGTTCAGTACAGGGCTATGGAGTCGAGTGGCTGCTGAAGGATTTGCCTTGGGCTTGTTCAGCCTGGAGAAGAGAAGGCTCTGTGGGATTTAAAAGCAGTCCCCCAACACCTACAAGCAAGTTTCAAGAAGACAGGGCCAGGCTCTTCACTGCACTACATGATGAGGGCATGAGTGATATCAGAAATAAATTAAAGCAAGAGAGGTTCAAACTAGTTATAAGGAGAAACTCTGCCATCTGAGGACAGTCAAGCAGGGACACTTGCCCAGGAAGACCATGCAGTCTCTGTCCTTGAAGGGTTTCAAGACACAACTGCATAAAGGCCTGAGAAACCTTGCCTGACCCCAAAATCCACTCTGATATGAGCTGGAGTTTAACCAGAGAACTCCTGAGCTCCCTTCCACCCTGAATAATTGAGTCTATGAAGATATCTTCAGTACCTATGAAGGTACTGACAATTCCTTTAAATGAGTGTAAAAAAGTATAACAAGAACAGTTTACTTGAATCTAAAACCAGACTTAACTGAAAATAAGATGAAACAGTGGCTGTGATTAATCAAAGAAATAAGTGTCAGAAGACAGAGAGGGCTATCCACTCCTGATGGTTTCAAAGCAAGGCACAATGCTGTTGTGGGAGGTTTTGTACTCAAGCATACATGAAGAGCTTAAAATATAAGTAACCTGTGTGAACCACATTGGAGTGCAAAACAAGAACTCAGATAAAATGACTAAATGGCTTTAACTCTCTGCCCAGAACACCTACAAGTTAAGGAAAATGCTAGTCACCCTTTGGCTAAATAAATATTTTAACTGTCCTTACTTTTTTAACTAACAAAGATTAAGTCATGCCCTGTCCAAAAATTAAAACAGATAGAGAAAAATAACAGAAAGGGTTACTAACTTTGTATAATTTCCATCCCTTTCACAGTGCAAGGTTTCTTAATAGGTAATGGGATTTGCTCCCTGGTTTGCATTTAAGATTAATTCACACTGAGAGCTTTAAGTCACTTCAAACACCATGTAGCAGCAAATTTCAAGATTTGTATGGAGCTCTCTGTAAAAACAAAGGATTCCACATGCAGAGGAATTCAAAGCAGCATGCCATTAGCAATTGTGGACATAATTAAAACAGTCATTATGACAAGGCAGCAGAATATTCTTCTAAAAGCAAAAAAGTGAGGACTCCATTTGCTCAGCTTTTAAAACTCAACCAAAGTCAGTACTACCCTGCCTGCCAGCTCAGTAGTTTTCAAGTACACAGCCAGCACCTCTTAGATTTCCAATTTACCATGAATCCCAGAAGTGTTCCATTCCAGAATGAGTTCATGGAGTTACTGCCCATTAAGGCAGAATTTTAAGTAACCAAATAAATTTGCATAAGAAAATATTTGTGCCTGGCATGTAACTAATTCAGAAATGTATGCAGTACACACTAAAAATCTTTCTGTGTTCTCGCTTGTAATTTAACTTGGAATCCAGTTTTCTTTTGAAACAAAGCAGGAATTTGTCAGCCAAGGTTACCAGCACTAAGCTTGACATTTTAAACAATGCCTTTTTTAAATTAGCAGAGTGTAAACTAGTGTTTGAGCAGTTTGTAAAAGGCTGAAACACCTTTCCTCATGCTAAGATAGCAACAAAGGCTGAATAGCTTCTTTACTCTTGCCAAAACAACACACCTCTTGCCAAACATGAAATGCTCCATCTCCAAACCAACCAAATAAATAAATGAAGAACCATCTACAAAATAACAAAAAGTAGGAGATCCAATGTCCCTTGACCTCACCTGATATCACTGCTGAACTCCTTTAAGGCCAGAAAGAAAGTTCAGCAGACAGACAGTTTAGAAGCAAAGAACTGGTTATTCCAAGTGTGATTCTAAGAAGTTATTTAGTTATCTGCAAGTCTATGGACTCATAAACGTGAGGATCTCCACCTGAAGAAAGAAGAGGACAGAAGAATATTCCAGCAACCCACTGGGATATGGATTCAAACTGATTATATATAAAGAGATTTTACATCAGTATTCATTGATTTCCTGTGCTCAGTCTTCTAGCATGATAAGCACAGAAGCAGTGGCCACAACTAACAATCTTCACACAAAGCCAAGGAAAGATTCTCATGTGTTTGCAGGTTTTGGCCAGGTAAGAACTTCTATAACAAAATCAGGAGGCCATAATATGTTTCACAGAATTCTTTGCTGCTACATTTACAAGTCAGAGACCAGTGTCCCACCACTGTGTGACACTCCACAAATTAGGTGCCACAGCATGTTCCCTCATCCAGTGTGGAGCAGAACTGAACCACAGCACAAGAGAAACCCTGCAGCTGAGTGCCCATGACCTAGCAGAACCCACTCTGCAAAAAAAGCATGCCAGGCCAACATTATTCCTGACGTGTACTGTAGGCCCTCCAAGCTCTGGTAGCTAGATACACCTCCTGCTCTCCAATCCCAGTCCCAAAATTCAACACAGTGGCCCATGCCATCCATATACATGTCAGGTCTAAATCACAGCTCTATAAAAACAGGAGTTGTGTAAAGAGCATCCAGGATGCCTTGGAAAATCATTATAAAGACTATTAAGTGCAGATCTGAAATAAGACATTAATTCTAATGAAAAATAAAATCTTACAGGGCATAGGAGAGATCAGTTTTTAAAAATTAGAAAACACAGAGAAGAAATGAGTCAGGTAAGGGTTTTTTTGTTTTTTGTTTTAGTTAAAGATAAGAGGAAATTCAAATAACTGGGGCCAGCAATTACCTCCTCCTCAGCACTGAGAAAATTGTAAGGAATATTTGTAGAGGCATTGGAGTGTGTCCAGAGAAGGGCAAGGAGGCTAGGGAGGGCTCTGGAGCACGAGTGTGCTGAGGAGCAGCTGAGGGCACTGGGGTTGGGTAGTGTGGAGAAGAGGAGGCTCAGGGGAGACCTTAGCTCTCTCTACAGCTCCCTGACAGGAGGTTGCAGTGAGATGGGGGTAGGTTTCTTCTGCAGGGTTAACAGGGAGAGGGTGAAAGGAAATGCCTTCAGGCTGCAGCAGGGGAGGATTAGATTAGATATAAGGAGAGATTTCTTCCCTGCAAGGGTTGTTAAGTCTTGTCCCAGGCTGCCCAGGGAGGTGCTGGAGTC
Organism: Bucco capensis; assembly: GCA_013396975.1. NCBI lineage: Eukaryota > Metazoa > Chordata > Aves > Piciformes > Bucconidae > Bucco > Bucco capensis. The sequence continues at coordinate 326,244 of VWZO01013982.1, read as the reverse complement.
ACCATCCCTGGAGGGGTTTAAGAAACTTGCAGATGCTCTCCTTAGGGCCACAGTTTAGTGGTATGGGAGTGATACAATGATGGTTGGACTTGATGATCTCAGAGGTCTCTTCCAACCTCTGTGATTCTGTGAAGACCCTTTGTTGAAACCTGCACCTTGGGAACCATTTCCTATGCAAGCCAAACCACATTTACTTCAATAACAACCACTGATGCCTGACCTGCATTTGTCTGCCCTGCTACAAACCAATGAACAGCCCCCCTCTCACCCTCAGGTATTATTCTCCTCCTACCTTCAAAACTGCCAGCAAAGAGATAAATCCAGGTAACAGCTGGCACAAAGAGGACAGTCAGAGAGGCAGCCAGGAATTTCCGTCGCCCTCTGCAGATTCCCAGCATTCTCTCAGGAGTGCAGGTGCCCAACCCAGTGCTGTTCCTATGTTGGAAGCAAATAGTCCACAGCCTCCCACATATTACTCCCTGAAAAGGAAAGGAAAAAAAATATTTTAGCAGCTTATCTCTCTACAGAAAGTTAAGATTTATAACAGTGTTCCTCAAGAGTTAAAAGAAGGCTAAAAATAGGGTTACTGCACGTGCAAAGCAGTATCCATTACAAAATTATCTACAGCTACTTAACAATAAAGCAATTTTAGAAGTCAGACTAAGACAGTAAGTCAATAAAACACATCATATCACATAAATACACAGTATGCTATTTTTACAAAGAGACAGCACCTTTATTTATGGGTTTTTGCCACTTTTTTTACTCCATAGTAAGATTAGGTTCTTTAACACCCAGTGTACTGGTAAAAGAAAGCCACTGAGAGTTCTTCATCTGCACCCAAAAGAGCAGAAGCCACACCAGGGAGTCAATGAGCTGGTTGCAGGCAGTTGTGAACTCAAGAGAGTGAACTGAAAAATGAAATGCAAAGTTTGGGAGCAGAGGGATGTTATTAAAATGACCCAATTTGCTAACCAATAAGCACTGCTGATGAACAGCTACAGAAAAGGGAAGAAGAGAAAGAGCAAAATGGGCAAGGAAGCTTCCTTAATTGCAAAAGGGAGTATCAGGAGCTTTGAGACTGCATACTATGAGAAAGGAAAGGGATTCTGGGGAGTACCATAAAAAAAAATAACTCAGATCTTAATTTGCTTTAAGTAATTGTTCTGCATTTCAGAGAGGCCAAGGAGGCAAAAGAATCTGATGATTTTTATTCACAAGAAGAAAAAAATACACTCACACTAGTGCAGGCATGCAGAGAGTACAAATAATGCTTCACATCATTTGCCTTTCCTCTAAAGGGAGTGCTAGACTTGAGAAGCTGGAGAAGGAAAGGGAGGTATTAAGTCCATGCAAATGTAGGTAAGGTTTTGTGTGAAAGTTCTCTAATTTAAAAAGAAAGAACTGGTCTACAAGAATGATAGGGAAAGAAAAAGAGAGTCTGGCAGTAATCAGTGTTCAATAACAGTGTCCTCTGGCTTATGCTTAAACTAGAGCTGAAATAAGCAATTAAAGCATTTCTGCACTGGCACATTTAACAATGGCTGTGTGGCTTGAAAATATGTCTGCAACTCCAAGTATATTGCAGTGAAAGTCAATGCTGAAATCAAATGACAGCAAAAATGAGAATTATAGACAAGAGGAATGGGTTCAGACAAAGAACTCTGCTGCTGGAGATACCTGGCTGCAGTAATCAGGCAAACTTACAGCTGTTCCTCAAGCATTCAATAGAGCCACTTTACTACACGACAGTTGAAGAGCCATGATAGCAGCCTGACCTTGGAACTGATAAAATGGACTATAATTCGTCCAAAGCCAGCACAAAGAGCATTCCATTGTGTCAGCTTTTCAACGCAATGAATGCTTCACCATAGAGGTTTTGCACAAAATATGTGGATAGACTTAATATTAGCAACTATGGTATTAGAGTCACTGTGTTAGACACACATATTTGGGAGATAAATTGTGGAGAACTCTTATCCTTATTCACTGTATTTGGATAGCCATTACATTTCATTTCTTTCCTTACATCACAGAGCTTGTACAACTACTCTGAAGAGAGTCCTTTACATGCCTACTTGAGAAACACAGATCATTCTCCTGGCTTCTGTGTCTATTCTGTATAGCTGTATGTCTATTCACACTTTTTCAGCATGATGCTCCAAAGGGCCATGGCAGAATTTGATGATCAGGATGGTATCTACATTAGATATCGTACTGATGGAAGCCTATTTAACCTAAAGCATTTGAAGGCCCATACTAAGACTATAAACCATCTTGTCCAGGAGCTGCATTATGCTGCTGATGCTGCCCTTGTTGCCCAGACAGAAGTAGCTCTGCAGCGTTTAACGTCCTGCTTTGCAGCCACTGCTGAGCTTTTGGGGCTGGAAGTTAGCTTAAAGAAAACAGAAGTTTTATATCAACCTGCACCTCAGGAAGTTTCTCATCATCCTCATATTATCACTGGCGATTCAGAACTTAAATCAGTCCAACAGTTTAATTCCCTAGGCAGCCTCATCTCCTCGGATGGTAAGATTGACAGAGAGATAGATAATAGGCTAGCAAAGGCATAGAGTGCTTTGGGAAAACTATATCAAAGAGTCTGGTGAAATAAACACTTGAAGAAAAGTCCAAAGCTCAGTGTTTCTAGAGCCATTGTGCTGTCTACTCTTTTCTATGGTTCCCAAGTATGGCTCATCTATTGCCACCACCTACGACTCTTGGAGCGCTTCCAGCAGCGCTGTCTCCGGACAATCCTAAACATCCATTGCACAGATGATGGGACTAATCCATCTGTCCTAGAACAAGCAGCAATTCCAAGCCTTGAGGCCATGCTGCTGAGAACGCAGCTGCGTTGGGCAGCTCACGGCTCCAGGATGAAGAACTCCTGCCTGCCTAACATCATGCTCTCTGGGCAACTTGCCCCTGGCTGTGGCAAGAGAGGAGCCCCGAAGAGGAGATGCAAGGACTCCCTGAAACAACAGCTCAGCCTTGGCCATATTGCTCCCCTGAACTGCTCTCCTCTGGCCTCCACTCAGCAGCTCTGCACACACACTAGTTTGAATGCCGCCCATGGTTTGGAGCAGGCACGCAGGATCACTCTGGAGGAGAAAAGACAGCGTAGAAAGAATCGTGTCTTGCAGCTTCTACCTCCTGAGGAGTCCTTGTGCTGTGCCCTTTGCAACCGCTCTTGTCTATCCTGCATTGGCCTTTGCAGCCAGCAGCGCTTGGAAAAAGCGCTTGGGAAGAGCACGGATGGAGCCCTCCCTGGAGCTGCATTCACAAAGCCTGCCCATGATGAACATGATGATGTGTGCATATTGTGAAGTGCACAGAATCACTCACAGGACATTTTTTTAGGTCATTTTTTTCCCCTTTAATGTCATGGCATACACCACTGATATCAATCTGTGCATGGAAAAATTAACTTTGAATAAATAAACTCACAAGCAGGGTCATTCTCAAACAGCCACATCTTGTAATGCAATATGCACTGGGTACATACAGCTCCTATCAATGACATCTGTAAAACCCACTGATAGTAAAGTAAGAGTCCAGACTACATGCTTCTGAAATCATACTGCTACAAGTTTTTGGGATAATGACATCCAGGCTCTGAAGCTTGGGGTTATAGTGCTGGTAATGGATTAATTCATCCTGGGGCTGCATATTTAAGAAAGAATTCAATTTTCCCTATATACTCTTTTAAATATCCATGTAATTTAAGTTTCTGGAGAGGCCCATATGGAGGATAAAATCCAGCTTTTCTACCTCATGAATGTAAAGTACCCTACCAAATGAAGAAAGTAGAAGGAGCAACACTGAACTTCCAACCCAGCTACAGAAGAGAGCTAGGAGTGTGGCAAATTCGGTTTTCTACAAATTGTCATCATCAGACAAAAGAGCCAAATCATTCTGCATGTTGATGCACATCTTCATCTAACTAGGAAGGCATTTGGGACACAAGTCATCTTGTGATGGATCACCCTAGGAAAAGCTGAGATAATTTCTTTTAACGGCACTGTAAAAGAGAAAGGAGCCATGAGCTATTTTTAAGGAAGTTTCTACTATCTCCCCACTTCCCTAAAGTTACCAACAGCTTCCCTTGAGTCTTAAATATCCATTTTCAGTGGACAGAATCACCACTACCCTCTGAGTATTTTTGTCCAAACTAGGCAATTCATCATGTGCAAACCCTACAAAAGCAATTGTGTGAGATGTTCATGAAGGATAACAAAGATGCTGAGCTTAAAGGAAAAGCTTTGGATTCAATTCTAACATACCATCATCAAACAAATTGGAAGAAGATACTACAGTTCTTTTACTTGTTTTTCCTTTCAATTCAACAGGTGCCAGACTGATACCTGTCACAAAAAAAAGTGACTGACAACACTGGAGCATGGGCTGAGCACAGAACAGGGTGATGTTGCACACATTTCTGCCATTGCATTGCAGACTTCTACAGCTTCCCCTGCCCCTCAAGCCACAGTCCTACTGAATCAGACCCTCACCTGCCAAAAAGGCCTTAGAAAGCAGTTACATGGTACAAGCTACAAATGAAGCTACTTCAGATGTGACACTGCTAGCTAGCATGGTTGGACTTCATGATCTCAGAGGTCTTTTCCAACCTTGATAATGAATCTGTATTCATCTTGTCAGCAGTTACAAAGACTGCAAGGCAGTTCACTCTATTTACACAAAAGTATGCACTAATCCAAATAACTTTCAGTCCTAACAGCTGTTCTAACTGAACACCTGTACTCAGAAATACATAGCATGATATATATACTGGAAGAACAAAACAAGGATAAGGAAGTAACTGGCCAATTTAAGCACAGGATCTAAGTGTGACACTGATCAAAAAATAGCCAGTGGCTCCTCTCTATCTGTTGCCCGGTGTTAATATTTTCAGACACACCTAACTGAGCCACAATGAACATCTGCTGCTTCAGGGGTTTATCTCAAAGCAAGGGAGATCAAAATTAGACCCAGAGTGAAAAGGAAGAGTTGGGAGAGCTTCTGGTAAGGGGTTTGCTGTTCAAAACATGGTCTCAGCTTCACTCACAGTATCACAGTATGTCAGGGCCCTAGAAAGATAATCTAGTGCAACCCCCCTGCCAGAGCAGGATCACCTAGACCAGCTCACACAGCAATGTGTCCAGGCAGCTCTGCAATGGCTCCAGACAAGGAGACTCCACAGCCTCCTGGGCAGCCTGGGCCAGTGCTCTGGCACCTGCACTGCAAACAAGTTCTTCCTCAGGTTAATACTAAACCTCCTGTGGTCCAACTTGCTCCCATTCCCTCTTGTCCTACCATTGAGCAGAGCCTGACACTCACCCTTAACATACTTATATAACATTCCTGAGGTCTCCTCTCAGTCTCCTCTTGTCCAGGCTGAAGAGACCCAGCTCTCTCAGCCTGTCCTCCTAGGGCACATGCTCCACTCTTTTCAGGATCTTGCTGGCCCTGTGCTTTCACTCCTCCAGACACAACCAGATTTGCTGCCCATGCCACAGATACAGAGAAGGTACATGCACTTCAGGATTCTCTTCTACCTTGGCCTTCAATTTTTAACATACTGAATGTGCTCCAAGAGCACCATGTAGTTACATCTTGGAAATCTGATGAAACAAGTAATATCCCTAGGAGTTAGCTGTATGTACTTCATGCATGTATGTCTTGCTGTCAGTGAGTCAGATGCTCTACACTTCCACAATAGAGCCAGGCCAAGCTGTATAAAGCTACTGCACATGTCCAGCTCAACAGACAATACTGCAACCTCAGGCCAGCTCATCCTCCATTACTGCTAATGGTGCTATAAAAGGCTACTAGCTTGGACAATGTCTGTGTGTGGGTTCACAGTGGGAATTAAAATAAATTGGATTTCTCATTACAAAGCCTTGCTCCTGACCTTCTTACCACATGGCAACCATCAACTGAATGACTTCTGTTCCCTTCCCATGGAGTCAAACGCTTCCATTAACTAGACTGCCTTATCAGAGTGCTTGCTTGCTCTGAAATCAAGGATTATCTCCTCAGCTAAGTGTGAAGCAGCTCTCCAGCAGGATAAGCAGCACATGTATTGAAGCATGGAACCTAACACTAGGCACACTGGGCTTCAGTTTCTCTTCATTTATTGTTTTAATTACAGCATGACAGCTCGACTCTGTCGGACATTCCGCAGGAGTGCAGAGGAACAATACAAGTCATTAGGAAAACAAAAATCAAACACAATGAACTAGATTTAACTGCTCGACTAGAAAAAGCTTTTCCAACTGCTTCATACATCTCTTTGCATTCGTTACAGTTAATCTTATCCCAGTAAGTAATCTTCCATTTGTTTTCAGAGCCACTGCAATTAATAGACACAGTTCAAGCTGATTAGACCCCAGTCTTGTGCCTTGGCTTTGCTCAGGGTCTGCAATTAATGGTACCTAACTCTTTCTGCTTTTCCACATTTCCAGTCACAGAGTCAATGAACAATTTCTGCTGTAAAGCTTTTTCCTTGGCTCCATGTCAATGTAGCATCCATCCCTTACGAGATTTTTCACAGGTTTTTTTTTGCCAGGCTCAAAATATAAAGAACCTAAGAAAAAAATCAGTATCTTAGCCAGTATTTTTCTGTTTTTTTCTTTAAAATGTTGCTGATGTGTGGTTATAATGAGTTTACTCCTTGATAGACAGCTTTTTATCTTGCAGCACTGTGCTCTTCCAATCATGGAAGTTGGTTGTCATGTGACAGATTTTTTTGTCATATTAGATAAAATTTTGGTACCATAAAGGCAGGGTGTGGAATAAAGCCAAAATTATGAAATAAAAGATTGAAGAATTGAATAGTAAATATTTATTTAAATAAACATCCCCTTGTTAATATACTCCACTTCTCAAGTTCTTAAAACAGAGACAGCATTCTGAAGGAAAATGCCATCTCTTCTCCCATCACCAGCTTCTTCTCTCACATGGAAGAGCGTGCCACAGAAACAAATCTAAGGCTCCTATGCTCACAAACTCTGAATTTTCTTAGCATTGGAGATCTTCCCCTCAAACCAGACTTCTTAATTTTATGGTGTTGTGACTTTAAAGACAGATTTGGAGTAAATACATACATGCCATCCACCTTAGAAGTCCTGTGAAGCCAGTTTAAAGGAATGGACTACAGCAGAGTTTCCAAATGCTACCAAATTTACTCTTTCTCAACTAGTTACAAGAAAACAGTCCTATCTCTAAGAGAGGAAATAGCCAATAAGCTGACAGCACAAATGAGTTCTGGCTTGCAACTGTGAGAACTGCTTTGAGGGCACACAGGATTGACATCTTCTTTTATATCTTCACTCAGTATATGCCATGGCTCAAAGAAAATTCTATTAGTGTCCTCTTAATCAAAGTTTTCTAGAGGTTTCCAGCTATAAGCAACACCACCCCAGGAAGAGGGAGCTATCCTGACAGGAGTCACAGCCAGAGAGAAATAAATAAATAATACACATTCACATTTTTCTTCTTTCATTCCCATGCATTCCTTTATATGTATGTACTTATATATGTATTTATCTATGGGTTTTTTTAATGGCATTCTTTTTCACTTTCAAGCCTAGACTGCTGAAAAGAAGGAAAGCCTGCAACTTTAAAAATTATTATCAAGGAATAACACAACTTAAGATCAACAGGTTAAGACCCTTTTCCTAAGCCTTGACAAAATGCCAGTGTTAATATGAGGGGAGAAAAATAATCAGTTGAGAGAGATGACAGAAGGAACAATCTTGACTGTTAACCACATTTCATTTGGAACCCAGGAATGAGAATTATTTCCAGAGAAGCTACTGACCTGGTTTTACAAGGAGTTCTCCAAACTCTGCTTTACTCTACTCCCTCACCTATATAAGCAGCTAGCACCAGCTATTTCCTGAATCCCCAATTTATCTCAGGGCTTGGCACAGCTTAAAATGAAACAGTCTGGCTCAGTTTTTGTATGGCAGAAGTCTAACAAGATACTATATATATACATATATATATATATATTAGAATTTGAGATCCAGTATCACTGAATTATAAACATCCTAGAGACCTTGGACAACCAGCAGGAATAACTATGATAGAGAATCTCTCAATAGTGAAGCAATTCTGCTCCAGAATAACAGTTTACACTCAGACCACTGCATTACTACATAGCTGAATTGCAGGCTTAAAAACAACCCACAAAGCTCCACACCTTTCCAAACCCAGGCCTCTCCAACTGAAATAATGGCAGGAGGAAAAAGTAAAACTAATCATGCCATCTTTTCCTGGCTGGAGGAAAATAGCAGTATGTTTCTGCATCATTGTTCTCCTTGCCTCTGTGCCACGGCATCTTTCTCCTTCATAACCAAATAATGAAGAGCCATTGGTTTGTCCATTCATTAATTCTCTTTCCTAAGGATTGTGTGCATGCCACCACATAGCAAATATGGTCTTTAATTCAGAAGTAGGGTGCTGCAGAATCAAAAAGGTTGGAAGAGACCTCTAAGTTCATCAAGTCCAACCATACCTATCACCCCCATACCACTAAACCATGGCCCTAAGTACCACAGCTAAATGTTTCTTAAACCCCTCCAGGGATGGTGACTCCAGCACCTCCCTGGGCAGCCTGGGACAAGACTTAACAACCCTTGCAGGGAAGAAATTTCTCCTTTATATCTAATCTAAACCTCCTCTGCTGCAACTTGAGGCCATTTCCTCTTGTCCTCTCCCTGTTAACCCTGGAGAAGAGACCTACCCCCAGCTCACTGCAACCTCCTGTCAGGGAGCTGTAGAGAGAGCTAAGGTCTCTCCTGAACCTCCTCTTCTCCACACTACCCAACCCCAGTGCCCTCAGCTGCTCCTCAGCACACTTGTGCTCCAAAACATGCATAATATCTCTCAAGAATTTTGATGCTAATACTTTGCTTCTCAGCAAAGTTCTTGGCTGCTTATTCAAAAGCAGCCCTTACCTTCATTAGAATCCTCGACGTACAAAGCTGCTCTAACAAGGATATTGATTAAAGATTCATAAGAAAGTTCTGCCCAGGAGAAAACAATTATTGCTTGAAGTGTTCCTCCCTGACAAAAGAATCCATGTCCTTCTAGGAAGCAAAGCCCTACTACTAAAAAAAAAAAAAAAAGAAAGATAACTAAAAGGAACCCTTTCTTTTACTGCATAAATCTCAAACTCCAAGTTAGAGTTCACATGGGGATTTGTAACACGCTTACAGCAGCTACTTACTTGTCAGACAGAAACAGAAGTTGGCATCATACTTGCAAATTGGTCTTTATGAAATACTCATATTAAATTTAAAAAATAAGAAGAGAAAAATGGGCCCAGGTGGCTCTTTCTGCAGACCTGACAGTGAGGAGGAAGGAGCTGGAAAAGAGTGGATGATCCTGTGGGTCAAAAATTGGTTGTGCAGTTGGTGTTGACAAGAGATATTTTGATTTTGCAACCACAAGAACCTCTTTGAGAATCATAGAATCCTAGAATGGTTTGGGTTGGAAGGGACCTCTGGAGCTCATCTAGTCCAACCCCTCTGCAGTGGCCAGGGACATCCCCAACTAGAGCAGCTTGCCCAGAGCCCTGGCAAGCCTCCCCTGGAATGCCTCCAGGGGTGGGAACTCAACCACCTCCCTGGGCAACCTGGGCCAGTGTTCCACCACCCTCGTGGTGAGGAACTTCTTTCTAATGTCCAGTTTAAATCTACTCCTCTCCAATTTAAAACCATTGCCCCTTGTCCTTTCACTGCAGGCCTTTGCAAACAGGCCCTCTGCAGCCTGCTTGGAAGTTCCCTTTAAGTATTGGAAAGTCACTAGTAGGTCCCCCTGAAGTCTTCTCTTCTCCCAGAATGGAGGACTGCTAACAAGAGATAGGATCTATCTGACCACATGGGCAACAGTGCCTTTTCCAAAGGGCTGGGGCCAAACTGGTGAGCAATTAAACTGTAAGTAATGAGGAGGAAGATGAAACCCCACCAAAAAAAGAGAAAATAGCGGATTAAGCCTCCAAGCAAAGGATATTGAGTGCTGGGGACAGGAGATACCTGCCTGTAGCAATCAAGTAAGGGATGGATATGAGCTTTTTAGGAAGGACTAGCCAAGAAGATGAGGAAGAATTGTCTTGTGAGGGCAGCAGAAATGCACAGAGGTCTCCTTGGGATTCTTCCCCTCTGGTGTTCACTGCTGAGCAACATCTGGAGTGCTGTGTCCAGGTGTGGGCTCCCCAGTGCATGGACACCACCAGAGAGCTTGTGGAGCCTTTACCATGGAGACATTCAAAGAGCAAATGGACATGGCCCTGAGTAAGCTGCTCTAGTTGACCTTGCTTTGAGCAGAGGGTTAACTAGACCAGCTCCAGAGGACTCTTCCAAACTGTGATGATACAATTTTGTACCCAATCATAAAATATATCATGACCAATCAATTTAAATCCTCAAAAATTACAACTCACATCTCCTCCATTACGCATGAATAGTAATGTGGATAATCAATTATACTGAAACACAGAGAATTTAGCTAGTATAAATCAATATAACTTCACTAAGGTCAAATCAACTTGCATCAAATCACAAAAAATGTGGACTAAGTCTCTCATAATCAATGGACAAGTAGTTGAATTTTTTTAGATAAGCACCAAAGTTCCCACCCCATCACTACAGATTACTCAACTCACAAATATTTCTATCAGATTTATTGAAAAAGAAAACAAATGGTGTAGTGAGAATTTCAAGAATCACTGGGAATTTCATATTTGAATAATCAAGGAATCAGTAAATTGGAAAAAAGTGTAATATTTCTATGGCCATGATCAAAAGCACCAGACAAATCCTTCCCTATGATTACAGTGCTGCTCTACTAAGCACATTAGACATTCTAAGCAGTTCTTTGATGCTACTACAGAACATCAAATAGCACCAGGAGTTGTGAGCTATGTTTTTTACTGAGTTTCCTACTGAAATCGTTGTTGTCAAGGTCTAGCATTTAATTGTTCTTAAATCTTACACTAGCCAGGCAGGCTACAAGGACTATCCACTTTCCTAGGTTTTCCCAGAGCTGAGTGGGTTCTATGCAAGGTGATGGGAAAGGTGCTGCCACGTATACTTCTCCTTTTTACCTGACATTGAAGCAATGCTCTTGCAGAATAATTTCACACAGAATCATTTGAGTTGGAAGGGACCTCTGGAGCTCATCTAGTGCAACCCCCCTGCAGTGGCCAGGGACATCCCCAACTAGAGCAGCTTGCCCAGAGCCCTGGCAAGCCTCACCTGGAATGCCTCCAGGGATGGGAACTCAACCACCTCCCTGGGCAACCTGGGCCAGTGTTCCACCACCCTCATGCTGAGGAACTTCTTTCTAATGTCCAGTTTAAATCTACTCTTCTCCAATTTAAAACCATTACCCCTTGTCCTTTCCCTGCAGGCCTTTGCAAACAGGCCCTCTGCAGCCTGCTTGGAAGTTCCCTTTAGGTCCTGGAAGGTCACTAGTAGGTCCCCCTGAAGCCTTCTCCAGGCTGAACAATCCCAGCTCCCTCAGCCTGTCCTCATAGGAGAATAACCCTCTGCTTCACAATCCTCTTCATAGGAGAGGGGTTCCAGCCCCCTGATTTTTTTTAATTAATTTGGGGTTAGGCACCTTTTTAAGTAGGGAATACAGCTGTGGATTTATGTTATTTCACATAGGACTATTCCTGAACATTGGCACACTGGCAAAGGGCTTGATAAACTGGAATACATAAATACAGCTTTCTCATGGCTTCTTTCTTATTCGGTCTTACACAGTGGCTATTAGACCAAAATGGCATGTGAGCTTAATGCAGTAACCAAAAGAGTATGAAAGGTGCTATCAAAGCTTAACAATAATGTAGAAACTATTCACAAGAGGAGACACTGGCAAAAGTACTTACTAAGGAATGCAGATTTTCCATGTATGGAGTTAGCATTTCAACAGAATAACAGAATAGTTTAGATTGGAAGGCAGCTCTGGAGGTCTAGTCCAATCCTCTGCACAAAGCAGGTTGAACACTGTTCTTACAAAGGAGTCTGGAATTCAGATAGCTCTTCACTATTCATTTAAAAACTATCACCTGAGGGGGTGGTGTGCCTAGAAAAAAGGGTAGTTGGCTAAGGGTTTCTATGTTATCCCCATTTCCTCAAATGTTAGTGATTTTCACTGAACGTTTCCTTGCTCCTCAGCATGAGAACTTCAGTCTTTGTCATCTCTTCCTGACCTCATTATCATCATCATTGTTCTCTGAAGTTCCTGTAATTCTGCATTAGATGAAGGTGCAGGAATAATAAATATAAAATATTTAGCAAGCCCCTTGTAAAGAAAATGAACATGCTGAAAAGAATGACCTTATTCAAATGCACACAATTAACACTACCACTTTAAATTTGATTATAAATCATCATTTTCAGTGCAGAGAGGAGGGTGCCAGATCTTTTCCAACAAAAGGAAAAGAGGATAATGATGATGCTGAGGATCATCAAAGGATGTAGAGGACTCTGCAGTCATAGATATGTCACATAACACGAGCATGTTTTGCACTGGCTGGTGTTTGAGATGAGGGGAGGGAAAGAGAAGAAGAATATTTCTTACTATCTTTTGTAACTCAGAAGTAACCCAGGCCAGAAGTAAAGCTAACCTCTAGTAACTTCAACAGCAGGTCTTCTGAGATTAGGACAAAGGCTGACTAAGAGTCTCAGAGAAGAATTAGGGTGAAGGAGTTCCTCACTCTCTAGTCTGAGACTGTTGTCACCTGGATGGAAATACTTCACCAGATTAAGAAAATCAAATAGAAATGGCTGAAAATCATATTATGAATATTCACACCTTTAATGGCAATTCTGAAAGAAACCTGAGCTTTCTATATTGAAGACTCATTACTGCAATAATTCTGCATATTAGATCTTAGTAATAGCTTAAAACAGAAAGATTTTTAACTCTATACACATATATATGAACACACACATATAAAAATAAATGATACCAAGGCCAAAATAATACATTTGAAGTATGTTTTGAAGAAAAGATAGTGTAACCAATGGAGCTGCAGTTAAAATAATCCCATGTGTACCAAGTCTCTTTGCTTCCTTGCTTGTTCCTGGTCTGTGATCTGCTATGGTTCTTCACACATTTCTCAGCTCTTGGGCTTTCTTCCAGGGTGAGTCAGCTAGGTCTTTCTGACACAGAATCAGGTGAATCACAGAATCATTAAGGTTGGAAGAGACCTCTACGATCATCAAGTGCAACCACCTACCTATCACCCCCCTGCCTCTAAACCATGGCCCTAAGTACCCCAGCTATACATTTTTTGAACCCCTCCAGGGATGGTGACTCCACCACTTCCCTGGGCAGCCTGGGCCAATGCCTAACAACTCCTTCTGGGAAGAAATTGTTCCTGATATCCAATCTAAATATCTCCTTGTGCAACCTGAGGTCATTAAAGCTTCCTTGCTCATTCCTGATCTGTTATTTGCTATGGTTCTTCACACATCTCTTGGCTCCTGAGCTTGTTTTCAGGGTTGGTCAGTTAAGTCTTGCTGCCACAGAAACAGGGCAAGTTTTGAAGCAGATTCACCATAAGGACCATTCCCTACAAACAGCAGGGATGAGATTGCTCCCTGTGCACTCTACCAACTCCCTAGCACTGCCTCAGCAGGCCTGCAGCAGCCTGCTCTACAAGGCCCAAGTGCTGTCAGCAATAGCCAAGTGCCACCTCTTAGCCTGAACATCAGGATGTGCTCTCTGGAGTCAATGCCATTGCTTTAACATCTATTCTGCTATCTACACATGGTCTACCCTATTTTAATAACATGAGCATTACCTTTTATCACAACCACATGGGGTTAGAGGCTACAGGCCACATAAACTGCAGATACACAGCAGATATAACAACCATAAACTAAAGGAGGTCAATTCTGTTGTACCAGTACAGAGACTGGGCTCATGATACTGATCCCAAGGCCAATGTGTCAGCAACAACATAAGATAGACCTCAATATATATGCAACAGAGAGCAACAATCAGTACAGATCACTGCATTTGATATGGAAGAATTTTCTTAGTTGCTCATGAAGAACTGTCAGTAAGACTGCATGAAAATACAATGACTGGGAAACAAATTCTAGCACACTGCTAAAAATAAAATGGTTTAAATTATTTTGTTGCTGCTGTTGCCAGGAGATACAAAAACATAGGCCATAACAATGAAGTTATTTGAAGGGCAACAAAAGCAGTCCATAGTAGCATCAATAACAGACCACAGTATTATTATCCACAGTGATTCACACAGATTGGTTGATTTTGACATTTTGACAATAAATTACATAATATAGTTTTTCTAAGAGTCACTCTGAGCTGTGGGAATTACATGCTGGTAGGACAAGGTTTGTTTACTGCCAAGATTATATTAAATACATTTTCAACTGAAGAAAAGATTAATTAAAAGGCTGAGTAGGGCTTAGGTGTCCTTTTGTTGTGGGGGTTTTTTTGTGTGTTATTGTTTTCTTTTGGTTTTTGTTTGTTGGCTGCTGAGGACTGGAACTACAGCTATGTAAAATACTGGCAGTGATTACATACCACTGCACAGCTGAAAGAGAAGGTAAATCCTGTCTTTCCAACACAACAATGAAACCATGTTAAGAATAGCTGAAAATTTAGAGAACATTCTTAAATCAATTGATTTGAACTTTGACAAAATGTTTTCATACGCAGTTCACAGTACTCATGTTAACTTTGGAACATACAAAGGAATANCACTGCCTGTGCAGCTCCTTCTTGCTTTTTAATTTGACCACCAGGTCTTGATGCAGCCATGCTGGTCTCTTCCCTTTCTTACCAGATTTCTTACACCTGGGGATTGAGAGCTTTTCACATTTGCTGATGTTTAGACATAATATTGTAATTACAGGGTACATTATGACCTAAGTGTCCAGAGAAGGGCAAGGAGGCTAGGGAGGGCTCTGGAGCACAAGCATGCTGAGGAGCAGCTGAGGGCACTGGGCTTGGGTAGTGTGGAGAAGAGGAGGCTCAGGGGAGACCTTAGCTCTCTCTACAGCTCCCTGACAGGAGGTTGCAGTGAGCTGGGGGTAGGGCTCTTCTGCAGGGTTAACAGGGAGACGATGAGAGGAAATAGCTTCAAGTTGGAGCAGGGGAGGTTTAGATTAGATAGAAAGATGCAAGGGTTGTTAAGTCTTTGTCCCAGGCTGCCCAGGGAGGTGCTGGAGTCACCATCCCTGGAGGGGTTTAAGAAACATGGAGATGCTCTCCTTAGGGCCATGGTTTAGTGGTATGGGAGTGCTAGGTATGGCTGGGCTTGATGAGCTTAGAGGTCTCTTCCAACCTTTGTGATTCTAAGTGGCCAGCCCTTGGACCGTAACTGTATTTCTTATCCATTACCTAACCTAAAATACACTCTGTGGAAGCAGAAAAAGATGGGAAGCAGTTTTACTCCTGACTTCGTATGTTGATGGCACCAAACAAAATTAACTTCATTTGATTCAATTTCTCTAAAGTGAGGTAATTGTTAAAAGAAAATACATTTATTCCTGAAGGGTGTCAACTTGCTAAAATGCTAAACGTGGATGTTAGTTGTGTGCATAATGTAATGTTTATGTATTCTTTTAGCACAGTGTAAGAAAACCTGAAAACCTGTGAAATGTATTAGTTTCTAGCTCACATACAGCAGTTAGAATAATTTACTTTTTCAGCAGACATGAATAGATTAAAGAAACCTGTTAACATTGATTGTTACAGCTGACCTTAAAATGATATTTCATCTCTACACGTAAAGACTTCTACAAACTGATTTTGAAAGACAGAGACAGTTAAATATATTGAAAGTGACAATAACTATCATTTTAAATAAGAAATTGAAGCTTTAGAGATTTGGACAGTAGGGCAAAAGACTATAAAAATTTATAGTTGAGTGAAAAATACGCTAGAGAAAATGCTGTTCCTGTAAAATATCCCTTAAACTATGGGAATCTGACTTATTTCTGCCTAACTGGGCATTTTAACAACAAGCATTAGCAGTCTGCCAACCTCAGGTGTCTCAGAACTGAATAAAGTCCCATCAGGTGGGGAGGGGAGGGGAAGAAGAGGCTCTTCTTATTTTCTTAAATAGCATCTTCAAATTGGAAAGCTTTAAAAGTTCCTATAGCAAATTATATTTGCAACTATGAAAAGCTGGTACTTTCCTGCTACTTCTTTTCTGTTTTCAATGAAAGCTGAAGTTACATTAGAACTTCAAGAACTGAGCTTGACAAAAAATGCCAGCTCCTCATGGCTCCTTAAAATCATAGAGGGTAGCACTACTGTTAGAGGCATTACTGAAAATGCACCTCTCTGATGGAAGAGACTTAAAACCACTCCTGAATTTTCATCACAACTTCAGGCTGTTATCATGCAGCTCTTGAAACTTCTGAGTTTGATTCAAGCAGACAGATACCAGCTGGGTTTGTGATGTTGCACTTTCTTCTGCAGGGTTAACAGGGAGAGGACAGGAGGAAATGGCCTCAAGTTGCAGGAGGGGAGGTTTAGATTAGATATAAGGAGAAATTTCTTCTCTGCAAGGGTTGTTAAGTCTTGTCCCAGGCTGCCCAGGGAGGTGCTGGAGTCACCATCCCTGCAGGGGTTTCAGAAACATTTAGATGCTCTCCTTAGGGCCATAGTTTAGTGGTATGGGAGTGCTAGGGATGGTTGGGCTTGATGATCTTAGAGGTCTCTTCTAACCTTAATGATTCTGTGATTCTGCCTTCCAAACACACACTGTGGTGCCAAACTGTTCATCAGCTTTAATGAACAGATGCTTGGAGTTCTTTGCATCTGATGAAGGTAGAGGGCCTTTAATATTTTAACTGTGCACAAGACCTTACCAAGTTTTCACATGGAAATAAGAACTTGTGGTAAGACTTTTTCAGATTAATATTATAAAGCAGCAGTATGAAGCAAAGCAGAACTTCAGAGGTTGAATCACATCTTTCCAGTGTCTAGAAACACTTCAGAAGCAGCAATGTTGAATGTGCAGTACACCTGGAGGTATTTTTTTGTCATCTTCAAAGCTATATTCAATAATATGATCAAACACTGTCCGTGTCATTCTCCTAATACTTAAAGTGATGCTGGCAAATAATTAGATAAAAGAGTTCAGGAGGAAAACTGGGTTTTACACAGAAGTGGTAGCAGGATTTTATCAGCCTTGAAAAATTGTCAAAACCTGAAATATTTCTTTGTGAGGATGTATTTTTACTACCTGTGATACTAAAATACTTTAGCAGAATAAACAGGAAGTTTTTAACTATTCTCAGCCTTTATTTGAAGGTTTCAACTTTTTTTTAAAGCATTTCTAGCATTCCTGTAACATTTTCTGCTATTAATATGGCAGGATCTCTAAACAAAATGTCACAATATTTACATGTCTTTGGGAGTCCTTGGGTCTTTAAAGTAAGAGATTTAAGAATTTAAGGAAAAATGAGTTTACTGCTTACACAGCAAGTCAATGGTAAAGTTAGGAGAAAAACCCAAAAAGCCTAACTGCAGTGAAATTATCTCATCTAAGCAATACCTCAGTCTTCATTAATATTTTACCAGAGTAGCTCAATAATATTGTCTAAGCATCACTAACAAAGATTAATGAATCAGATTTACACACCTTGGCCATTTGTTCATCATGTATTTTTTTCACTATGAGATGCTAGATTTTCTGTCTGGTTTTTAGTGCCATCTGTGAGGGTAAGGGATTTTGGAGAACAGCATCTAAAATTGTTTCATTGTCTGAGTAATATGAAAGACTTGGAGACATGAAAATTCAATGTTTAGGGGGAAAAAAGAGTTCAATCAGCATACTAATAGCAGAAACATTATCAGGTGAAACCTTACAACTGCCACAACACATGTCCCAGAAATTCAACCTCCATTCCTTCTGGTGAATCAATGTGGAAAGAAAGCTATGGACATGAGCTGTTGNACATCCCTAGTCCTGCTGGTCATACTATTCTTGATCCAGGCCAAGATGCCATTGGCCTTCCGTGCTGCCTGAGCACACTGCTGGCAGTGAGTTCACATCAGCATTTTAATTCAGAGGAGGAATACCTTCATTCATTTTCACAGAGGTTGGAAGAGACCTCTAAGCTCATCAAGTCCAACCATCCCTAGCACTCCCATACCACTAAACCATGGCCCTAAGTACCACATCTAAATGTTTCTTAAACCCCTCCAGGGATGGTGACTCCAGCACCTCCCTGGGCAGCCTGGGACAAGACTTAACAACCCTTGCAGGGCAGAAATTTCTCCTTATATCTAATCTAAACCTCCTCTGCTGCAACTTGAAGCCATTTCCTCTTGTCCTCTTTTGACACAACCTGCCTAAGCAGTCCTGCTTGCTTTAGGCTGAGGTAAATCACTGAAGGCACAACCTGGATACCCTCAGGGTGAAACAAAACAAGAAAATGCATTCCAGGGTGTATGCTAAAGGATGCTAGGGATGCTGAGCTGCTGGGACAAGACTGTAACTAGCTTACAGTAAAAACCTTGAATGAATGCAGCCTGATCAAGTCCTCAGCATCAACTATTTCCCTCTACAAATCCACTCCTGCTGGGCCTCAGTACTTACTAACATACTTCTGCATCAAGCTGCAGAAAAAGCCAAAGCCACACAAAATGTGCTGAGAACTGACCCCTGACCAGCCTCCCCCCCCCCAAAAAAAAATAAAACCCAGTTGGATATAGCTATATTAATGAGGAACAATTCACAGGCTCTAGTGCTGTCAGGGAAATCAATGGCTGTGATCAAATGCAAGTTTTTTATTCATCTAAAAATTAGGCTATAAAAGAATTCCCTGTTTTATCATCCCATTCATAAGCTGTCTTATGTTGAAGCCTAAGAGCTCAGCTAATTAGGTAGTTGATAGAGGTAGCTTATTTGGGGCATTTTCCTGCATTTGCACTTACAGAAGGCAAAGGAGGTAAAGATAAATTAGTTACTTAACACCAATACTTTTTTCTTCTCAAATCTACAATTCTAAGCAGTTATTTCCTCAAAGGTGGCAATGAAAGGAATGAGATGTATTCTAACTTTCAGTGCTTCAGAGAAATGTTTTTTTCTCTAAGACAGACTGAAATTACACAGATCCTGATGATGGAGTTCTAAATGCTTCCAAGAAAAGCAATGAGTTGCCACTGAAAGGATCCTCCAGCTCTGCAATTCCAGCTTGCATTTTCCTGCAGCAGACACCGAAGCCTTGCAATGCCACACTCAGACAGCAGATGTCATATTGTTTAGCAAGATGACAAGACAAGAAACCTCCCTGATGCCTCAAGGAAAGAGGAGAGTCGAGTGAGAATGAATTAAGCTCTCTGACCATAGTAGGCAATAAAAAGAAATGACATAAATTTGCTATTTGCAGAGTAGCCAGGCAGTGGAAAAAAAGACCCCAGATCCTAGGAGTGGCTGGCTTCCCCAAATAATGCAAATAACAGCAATATTAAGCAAATAAAGATTTACTTGTAGTCAAAACAACAAGATTAGATATAAGGAGAAATTTCTTCCCTGCAAGGGTTGTTAAGTCTTGTCCCAGGCTGCCCAGGGAGGTGCTGGAGTCACCATCCCTGGAGGGGTTTATGAAACATTTAGCTGCTCTCCTTAAGGCCATGGGTTAGTGGTATGGGAGTGCTAGGTATGGTTGGACTTGATGAGCTTAGAGGTCTCTTCCAACCTTCATGACCCTATGATTCATACATTTTTCCTCTTGCCAGTGCAGCAGCTTCTTGCACAATTATCCCTGTGCTCCTTACCATGGGAGGATCATGTCTGCCCAGTGGTGTGCAAACACAGCAAGTTTGTGCCAATCCACAATTTGTGATCTAAAATTATTCTGACCTTCCATAGGCCAGAGTCTATCAAAGCAGACTCATGTGCTTTGTCTGTAATCAAACTCAGCCTGAAATAGGAGCTGAAAAATGGATTTTGAAGACCAGGTCCACCACTTTAACTTGAAGTTATTCCTTTGTAAGTATTATTACCACACAACCCTTAATGCCATCATCAGATCTCTCTCCCAGTTCAGTGTCCCAGGCTCTCTTTCCCAATTGCCAATGCATTCTTTAGCAGCACAACTGAACACCATACAGAGTGAAAAATTAGCAACTAAGACACCTTGTCTGAATTCTCCTTTTGGGTTTTTCTTTAAGCAACTTTTTGAAGAGATGACAATTTTAGGATGATTTATTTCTTTAGGAAGTTCCCAGTGTCACACTTGAAGAGTCACTACATTTTTTTTCTCCCAAACATTTTAAAAATAGGAAGGTCTAAGGCTTTTTTTCAGAAGTCTAATTTGCAGTGCTGTGACCTGGCATGTGCCCAGTATTCAGTGCTGAATTACAGCTCTGGGAAATAGAGGAAACATCATTTCCAAACGAAATGACAATTTTCACAGCAGTTTACAGATGTATTGAGGGAGAAATTCCAGCTGTAATGAGCTAGTCAAAGTCCATTGCAGACAGAAAACTCCAACACTATCCTATACTCACAGTATAATAATTCTTCCAGGACAGAGAATACTTGCAGGACAGCTCTGTATGATGTTATTCAACCAGTAAAAGAAACATAGAATCATAGGAATCCTAGAATGGTTTGGGTTGGAAGGGACCTCTGGAGCTCATCTAGTCCAACCCCCCTGCAGTGGCCAGGGACATCCCCAACTACATCAGCTTGCCCAGAGCCCTGGCAAGCCTCACCTGCAATGCCTCCAGGGATGG
>VWZO01013982.1:268952-305157 GCA_013396975.1 Bucco capensis | reverse complement strand
ATCATCTCATCCCCAGCCTGGATTGATAGTGGGGATTGTTCTGACCCAGGGGCAGGACCCTGCACTTGGTCTTGTTGAAGCTCCTGAGGTTCCCCTGGGCCCACCTCTCCAGCTTGTCCAGGTCCTTCTGGATGACATCCTGCCCCTCCAACTTATCCCCAGCACCCCATAGCTTGGTGTCATCTGCACACTTGCTGCTGGTGCACTCATGTTCTCTCTGTGCTGGGGGATAGGCAGGGCTTCAGCCTAGACAGCATCTATGCTAAGGATCATGAAGCTCTGACCTTCTCTTGTCCATCCCTAGTCAGTGTTACAGAAGCCAGTGCAGATCTAGATTTTCCCTGTCTACTCAAATTCTTTCCACTGACAACACACATTCTCACAATATTCAAAAGCTGGTATTACTATAATAGTCTTGTTCTTGCCTCCCAGTTGTGTGTGGGTTGATTTAAGTTAACACTGGTCACATCATGCATACAAATAGGAGCACAAGCAGGTGTCTCATGCTTACAGGCATGAAGAATTTACAAAACTAATCTAGTATCTTAACAGTTTTGCATTACAGACATGGAAGAAGATGATTTTTTTTTTATGTAAGTTACTGTGCTGACTTTCACAGTGCAGGTCTTATGAAAATACACCCCTAAATTACCTGATTTGGTTAACAGCCTCATGTTTACAGGACACAGCAACAGAGCTGTGATGAGGGATTGTGGACACAGAGGGAGAAAGAGGTGATGTCTCATGCAGGAGCTTTGTACAATCCAAAGCACTCAAGCTAACATCACTTTTCCTGAGATATCATTTGGCTTTACTGTGCAGAGAATTACTGGAAGGGAGATTACAGCCTCAATAGGGGCCTTGCAAATAAAACACTAGAATAAGGTTAGCACTGCCTTTCATTACCCAAATAGAGAGATGGCAAAAAGGAACAAAGACACTAAGGAAGCTGCCAGGAATGACCTTACAAGCTGCTGCCATGTCAAGAAGATCATCTTTATAATGTCCACACATTGGTAAAACTCACTGCTTTCCCTGGTAACTGGCAAGTGCCAAGCATAGACACATCCTCCCCATCCTTACACACTCACTCAGTTCATGCTTTTCCCTGACTCATACTTAACTCTGACACTAGGATTATTACTTTAGATCCCCATAATTCTCATGTTTAGGCAGCATGAAAGTATTACCTGAACCAGTGGGTATATCATTCACCTTCAAATCCTTCATGGATAGGAAGCAATGGCTGAGAGACAGCCCACTGCTTTTTAGGAAGGCAGCAGAAAGATTGAAATCCAAAATAAGGAAAGAGAAGGAAGATGAAAACCTAGATTCAAAATATCTTAGACAGACAATTTGTTGAAGACAGTCTTCTTGTTATCCCTCATCCAATCTCTAAAATACAGTCTCTAAATCTCTCAAATACTTTTTCAAAGGCCTCTTCATTCTGCCATTCTTTGGTTTTGCAGAGACAAGAGGTGGTAACTATGGTTTAGGTGCAAAATGAACTATTCTAAGGTAGTATTCTAGAGGCATATATTATCTGATGGCCATTTTTTTCTCCTTAAAAGTCTGCTTTGCCCTGTGGAATGGCTACCTTTTAATAAACCCACTTTGTGAAGTCTCAACAAGACACAACTGGACAGAATACTAGAGAATCTCCCACAAAAGGATGGAGCAGATGACCTTGTGAGGTCCCTTCCAACCTGGATTGTTCTATGAGAGTCTGAACAAAAATGCCCATTTTGTGTTAAGCATCACACTTCTAGATTCAGAGACTATTACAGAAGTTATGTGTGCTCATTACTTTTGTAAAACAAGGCCTTACAGTGTCTCAAATTCAGAATTAAAAATAATACTGCTAGAATTAGCAACTAGCTTCAGATATGTAGGTTCTAAGAAGTTATGACCTAAATTATGAAGCAAAAATAGGCCCCAGAAGGGAAAGGTCCTACCAAGGAGCCACTCCTCCTCTTGGGGGGAAAAAAAAAAAAGACAGGACTTGTAGAAGAGTTAAAAATACCTTTTACCATTTTATTTTAATTTTAGGGTCTTTTTACACACCATTTTCAATCATCTCTGTATTGTTTGGCAAATACTAACAGTCTGGGAAAGGAAATGAAAGACCTTTCCCCTTCTTGAGCTCCAATAAAAGAAAGGTTGCTTCATCACTTGCTAGCTGTAAGCCCTGGAAAAGCAAAGGCTAATCATAATATACAAGAGTCTGTAAATAGAAAAGAAAAAAAATCTACTATCACTCACATATATTAACGGGAAACAAAAATCTTCTCTAAACAGGAATATAACTTTAAATTATTACTGATCAAAGAAACAGAACACTCACAACCCCAAGAAAAAGGCAAAGCCAAAAAACATCACATCATTGTAGATGACTGAGCCAGCTACTCTCAGAAGACTAGCTGCTATTGCACAATAGGTATTACAACTCACATTCCTAGCACTGATAATGCCTCTTGGGAAAAGAAATAAACATCCTCCAACCTCTTTACAACAAGTTATTTTTTTCCATATAATACATTATCTACTCTGCTTATTCTGTATGTAATATACACACACTCTTCCCCTGTCTCTCAGACCATGTAATCACACTATAAGCTAATGAAGTCAGTATCTTCCTGGCTTTTCTTAGTTCATGATGCTTTCAAAAGGAGCATAAAAGAGTCCTATTTTTCAGGCAAAGATTCCAATGAATAAAAGGACAGAAAAGATAAACATAGAAAGCATGACACAGGAATTTCTTGGAGTGCAGTATCTGTCATAAGGCAATATGGACTTGTCAGTTCATGGGATGCTCCACACAATGAATGTGCTGTTTTCTACCAGGAGGGAAGACAGGGGAGTTGGGAACACTGTAGTGACTCCTCAGGCTAACACACAATGAAACAGAGCACATACCTACAGATTTTNTGTCACTCAGCACCCCTAGGTCCCTGTGTGCCTGGCAGCTCTGCAGCCACTGCTCCCCAAGCCTAGAGCACTGCTGGGGGTTGCTATGGCCAAGGGGCAGCAATCTCTTCTGCTCAAGGACTAGAGAATTCAAAGGGATTATGGAAATCACTCCTACTTTGGCAAAGGATGTTGTTGTATCCCATCAATCAATTAAATGTGTAGAGACCTGGAATAGGACTACAAAGAATAATTTGAATGAAGCATGAATGAAAAAGGATGTTGTGAATAGTCCAAAAGATACAGTCAAAGCAGGAGTAAGAGGTGTCAAGTGTTGATAGGCACCCCCAGCACACCAGTTATCAACTTCTGCATGCAGTTTCTCATGAGCTTTGGTTTTGTAATATAAAGAAGGAAATCAAATCATTAAGAGAAGGTGAGAGGAAGACAAAGAAAAGATTAGAGTTATAAACCACCCAGAAGGGTTGCTGAAGGACATTGGGGAATTCAGCAAAGTTGCCTACTAACTTTGAGAGATGGTACAGAATGAAAAGACTAAAGATTGCAATCACTGTCAACTCCTAGAGAGCACAAAAGGTACAGTCAAAAACCACCATGTGATCAACAATCAAGGAAAAAAAACAGCAGATATGATGAGAACTTAATAGCTGGAATCTTTTATCCTTCCTATCACTGTAAGCAATCCTAGCCCCATCAACTGGCCACATAGCTTGGTGCTTCTGAATATGTGAGTAAGAGATCAGTGAAATAAGGCAATATGGACTTGTCAGTTCATGGGATGCTCCACACAAGGAATGTGCTGTTTTCTACCAGGAGGGAGGACAGGGGAGAAGGGGAACACTGTAGTGACTCCTCAGGCTAACATACAACAAAACAGAGCACATACCTACAGATTTTATGATATATCTCTTCTGCTCAAGGACTAGAGAATTCAAAGGGATTATGGAAATCACTCCTACTTTGGCACTATTGGGCCTCCTCATCAAATTTTGTTATACTAGTTGCAAACATTGTGATCACTTTGTGGTGCTAGACCAGGGCACTGAGAAAAGTCCTAGGATGAGGTGGTAGATGTCCCATCCCTGGGGGTTTTCAAGATTAGGTTCGACAGGGCTCTGAGCAACCTGATCTAGTTGAAGAATTCCCTGCTCACTGCAGGGAGGGTTGGACTTAAATGACCTTTAAATGTCCCTTTCAACCTAAACTGTTCTATGATTCTGTGATCCTGTGCTTAGCTCACAGCAATGAGCTTGCTGCACAAGCCAACATGCTTAGGGATGACACTGTGTCATACAATCCCAGTCACAAATGCATGCTTGCTGCATAGTCTCACGTGAAAACATAGGATCAAATAACTACCCCTAAGCAGCTTCCATGTTAGGATTTTAATAATTAGGGAAATCTGTTCATAAACAGCAAAAAAAACCCAGCTGTGTGTCACTCAGGTGTAAGCATCCTTGTCCTGCGAGTCTTTTCTTGCTGTCTTCTATAATATGAACCATTGGAAAAGGATAAAGCAACTTACTGTCCTAGAACCTAATAGAGGCCCCAGCTCTACTGTTATTACAGGTGCTAATGCAGTCATTACTTGCCTTTTCTCACACGTGGTAGTCTCCACTAGCATAGTCCCTTAAAAATATCAAAACCAGGCAAAGTCACAGAACCACAGAATGTTAGGGGTTGGAAGCGACCTAGAAAGATTATCAAGTGCAACCCCACTGCCAGAGCAGGATCACCTAAACCAGCTCACACAGCAATGTGTCCAGGCAGCTCTGCAANNCAGCCTGTACTGATCCATGGGGTTGTTCTTTCCCAGATGCAGTACTTTACACTTACCCTTGTTAAAGAGTCCTTCCCCCAGCAGCAACAGGCTGAGATTTGTGATGCCTGCAGAGCCAAGTCCTACCCCTGCTGTTGCTGTGAAATTCCACATGGTCATGGCAAACAACAACAACAAGCATGAAGCAAGCACAGATTTGTTACAGCTCAGCCCCTGGTTAACAGCAATCTCAGAGACATGTCTGCTCATTCCCACAGTTCATACTCTCCCCAGAAGGAACCATGCTCACAAACATCACATCACACATGCACTGGGTGCTAGTAACTAACTCCTTCCCGCTGTAAGCACCTACAGCAAATGGATGAATTCTCCATTGCATTTGATGGAACAGTTACAACTTTTCAGCAAGAATTCTGGCCCCAAAGAGCTTGAAAGCAGAAAGGAAAAAAAAAGAGTCAATTTATCATATCTGAAAAGCAGCAATATGCAAAATTGTGGAAGCACTGATAAATACAGCATAGAATCATAGAATGTCCTCAGTTGGAAGGGACCCACACAGACCATTGAGTCCAACTCCTGTCTCTCCACAGGAAAAAAAAACACCAAAATGACATGATGTGCCTGAAAGGGTTGTCCAAATGCTTCTTGAATTCTGCCAGCTCTGGTGCTGTGACTACTTCCCTGGGGAGCCTGTTGCAGTCCTCCTAATACCTAATGTAAATCTCTCCTGGCACAGCTTGATGCTGTTCCTTTGGATTCTACCACTGGTCACCAGAGAAGAGATCAGCTCCTGCCTTCTGCTTCCCCTCGTGAGGATGCTGTAAGAGCACCACGAGCTCTCCCCTCAGTTTCCTCTTCCTCAGGCTGAACAAAGCAGGTGACTTCAGTCACTCCTCAGACAGCTTCCTCTCTAGACTCTTCACCACGTTCATGGCCCTCTTTTGGAAGCTTTCTAGTAGCTTTATATTCTTTTTATATTGTGGTGCCCAAAACTGCATGCAGTACTCAAGCATGTAACCTTATCCACTGCAAATGCTTGAGACATGGTTAGTATTTTAACAGCATGCACATTAAATATTACTATTTGAAGTCCTAACTCAATAAATTACTTCTCCAGTACTCTGACTCTTTAACAAGGGTTTTTTTTTTTTCTTTGAAAAGTATTACAATGTAATTTCATTAATATGCAAGTGTTGAAAATAATAATAATGAACCAACACAGTCACTGTTTGCAACACAGACATTTTTATGTTATTTAAACAACAAAAAAACTTGGACAGGAAGAAAGAGCCTTAAGAGAAAATAAGCAGACTATGTTTGCTCTAATGGGAGGTAAAGAAAGAACAAAGGAACTTCTGACCTCAGGCACAGCAAAAAATAAAAGGGAGTAATGTGGCTTCTCTCCTCACACAATTGCTGACTCTGTATTCACTTATTCCCATTACATATCATTCAGATATGCAAAGGAGCTGGTAATTTCTTCAGGGGAGATTTTTGCCATGTTATTTATTAGCTAGGAAATATTTCCTGACACATGCTGAATTTCTGACAGACTTGCTCAGTTTTGACTCAGCCTTTTGATAATTACACAGCAACAGTGCCTGTGAATACAAGTAATTTCTATTTGCTTCTTTTGCTGTGATTATTCCAGAGTTCTCCTGATAGCACTTACTGAGTCATTTCAAATACTATTCATTTTTTTTAAAGCTTCTACCTGTTCACATTACTTGGGATTTTTAAGCCTGTCTGTTTGTTTTGTCTTAATCTCAAATAATGGTTAGCTTTTTAACACCCATGCAAATGGCTGTGTAGTGCACTGCAGAAATGCTCTGTCATCAGGAATTGTCTGTGTTCCCTCACACATTACACCTCAGCTAGCATACCTCTCTCTAGCTTTCAATAATCTCTGCTACTTCATTCCATAACAGATACACTGTTCCTAAGGTAAAAGACTTTTTTGGTTGTGAGCATCCAAACTGAGACAGCCAAGTGGGAAACTCCATTTTCATCAAGTAGAATTACAGATTCCACGAAAATCAGGTCCCTTTCAAGCTCCTGTGAAGCAATGACTTTGGATGGAGGAGAATGAAGCACATAATGGATGAGAAATGGTGATTTAAGTATGTTATGGTACAGTACTAGTTAAGGGTCAAGTACAGCTTTCTGTTTCTAAATTAGCTACTTTAGGTTACTCACCAAGTAACCTGACACAGCAGTCTGACATGGTGAAGCCAAACACAATTCAGATGTTTCACAGAATCACCACAGAATCACCACAGAATGTCAGGGGTTGGAAGGGACTTAGAAAGATCATCTAGTCCAACCCCCCTGCCAGAGCAGGATCACCTAGACTATGTTTGCTCTTATGGACACAGCACAGGCACTTCAGTCCAAATCTGAAGTTGCATAAAAATAAGGCTTCCTGAGATAAGTTTGTCTTCCATTCAATTGTTTAAAAACTAAATTATGTCTTCTTCTGTATGTATCTCAAGACTTGAACTCCAAACTCTAACATTTGTGTTAATTCATGACCTAGCACAGCAGCATGAGAATCTCTAGCAAAACACTACAGTATGGAAGCTAACTGATAAAGT
The DNA here is from genome assembly GCA_013396975.1 of Bucco capensis. Taxonomy (NCBI): domain Eukaryota; kingdom Metazoa; phylum Chordata; class Aves; order Piciformes; family Bucconidae; genus Bucco; species Bucco capensis. The sequence continues at coordinate 297,855 of VWZO01013982.1, read as the reverse complement.
TTGTAGCTCTAGATCAGGCTTAGTTAACCTCATATGCCTGATAGGATAAAAACAGGGGCAAGAAAATTAGAGCTCTGTGCAAAGCAAAGCACATATAGAATCCTAGAATGGTTTGGGTTGGAAGGGACCTCTGGAGCTCATCTAGTCCAACCCCCCTACAGTGGCCAGGGACATCCCCAACTAGAGCAGCTTGCCCAGAGCCCTGGCAAGCCTCACCTGGAATGCCTCCAGGGATGGCAACTCAACCACCTCCCTGGGCAACCTGGGCCAGTGTTCTACCACCCTCATGGGGAGGAACTTCTTTCTAATATCCAGTTTAAATCTACTCTTCTCCCATTTAAAACCATTGCCCCTTGTCCTTTCACTCCAGGCCTTTGCAAACAGTCCCTCTGCAGCCTGCTTGGAAGTTCCCTTTAGGCACTGGAAGGTCACTAGTAGGTCCCCTGAAGCCTTCTCTTGTCCAGGCTGAACAATCCCAGCTCCCTCAGCCTGTCCTCATAGCAGAGGTGTTCCAGCCTGCTGAAGACAGAAGATGCCTAGCGCCTGTAACATGTTGTGTCACTAAACCTGAACTACAGTCACAAAATATTGAGCCTTCACCCTATCGTTGACCAGTCTGGGTCTGTATCTTCTTTGACCTTTGCTTGCTCTCTTATGCATAAGAATTTAGTTTATTGGAAAGCATCATGTGTGTAGGTATGAAAACACAACAGAAGAATCCAAGTTTCTTTTCAAAGCATCACTGAGAAGTCAGCATGAAACCTCAAAGGAAAATGAAATACCCTAGCAAGCAGTTAGGTAATTGCAAGGTTAGAAAAGGACTGAAAAAGCCATGATGACCTGGTCATTCACTTGAGAACAACCTTATACACAATCTTTTCTTTTTTTTCTTTTTGACATAATCAAATGTTTTTAGAGTCTCCCAACTCCTGTGGTGCAGAAGGATACTGAAAGGGCCTTGATATATGCTCTAGCTCTTTGCCTGCACTCTTACTGAGGTACAGAGATGGAGGTGCAAGCACACTCCAGGCATGATACATCAGCACTGCAGCCAGTTTAAGCACTGACAGAGTGACTTTTCAAACAGTCCATTTTCTATGATCTCCCAGTAAATAAGAGATGATTATCAAAGGCAGCTCAGCTCTCTGGGAATGAAGAAGCACTGACAGGCCAGAGCCATAATGATCTCTTTCTGGCTGCCTTCATTCCGATAGGCATAGTTGCACTGAACAGAGCAGCATATTTGTTACTCTTACACAGTGAGTTAAAGAATTAACTATTCCTCACATCATTGGTGAAAATCTTTGGCAACACTGGCACACAGTGGACTTCTTTAAGGTTATAGAAAATATACAACAATATCTCCCAATGTTTACTATTGGTAAGCTTTAATATGTCTAAGAGTTTACTGTCTCTGCATGCAATCCATCCACATGTAGCTCCTGCATTTTTCTTTCCATTTCAGTTCTGTCTAGCCTAAGCAAAGGAAGAAATCACAGAATAACAGAATCATTTATGTTGGAAGAGACTTCTAAGATCATCAATCCAACCATCAAATTATCACCCCCATGCCACTAACCCATGGCCCTAAGTACCACATCTATACATTTTTTTAAACCCCTCCAGGGATGGTGACTCCATCACTTCCCTGGGCAGCCTGGGCCAATGTCTAACAACTCTTCATGGAAAGAAATTGTTCCTAATACCCAATCTAAACTTCCCCTGGTGCAACTTGAAGCCATTTCCTCTTGTCCTCTCCCTGTTAACCCTGCAGAAGAGACCTACCCCCATCTCACTCCAACCTCCTTGCAGGGAACTGTAGAGAGAGCTAAGGTCTCCCTTGAGCCTCCATTTCCTCAGCCTAAGCAACCCCAGTTCCCTCAGCTGCTCCTCATCACACTTATTCTTCAGATCCTTCATCAGCCTCATTGCCCTTCTCCAGACATGTTCCAATGCCTCTCTGTCCTCCTTGTAGTGAGAGCCTTCTGCTTTGTGTGGGATAGCAGACAGTATGGGGATCCCAAAACACAAACACCACTTCCAGGCCTACAGAAGTTACATCACTGTGACAAAACAAAAAAAGCCTGATAACTGCATACAAACCTTTTAGCTCATTCCCAGCTCAGTTCAGCAACTGCTAGAAGGCCACACTTCCAACAGTTGTTATGATGATTTTTGTTTTTCTTTTTGTTTTAACAAAGCTTTCCAGCAGTGTAGCTATCTCACAGGAGCATTTTGGCTCTAGCACATGCCTATACATTCTGGGCAGCATCTTCCAGCATCAGTGACTGCAGCTATACTAGCACACATAAGAAGAACTACTTGTTCATCTTTCCTGCATGTTTCCAGTGCTTCATCCTTTCACTCCTACAAGTAGCAGTAATAAATGTTTTACCCATAACTCTCCCTGACAGGACCATATTGAAGGTTGCACCCTTTCAAAATGTGTCTTGGAGAGATGATATATAAAACAAAAGTGGTTCTGGCATGGATAGAGCTGTCTGTCCTTCTCAGTCAAGGGAAAAGAACAGCATTTGAAATACAAACCCCCCTGAGCACAGGAAAGCCCTGTTTCTGTATTCCTTGATGAGACAGGGAGCATGAACCATGAAGTGCAAACTGTGGGGCATGCTGTTGCATCATGGGTGTGTGCTGAATGGGGATGCTATCACAACGTGCAAGAACACAGGCAGTGTAACAGTGCAGAAGACTCTATTCTCCAGTCTTTGCCCTTGAGAAACACCACACCATTTTAATAAGTGATGCATTTTCCCTAAGAGGTCTATAATGTTCCATTTTCAAAGCAATCCAATCTGTCTTTGTCTCCTATGGCAACTTCTACGAACTACTGTTCAAACTTACAGTGGAAAAAGCAACTCCCTCACCAACATTTTCAACACAGTTCAGTGTTGGCCTTGAACCTGTGACCAGAACTGTTCATGTGTTTTCTCCACCTCCTACCTAAAGTAGTACCTATTGTCAACCCAGCCCTTTTCCTTAGATCTGAAAGGAGAGCAGAGCTCCCCATGGATCCCCAAAACAAGCCTGCAAACACACTAGACCTGGGTCTGCACAGCTCCACTTTCCAACAATGCAACTATAGATTGAGACCAGCCCTTAGGAAAATGCTTTCTTACCACTGAGGCAATCTCACTGCTCTAATAAAGCCAAGTTAAAGAGGAGAGGGGAGAGCAGTCAGGAGAAGACATTACTAAATTCAACTCATGTTGTGCTTTACCCTAAAGCCACATTTGATATTTTACACGGTTTTCACAACCATGTTTTAATACAGTATGAAATCTGCATTTTTTTTTTTTATTGATTGCAAACCTCTCTAACAAACTAGACTATTTTTTCCTCCACTGTTAACAAGGTTGCCAATTCTAGTACAGAGCTAGAAGCAGGTACAGCTGCACCCATGCCAATACCTCTGCTGTTAGGTAGAAGGATAACAAGCTAGGTTCTTCCTTCAGAATCTTGGAGTTGCAGCAAGTACAGGAACTTTATTTCCTTCATTTTCTACAATGTCTTATCAGTTCTGATACTCAGAAGCAAGTTCTTTTAGGAAAAAAAACACAATGAAGTGTGTCCAAATCTCAAGATAGGCCCAGAGTTTTGATCCATTGAAACTAAGACACAAACTGCTGATGACCAGATTATCAGCAGATATCTAATACACTTAAGAGTTCATGAGATGTGTTGGTTTCAGTCTTCAGAAGTATCATGCACACTCAAAGATCAACTTGATCTACTGAATAGAAACCACGTGTCATTAACAAGAATAGCCAAGAGTCTATCTCCATGAATAGCTGCTGCAGTCAAGGAGCAGATCAAGGAGGGCACAAGCCATCAGCCATGATTTGGTAAAATGTCTACAAGGGTATTCAGTCTGGAAAGACAGAAAAACCACAGCTTGCTTTGCACTGGTTTCCGTAAGGTCCCAAAACTATGATGTCAGTAAGGCACAAATGCCAGTGATGGGAAAATAGAAGCCCTCTCAGAGAAAAATATCATGTTTCAAGTTTTCTTCTCATGATTTTTTTTCCCAAGTCAGAAAACATTGATTCATATTGATAAAATTCTTTGGAAGACAGGAAATTAATTCAGGACTGTGACTTACCTGGTTACAATTCTAGCTCCAAAAGCTTCTAAAAATAAACATGTATCACGGAGACATGGAAGTATCTTAACCTTAATTTATTTGTAATAAAGGTATTTTTGTCCACAATAGAACAGTTCCTTCTCACACTTCAATGCCAGAACACTCCTAGACCTTATTTTTGAGGAAGTTGGGGTGGGGGATGGGAGTGCCCTCCCTCAAAAGAATAACATCTAGAAGAGAGGAGATAAAAAGACCAACCTTCCTGACTCAAATGATACCATTCCACTACTAACAGAAGGAGGAGAGATAGAAAAGAGCTATCTTCAGCTCACTCCTGTGCTCCTCCCTTCCCCACCTTGTCCTAATTACAAGACAGCTTTCATTTTAACCTGTTCTACACCACAGGCAGATCTGGGGCACGAAAATACAAAGAATTGACATACAGTGGCTTTAGCCTAAGCAGAAGGTACCTGGTGCTGCAGCTTAGAGCAACATTCCCTGAAAATCAAAAAGCTTCTCTTGTAGCAGACAGATGAAATGCTAAAGGGGCAGCAGCTGCCCAAGAGTTATTTGGCTTACCATAGGTGGAGACTGGATAAATGACCATCCAACTGCCCTTTTAGTCACCTGCTTTCAAACCTGTCAGTATTACTATGCTTCCTACAAATAGCTCAGTAGAGCAATTATCAACTGCTACCTCAATAGCTTGAATATTGGCAAGTCAGAGAAGCCCTAATAAAGTCAGGTTCATGCATAAAAAGCATCTGGATTGCTTTGAGATGCTGCTGTGTTTGAGGGATGCTGTATGTGAAGTTACACTCTTCCCTCCAAATGTATGTCCAATTAGGCACTAGTGACACAATTAAGGAGAAAGAAAGGGTTGCATACTTAGGTCCCAATCCTTCTTTCCATGTATTTCAAACAAGGAATTACATATGAAAGGGGTAAAATCCTCTACAGTCAATAGTGTAATTCCCAGCACAGGAGCTGGGAGGATGCAATCTATATTCTTATTACCTTTAGCAATCAAGTTGGTTATTTGCATTTATCTGATCATTACTGAATTATATTCCTGCGTCTATGAAGTATTAAATTGCTGGGAAAGCCAATAATATTATTTACATCTAATCAAATTGGAATGATCAATGCCTACTTAAAATCTCATATTTCACAGCAAAAGTTCTCACCATTTGGAAAAAACCCAAAAAACCTAAAAAAACCATACTGTTTTGCAAGAAAATGGATAGAGATGGTCTAGGGAGAGAAGTGCTCTTTGACAATTCCAAAGTAATTCCAGATCCAGTGGATTTCCTCATTATGCTTCTAGTCTATCAATAGATAAGAATTTTAACCAGTTGAACAAGCAACAATACTAAGAAAGAGAAAAATACTTTGTCTACAGAGATCTAATCTTTGTATTCATCACCTCTCCCATTGCAGTATGAGCAGGAGTTTGCCTCTGGCATCAGACCATAGACGGTGGGGATTGAAAATACTCATTCCAAATGAGTGCCATGATTAAAAAGTCTGTTTGGATAAACAATTAGGTCTCTGTGTAATCCAAAGGCTTTACAAGCTAAACACAAATTCCAGTCCACAAACGACAACAAAAGATGAACTAGCACCAATGAAGCTAGATTTGGCTATTTATAAAAACAGTGGGGAAAAAAAGGAAAGAAAGAAAAAATTGTGGTAGAGTGAGGTTCAACAAACAAACAAAACAGACCAAAAAAATCCTTCCAGAAGACAAAACAAAAAACAGAACTAGAATATCACTTAGGGAAGTGTTTACAGTGTTCTCATCCCTCTTAGGACAAACATGCCATGAGCAAAACACACACTGCTAGCCAGTTAAAACTGAACTTCACCTGTGTTGTTAATTAGTTTTCCTAAAGAAACAAAGCTTGTGCAATTACTCTGTATTGTCCCTAATAACTTTTGTATCTGTGGGACAACTTCTACTAAATTTCTACCAATGGCTTCAAGCTGCAGCAGGGGAGGTTTAGATTACATGTAAGGAGAAATTTCTTTCCTGCAAGGGTTGTTAAATCCTGGCCCAGGCTGCCCAGGGAGGTGCTGGAGTCACCATCCCTGGAGGGGTTTGAGAAACATGTAGCTGCTCTGCTTAGGGCCATGGGTTAGTGGTATGGGAGTGCTAGGGATGGTTGGACTTGATGAGCTTAGAGGTCTCTTCCAACCTTTGTGATTCTGTGAAATTTGAAAAAACTTCTCTTCCATTCACTCTCATCCCATTCAAAAATCCAGAACTACACAGAGGGATGGACAACTTGGGCAACTCCTACAGGGGGGTGGAAGAGTTTAGCTAGCCATTTATTTGTTCCTTTTGGACCATCTAGCCTACGATTTTACCAAGATCTTACTAGGAAAGGTTTTGCAGTGTACCTCTGTAGTTTGCACACAGATGAAATAGCACTGCAAAGCAGGGAGTGAAGAACACTGAAAACAAAATGTGGCTACAACAAAAACTTTGTACAAATTCTTGCATCCAGTGCACAAAAACTAGCGTGAATTTTCCAATTTTATATGACCCACTCTTAAAAAATACCTTTTGAGGCTTTGTAAACACATTCACTCTGGAGAACCTGCTACCCAAAACAAGGACCAAAGGAACAACTAAGTGGGATGTGGGAAGTTGGCAGCACTGTACTGACAGTAAAGGTTATCCAAGTAACCTTCATTGTATTTGGCCAGTTTCCCAAAACATAAGAAGAGAGGGTTTGTTTGTTTTGTCTGGATGTGCAAAGCTCCCATTTCCACCCCAGTATTTCTTAAAACAACATGTAAAACTGAGATCCCTAGAAATGCCCAAGATCAGCCTAGATTTCTGAAGAGGACAGTTGCTACTGACTTTGAGGAAAAAGGAACAATAATGAGCACTCTATTATTTTGCAAACAACATTTTGCTTTCAGTTTTATTTGATATTTGATTTTCAATCTCAATTGTCAAGCTGAAGTTCTTCATTAGAAACATGAAGTAAACATACAGTTCAATAACTATTTAGAGCACTCCTCTGGAGGAAACCATCTTTACCATTTAATTGTCCTTCTTCCTAGAATCATTCACACAAAGCTGTCCATTAAATCAAAGAAAAGGGAATGCATGAAAAAGCACATAAGAGCTACAATGCAATGCATGTAGATGCAGTCTTTATATTTATACTTACTTTTCATTTAATTTAATCCCTTCATAAAAAGTAAAAGCCTTCCAAAGAAAAAATGGCCAAAGTCTGTCTTTTCTCCATGTGTCAGCAAAGTCAACAGAAGAAAAACCCTAAGTCTAGATTTTAACCAATGCTTCTGTTCTAGAGCTCTCCACATTCAAGACTGATTGGCTTGCCTGTTTCTTCAAAGTGAATTTTTGAAGATTAATTTTCTGCAACAGCTCTTCTATACTTACCTAAGTCTACAGACTACCTTCAGTCTACCTTCCCCTTGCAACATACATGTTGCCTCAAGAACGAAGCTTCAGTTCCTCCGCTAATGCCCAAGTTCATCTCCTCTACCCCAAGCGCTGCTCATTCCAGTTTCAAAGCACTGTCACCCCCATATAGAAGGGAAATCTGATCATTAGTCAATCTAAAGCAGAGGTGGAATGACAAGAATTGTGTCTTACCAATGGTGTATTAAACCATACCTATTTTACATGAGCAAACAGTGCACGCTGGCAGCCCAGAAGGCCAATGGCATCCTGGGCTGCATCAAAAGAAGTGTGACCAGCAGATCCAGAGAGGTGATTCTGCCACTGCACTCTGCTCTGCTCACACCTCCTCTGCAATACTGGGTCCAGTTCTGGAGCCCTCAACACAGAAAGGACATGGAGCTGATGGAGCAGCTCCAGAGGAGGCCATGAGAATGCTCAGGGGCTGGAACACCTTTCCTACAAGGACAGGCTGAGGGAGCTGGGATTGTTCAGCCTGGAGAAGAGAAGGCTTCAGGGGAACTACTAGTGACCTTCCAGGACCTAAAGGGAACTTCCAAGAAGGCTGCAGAGGGCCTGTTTGCAAAGGCCTGCAGGGAAAGGACAAGGGGCAATGGTTTTAAACGGGAGAAGAGTAGATTTAAACTGGACATGAGAAAGAAGTTCCTCTCCATGAGGGTGGTGGAACACTGGCCCAGGTTGCCCAGGGAGGTGGTTGAGTTCCCATCCCTGGAGGCATTGCAGGTGAGGCTTGCCAGGGCTCTGGGCAAGCTGCTCTAGTTGGGGATGTCCCTGGCCACTGTAGGGGGGTTGGACTAGATGAGCTCCAGAGGTCCCTTCCAACCCAAACCAGTCTAGGATTCTATTTTCTTCACAGCGAAAAAGGCTGTGGAAGAGTATTTGGAGAATAAGGCTTACAACAAGGAAGCGAGGGAACTGGGGTTATGTAGTCTGAGGAAAAGGAGGCTCAGGGGAGATCTTTCTCTCTACAGCTACCTGAAAGGAGGTGGTAGTAAGGTAAGACATGGTCTCTTCTCCCAGCTTACCAGTGATAGGAGAAGAAGAAATGGCCTCAAGTTGCACCAGAGGAGGCTTAGATTGGATATTAGGAACAATTTCTTCAGAGAAAGAGTTGTCAAGTCTTGGCCCAGGCTGCTCAGGGAGGTGGTGGAGTCACTGTCCCTGAAGTTGTGGTACTTAGGGCCATGGTTTAGTAGCATTGGGGTGATAAGTAGATGGTTGGACTTGATGATCTTAGAGGTCTCTTCCAACCTTAACAATTCTGTGATTACCAGCAATGTGAGCTACATGAATTCTATAAGCAAGTATAGAAAGACTACCAGGAACTCTCCTGCTTGTTCAACTGTTTCACATCCAGCTCCCATCAAGTCAAAAGGACAAGGCCTCCCTCACTCCCCTTTCCTGACTCCCTGATTCTGGCTGTAATGAGTACTTGGAAAAAAATTATTCATGCAGGCTCAATCAGTACAAATCACTTAGTAATTTCTGGTAAGTTCAAAGCAGGAAGGAAAAGAAGGATTCAGTTGCTGTTATAACTGGTTTATACTCATGTGAGAAATACTTCGATGTGCACAACCTGAAAAGATCAAGTCACCAGTATCTTTTACATCTTCTCATTTCCAAATAATCTAGAATTTCAAAAATAGGAACCTTTTAAACAGTATCCCATTATTTGGGAGTATAATGCAAATTAAAATCTTGTTTTTATTAGTGCCTCCAACACCATCCATCCCACCCACTGCATCACAGAACTGATACAGAAAACTATACACACTTCATATTCTCAACACAGTTTCCATTTATATTAAATAAAACACACAGAACCTGTTTCAGTCAACTGTATTCACCCTTATGTCAATGAAAGGCCTGACATTTTAAAATGCATACACTGTACATGGTGTATTTTTAGGAGCAGGAAATGTAATTCCAAAAGACTTTAAGGTATTCAGTGTATCATAAGTGCATTTAAGAGGATATCAACAGCCTGTCCACTTTAGGGGGGAGGGGGAATGAAGAGAAAGCAAGCCTTCTAAGCCAAATTATCTCAAAATTTGTCCTCTTTCATGTAAGAATATCATTCAATTAACTTCAAGAAAGATGGACCTGGGCTCACTTTTGGGCCCCCTCACTACAAGAAGGACATTGAGCTGCTGGAGCATGTCCAAAAAAGCGCAATAAAGTTAGTGAAGGGTCTAGAGCACAAGTGTTATGGAGAGCAGCTGAGGAAACTGGAGTTGTTTTTAGTTAGGAGAAAAGGAGGGAGGCTCAGGGGGAGAACTACTTGCTCTCTACAGCTACCTGAAAGGAGGTGGTAGTAAGGTGGGGATTGGTCTCTTCTCCCAGGTAATGAATGAGAGGACAAGAAGTCCTCAAGTTGCACCAAGGGAGGTTCAGATTGGATACTAGGATCAGTTGGTTGAGATTCAGTCAACCATAATGCTAAGACAGTGGCTGATTCTGACCTTTGTTTTCACCAGTTGTCTAGGAATACCTACCAGTCTGTCAGTCCATTATTCCTATTGTCTTAAATAAGATTCCAAGAAGCTGGATACCAAGATGTCTCCAGAGAAATACTTGAGGGCAAATACCTAGCACAGATAAAAGGGGAGCTCCATTTTCATGTGGATTGAGATGGAGATGTGATCAGAACTTGTCTCTCCTGCCACACACAGCTTTCTGCATTACCTTGCTTCCTCAGGAGACTTTTTGGAGCTGTATTTTTTGAACTGTGATTAAAAAAAAAAAAAAGAGGCTTTCACCTCTACTATTAGGTATGATTGAGACCTGAGGTGACTGCAGATTTGTTTCCTCTGAAGGTCTTTAATGTCATTTCTTGTGCAAAGGAATGTTTTGGCTCTTTGGGTGTTTCTCATTCATAACTTCCAGCTAATTTCATCTAAATTGAAGAGAGTGTCAGCACTTTCAAGAGATGAAATTCGGGTTAGGTTTGTGGAAATCAGCAACTAAAAGCATAGGAAGAGGAACAAAGTGAGCATTCCCAGTAATTACACCTCAATCTTTATCCAGCACTTTAGCATGCGAATGGGTTTGCACTAGCCACCCTGTCTGTTGTTAATTCTCCAGCCAAGTAAGTAGGTGATACAAGAGGGATCTGAAAATGTTTCCTAGGGAGGTAAATTAAGATAAGAGGATACATTTCAATAGAAAATCAGTCCTCATTAGTTCAGCTGTTTATGAAACAACCTGTTTTACATTTAAATTCCATGCTCACTGTGGTATTGAGTGCTGTGGTTAGCAGAACAAATAGTGTTTTGACACTAGAGAAGATTGAAAACTGAGCCACTGGAAAAGAGTGAGAAAACTTAGTCAGAATTATGATAACTCTTTACTGACAGAAACCCCAAAAGATCTGTAAAGAGGTATGAGACAGCAGGCTGAAAAGCAACCAGTTGAGGGGTGTCATTATGGCAGTGGAGGTCTGAGCTTCCTTGCTGTCCTGAATGAATTCCCAATCAGACTGTCAGTAAGAAGAGATTCAAGAACTCTTTCAGTTCTGTTTACAGTTCAGGGTTTAAAGCAGATTGTCTCACATCATCCCAGAAGATGACATTTTCTTTTAAAAACAAAAAGAGTTTAATCACATGAAATTAAATAGCCCAGCAATCCAGATAATGTCCTAAACATCCACTTTTTACATCTCTAGCCAAGTGACATTGTAACCCTAAGGCAGCAGTTTTCATAACAGACCATATCTTGAATCCTAAGAGAATAATTTGTTCATTTGATGGTAAGGAACAAATATTCCAATGTCTCATTGTCCAAGAGAGTATTTTAGGCTCAATGTTTTAGACCTAAAGGATGGCACTGAACTTCCTTTCAACACAGGTAGCTCTTCCCAGTGCTGCCCTTATTCCCTTCACAAGACAATCACAGAGAGCAGCATCCCACTCCTCTGACTCTTATTTTAATATCCAGACAAGCCAAAGCAGTACCTCCCTTCTGCTTATTTTCCAAATTACATTCACCTTTTCTGAACAGGTTATTTAGAATTCTGGATGTATAGCACTGCAGGGAAGTATTGCACTAGTAAAATGCTTTCAGGACTTCCCTATTTGGCAGAAGTATTTTTCCTAATCCTTTTTATTTTTGTTTGTGGGGTGTTTTTAAGATAACATTTGCTCTCCTTTAGGATTACATCCCAATCACAGTTCATAATCACCTTGCAGTTGACAGTCATACCCCATTCTTTCTGTTCCTCAGAACAATATCAACAGCACCTCCAACATGAAAAAAAGAGTGTTACCACTGCATGTTATGGGTGTGATCTTTCACTTCATACTGTGTATCTTATTTTTCTGTCCAGTGCTCCTGTCCCCTATTCTAGTGCTCCATGTCAACAGCAACTTTGAGCTTTCTTATTTTTCATGCCAACTTCCTTAACCAGAAAGCATTAAAATACTTTCAAATCAGATCTTTGAGGTATGCCAGCATTATTCTCCCTCCTAGCCAGCGTTCTCTTCAGCTTTACTTATTGATTCCTTGCAGTCATTTCTCTTGCCATTCTTTCATTTCTTATTCTGAACTCCCTTTTATCTTGACTAGCATTTCCCCATGTAACAGTGCATCAGACATTTTACTGAAATTCATATACATGAGGAATCCTTCCCCTTCCTGAAAAACTAGTTGTAATGTTAGATGACAGGTTAGTGTAGTACAACATCTCTGGTAAGCTCCTGATGCATTTCATCTCATTTGCTGTTCAGCTCCATGTCTGTAAGCATTCCCTCCCTCAAAGAACCTTCTAAACTAGTGCACTAAGATCAATTTAACAAGTTTGTAGTCAGGCAGGTGTCTCTGCTGATTTTTAAGGAGAGACACCACAAGTACTCTTTTCTAGCCCTTTAAAACAACCTCCTATTTGGGAAACTCTAAAAGAATCCTAACCAGGGGATTTACAATTCCATGTGCTGGTTACTTCAATGTTCTGAGCTAGGGATTATCTGCTCTGTTCAGTTTCAACACATTAGTTTTTTGCAGTTTGCTTCCCCCCTCAGAAATGGTAATTTCCATGTCTATATATACCCCTTCCCAAGAGCTACCCTGCCTTCCCTACAAGCCCTACATTATCATCTTTACTGAAAACAACAGCAGAGCACTCATTTAGCTTTTGGGCCAGATGCAGATTACTTTTAATCACCACCCAATCATTTCTGTATGGTTTTTCATTTTCTCATCCTCTCCTTAGAGTTACAGAGCTGTTTACTATGTGTTCTGACTTTATTTAAGAAGTGATCTACTCTCCTGCATTGGTGACAAACTTGAGCACTGAATGTGTGTTGAAGGATATTCTATAAATAGGAACAACCTCATTCACCAGTGGGAAATCACTGAATTAATCCCCCCAAAGAAGAGAAGAAAGTTTAAGAACTTGTGAAACTGGCACAGCCTTCAACCTAAAAACTGGGCTATGGAGGTCTAGTGAAAAATGTGTGTAAAGAAGCAAGAGAGGAGGCTTGTGCAGTAGCTGTGGAGCTTCTAAACTCACTGTGTATTTTCATACACAAAAGTGTATCATCACATCCCTGGCTTTTAACAGATATTGCTCATTCTTTCATAGCAGTGAATACATGAGGAAAATACTAAGGTGAACCTGAATGATTCAGAAAGCAGTTGTGTTGCTGCAAGCTACAACTACAAAGGTTAACTTTTAACTGTGACGTATGCACAGGCTACCATGAGGCAGCTACTTCACTTACACCAACTGCTGAGAAACCACCAGGGTGTATTTTTGTATCCTATGATAAAATGCAGCAGGTATGAGGTATTTCAGCCCTCAGCTGAAAAAGGAGTAAGCTGCTACACAGATACTCTGTTACAGAGTCAAGGTAAGCACGTGGACAACCAACACAGGCAGCTGGCATATAGTAGCTTCCAGTACCTTATCTAGTACTGGCATCATCTAAATACACAAGAAGGCTATTTTCCCTCCCCCATCCATGGTGGTAGGGCACATGTGAGTATGGTCTCCTTGTGCTAGGGAAGCTAAAACCAAGCACAGAACTGCACATGTGGTCCCACAAACACTGAATGTAAGGGAATAATTAGCTACCTAATTAGTCCTGGTGGATGGGAGGATGCCCATGAGGCAGCAATGTGCCCTTGTGGCCAAGAGGCCAATGGCATCCTAGGNCCCTTTCAACCCCTGACATTCTGTGATACTGTAACTCTGCAGGCTACACTCTTGTAAGTGCAACCCGACATGTAACTGGTCTTCTTTGCTTCAAGGGCAAACGGTTGACTAATGTTCAATTTGTCATTAAGCAGGGGCTCCAGGTCTTTTTCTGCAAAGCTCCCTTCTTCCCAGTCTGCTCTCAGCCTGTACTTATTACATGGATTAATTCCATCCCAGGTGCAGAACTTTGTATTTGCTTTTCATTTTTCTTTCTTGATTTCATTCTTCTTTAGTTCCTTTCTTCCCACTCTGCATCCAGATTGTGAGCCACAGGTAAACATGGTAAGAATCCAGAATTTCCAAGAGACACTGAGGTGTGACCTTCTCCTCCTTACTCAGCTTTGTAATCAAGGAATTCTTAGTCATGATATGATTATTCTACACAAAAAACACACATAGAGTGACACAACCTCTTTCAAACTCTTCAGCCCTGGATATATACATTGCCCTGTATACTACCTCTACTAATCTTACTTTTCCCTTTCAGAAACTCTCAGGTTTTATTGAAAGATCTTGAAATGCTGTTCAAGAAGAAAGAAATAACAAAGCACCATGTCCATCAACAATCAGTCTTCATGGTATTGTGTCTTAGCTATCCTTAATTTCCCTTTCTCTCCCAGAAGACATCTAAGCATTTGGCCTGATATCAGGAAATGGGAATAAATGTGGTCCTTTATCTCAGAATGCAATTCTGCATTGCTACTATTGCTTAAATTTGCTCCTGCTTTTTGTTTTAAAATCAAATAGCTACGTTACCTTGATTTCCTAGCTAATGGGGGTGGGAGGTGTCCTATTTCTGAACATGTGCTATTTACAGAACAGTCTCATGTCACTGCTAAAACACAGGAGGAATGACTCATCTGGATCCTGTACATGAAAAACTAAAATGATTGCTTCAGTCCTTACAAACCTCTTGACCAGCTCTCCTATTCTAGCAATACACCAAGAGTTGCATTGCTTGGGTAAGAAGCAAACATGAATTTTCACCCTACCAGGCATGCCATATGTAGAGCATTAACTTAAACTGGGGCAAAGAAGATTTACATAATAGCTTTACACACTAATCGTATAGTCTGCAGACCTCTACGGTTGGCAAGTGAAAAAAAAAACCCATGGTGTCCTATTTATCAGGATAATTACTCAAGGGATCCCACAACACAAGAGAACATCTATACAAAAATCAGTGTAACATAACTTCTTTTTCCCCCATTCCCAAAATACCTTTCACAGTCTGAGAAGTACCACTATGGAAAATTCTTATGTCTTTCACACTGTCATCCCAACACCCTGTAGCAGGCACCCCAGGAACATGTGGACTAATTGGAAGCAGTTCAAAGAAGGTACTGGAAAAAACAGAGGTACTGTCTACAGGCTTTATTTTGCTTAAGATCACTTGTTTGGGGAGGAGAAGTACTGTCCATGGGGAATCCAGCACTGCTAATATAACCCAAATGTAGTGAAACAAGTCAAAACCAGTGCAAAATCCCCAGCAAATACTCATCAGAATTATTCTGAGAACAATGCTGTAATCACCAAGACTTAAAGATTTTATTTATCTTTAAATTGATTTGTGGGTTATGCAAAATGAGGAAACTGCAGCAGTGGCTGAAGAAAAAAGCCTGCAGTATACTAATCACATCCAACTTTGCCAAGTCATCTCTGCCCTGATCTGCAGTAACTCCTCATTTGAGTTACTGATCTCCCTTGAAAAGGGGTCTTCAGTTATGCCAGACAGCATAGCAGATTAGGGCTGAGAAAAGACATCCAACAGGATAAGAACACCTAACTCTTTCACTTGGAGCCTCTCTTGGAGTTGAATATTGCTTTATTGATCTCTTCCCAAAGATAGTTACAGCATTAAAGGCAAAAGCTTGAATTACCAGGATCCTATCACTATTTACTGAGCACAATCAACTTCCATGACACTTGGCAAAGCACTGAAAGAGGTCACCTCCTTTCAAGCAAACAATAAAATGGGAGAACACAAATTAAGCATCCAGTACAGCATAAGCAGTGAAGTTGATCTCTTTTAGTTTAATACCTGTAACATTATTCTTTCATTCACATCATTAACACTGTGATGGGGCTGCAGAGGTTGTGTGTTTTAAGGAGGAAATCAGTCAAGACAAACAGGTTGCTGTTTGCAAATAAGTATGAAGTAAGAACAGCTTTCTGAAGAGAAATTCTAAGCATAAGAGTCAGCATGAACAGAAGAGGATCATAGAATCCTAGAATGGGCAGGTTGGAAGGGACCCTAAAGATCATCTAGTTCCAACCTCCCCACACTGAGCAGGGATGCCAATCACTAGCCCAGGTCACCCAGGGCCACATCCAGCCTGGCCTTGAACACTGCCAGGGATGGAGCAGCCACAACCTCTCTGGGCAACCTGTGCCAGTGTCTAACCGGCACTGGATAATAAGTAAGGATAATAAGTAAGAAGAACCTACAACAAAACTACAATGCAGTGAAGGAGAGAACAGACTAAAGGCAAAGACTATTGCCAGCATGCTGGCATACTGCTGTCAAATGTCTTGATGACTGCTGGGTAGCTCTGAGCATGGAAGATAAGTTCATTATTGAAGTTACTTCAGCACACATACTGTTGTTCTTATTACCTCAATGATAAGGAGTATTCAAGTATTTAAGCATAAAATAAGAAAAAGGTGGAAACCAGTCAGAAGACATCTGTGTTGGGTTTGGGCCTGGGAGGGGGTGTTGGTAACATGGGAGAGGACAACTGTAAGAAGCCTTGAGCTCCAAAGTCAGATCTATCTCTGGCCAAGGCCAAGCCAATCAGTGCCTCTGTGATTACATATTTAAGAGGGAAAACTTCCTGAGCAACTTGCTTTGATTTGGGAGCTCTTTTGTGTTGGTAAGGAGTGGGATATGGGAGAGAGAACCACGTGGACACTTGAGGCCAGCAAGGAAGGGAGCAAGAATGGCATCCTGAAGATGTTCAAGTAATGAAAACAGGAAGCAATACTTCAAATGCTCTCTTCATTCTCTCATGCATTACTGATAATGCTATAATAGACTCAATAGTATTTACACACCAAATGATTAGAGACTTCATAAACTGGTACAGCACAAACTTAGACATCACAACATATTACTAGATAAATTGACAGTAACAAGAAATCCCTGGGACTAGCTTTTTGCTTAAAAATCAATCCTCATTAGAAAAGAATTTGGATGATGTGTTAAATGTGGATAAAATGTGCTCTATTGACTATCCTCATTAAAAACACAAACATCAGATCTAATAAACAGCAACAGCAGTAATTGGTTGGATAGTTTCAAACAAATTAAGAACATACCAGCAAAATCCCCTGAAAGGAAAGGAGGACTCTTGGATCCAGAATCTGGTAGGGAAACTCAATCCATAAGAGAAAAGCAAATTGCCTTCTCTTCCTAAATGCAGTATGACAGAATTGGTGATAAATAAGTAAGCTCTGTTTTGCACACTACTGAATGCAAAGCAAAGTACTGTGGGCATGTCCTGAAGTGGTTTACATCCCACTTCACTATCTTGATTACCATTTTATGAGCACAGACAAGTCCTTTGCTTGTCCACAATTTTTTTTCCCCAGAATAATTCTGCTCCTCACTCCAAGATATAGCTGAGATCCTAGTTGCTGTTTTGCATAATAGTTTCTTTTAGTAGCTCTGTGCCACTCAGTTTTGCAGTTATTCAAGCAGCAAGACCTTCTAGAGATTGCTGTTTCTCCCAGGGATAAAATAAAAACCATACCTGCATTAGGAAAATGATAAATTTCCCCAGAAATTGCACTTTTACAAATTCACATTAAAATACTTTTTGCTAATACCTTTGATAGAGATTCTTTAAGTGATCTAAGTCATTCACTCATGAGAAGTCCACTAGAAATACTTAATAAGCAACAGCATTTTCTCATTCCTGAGGAGGGACAAAACTTAACTTATTCCTGGAATTTGATGAGAACAGAAACAACCAGAATCCAGAGGAGTCTTTATTCCCTTCCTCCTTGCCCAGGCTGAAGCATGGACCCTGAAACAAAAACCTCCTTCCTGGTATCACATGTAAGAGCTTGAAACAAGGTAGTAGCTACACTTCAAAGACCACATTGTTATTTGACATCTCCAGCATTGTACTTAAAGAAGCATTTATAGTATTCCTAAATCTTTATATTATTCTGAAGGTGATTTCAGCCCTGACCCTCAGTTTCTACAAACCATACAAACGGCACAAAACCACTGAATGAAGAGCTATATTGTACTGAGAAGAAACTTCTAGCCTTTATTACAGCAAAGAACAGCTTACAAATTTGAATCTTAAAAGCTTAAGAAAAGAAGGCAAATAAAAAGGCCCAGTCCTTCCTTCCATAGCTTTGAATCCCATCTTTGCTTTTTGGAGAGAAAGCAGGGATGCAATTCTGATTTGCAATTCTGGAATTGACAGTTACACCATTAAAAAACATGACAACTAACCAAAAAAAAAAAAACCCACAGCACCAACCCTTCTGCTCATCAAGATTACTGCAGCCTTGCAGTAAGAACTAAGCCTGCAGATTTAGGTGATAGAGATAATTATTTTGTAGCAAACTGAGTGTTGTTGCAAAGAGAAACAATAAGATTCCATTCCTGCAATGTGGAATTGCCCAAAATTGCCTACAGAGTTTATAGTAGGGCAGGAGCTTTAGTTCCAGTTGATTTTAGGCAGCTGGAAGCATTCCTAGTTATACATGGACCAGGCAGAACACAGCAGGAGCTTTGAGATCCTATCCTGCAGTTTTCCTGTATTTTATACTGACTGACTTCCAAACTCAACAACATTTTTCTAAACTCATTAGGGAAAAAAGTATGAGCTCCTGACTAGCACTTTTATGGTCATTTTCTGGATTTGTCTGCACTTTGCAACATCTTTCTTCATATATCTTACTGTAGATCTACACATTCTTAAATGAAATGATGTTCTAACAGATCTCCTGGATTTCCTAGAAACAACCCAAATAGCAGCTTTCCTCCATTTCCTATGTTACAAGAAGTCTTCCATCAGTTTGGAATCCACTAAATTGCTATCCTAAAGAAATACCCACAAGCCCTTGAATCCAAAGGCTAGCTGGCTACAGCTTTGCTGCTGGCAACACGTTTTCCAGTGCTTAACTTCCTCAGCAGGAATAGTCCATTCTCTCCAAGATTCCTTCCTTTACCAAAGTGCATGCCTGCTTTATGTGTTTGCAGAACTGTGGCCCCTGTGAAGAGGAACTGCATGCTGAATATTTTGTTATCTCGGTGCTGCAGCTCTTGCAATTACTACAAGTTGCCTGATAGTTGTTTTTCTTCTTCCAAACCACAAGAGCTTTAAGAGCTTGAAGAATTGAACCAGAACAGCTCAAAACCCCAGATGTAAATAGGGAGAATCTATTTTAAAATGCTATGGTTTTTTTAGCAATCTTCTGATTTTAAAACTGACACAAAGAGAGTGCTAAAAGGACTGATCTCATTTCTCAGTTTGCACACAGATTCTGACAGCTGCTGGGGAACTTCCATCAAGTGTAGTATCTAGTACTCTTCCCCTATTAACACTTTAAATAAATAGAACATTACAAAATCTTGACTAGAATTTCCTAGCACAGTGGGAAGTTGTGTTCCTTTCTTCAATTAAAAAAAAAAGGGGGGGGGAAGATACACTGCTGGAACAGGTCTAATAGCAAGCGTGGTTTATGGTAGCAGTTGTTCAAACTTTNTTCCAGCTGGAACTGTTCTAGGATTCTACCTCTTCCAGTCAAAAAAAATTAAAGCACACATTACCCTGTATTACAGTGTTTGACACATCTGTAATCAACTGACACAGACAAAAATACTGAACTGGATTTGCTATTTCTCCCTAAATCCAATACTGTCCCCACTTGATTACACTCCTACAGTTCATTGGGCATGTGGAAACAAGAGCTGCTCTTGAGACCACATGAAATTTAAACAGCTCTTTTAGACTTCAAGAGGTGGAATCCTCCAGAGAAAAAATAAGAATACTGAGATCTCACTGTAAATTACCACCTTTGCCAAATTAAGTATTCAACACCAAAGTGGGAACCATCACACAGTTAATCAAAACTCTTTTTGTCCAGCACTCTGTGACCAGCCAAGTCCAGAAACATGCAGAAGAACAGCATGAACACTTCAGACAAACCTTTCCAAGGCCTCCTACTAGTCTTGAAACTGGGAGGAGAACTCAGATTAAACTTAATCAGAGCTATACCAAATTTAGCTTTATGTGGAGTTTCAGTTGTTTACTGAGGCTGCAACTGCTGACACTCCAACTCAAATTTAAATATTGACTCCAAACAGATTTAGGAAGACAGATGATGAGATATTAGCAATGAATGAATTTCAGAGCCTAGGTTTTGCCCATTCTGCTTTCACAATCCCAACAAGAGTGGCACCATTTCCACTTGAACTTCAAACAAAGAAATACAAATGTACATTATATTTTAGGTGGGCAAACAAGAATGGACAAAGCAAATGGCATTCTTCTGTAGGCACTTCTTTTCCATATCAGCTTTAGCTTCCAGACAAGGTCCCCTGGAACCCAAATACAGGATACAACCAAACACTCTGAGCCTTCCCATTGCTGTAGATCCTCTCAGTGCTCCAGAAACAGATTTAAACTCTGGACAATTCTGGTTTTTCCTTCCCTTTCTCCCCACAGTCTCCCATGCACACAGTCCTGCTGAATCTCCTGTGTTTGAAATAGATTTAGAATCTCCTTTGTAAATTCCCCTAAGGTAGGAAGAAAATAAAAAGCCATTCTATGAATCTTTAACTGAATATTGCTATGGCAACAAACATAATTCAGAACTTTTAAAGCATTTTCTAATGGGAAGTATTTATACAGACAAGTTAGTACATGGCTTTAAAACACTCAGAAATGTGTAATCAACCAGGAGGGATTACTGATGAAAAAAGACAAAATGAATTTCAAATCTAGCATTAAAAGGTTTAAATTGCTACTGTTTGATCTAGTACTTAGCCAGGACTATAGAAATGCTGCTTGACCAGGTGAATGAACAAGCATGGCTTTGAGCACTGGAGTATAACAATTTCTACAATGGTCAAGCACTGAATTCAAATAAAAGAGCTGTAAAATGGCTCTTCCTTCTCTGGCTCCATTTTCCATAGCGTTTACTATTATACTTCAGTGCAGCTTTCAGTGGCACAGAAACTCCTCATTAACTTTCCTGACAGATTAAGATTAAAACCAATGATGGTTTTCCAGGAAAAGTAATGGGCTGTGACTCCAGAGATATGAGTTCTATCTTTAACTCTGGGTCAAGACCTACATAATTTGGTCAAATCACAATTGTTTCAGTTTCCCATCTATATAACAAGATAATACTAACTTTCCTCAATTCTTGGTCCAACTTCCCTTTTTATTAGGTCATGAACTTTTCCAGGCAAGAACTGTTTTTCCAACATGGTTATAGAGGGATAGCACACAGGTTTTGGTCAGGACTTCTGACTGTTAGCAGCAGCAGGTTTCAAACTGTGTATCACAGTTAAAAGACTGGAGTAAACCAAAGTGCTGATTGTGGCCCTAATGATCCAAAAGAGTCTGTGGCTGCAATAATCTAAATATTATTTGGAAGTGGATTGAGACGAAAAAATGTCAACACAAATCATCAAAATTGGTTTAGATCAAAAAGCTTCATCTGTGTTAGAGAGAGCAAAGTGACCACCTGTCTACAAACTGCTCCTAACAGGGGTTGCTGAGAAGCAATCTGTGCTATTGCCATATTTTTCTGCTCTTCCTTTCCTTCCCTTTCTATTTTCAGAAGAGCCAAGTCTAAAAATAAGGTGATGGGCACATAGCACAGCAGTACTTAAATGGGATTTTCTTTAGAGATCCTCTGGTTCAACAAAAATATTCAGAGAAACTCACTACAATTTCCATAAGCTGACTTCATAGACTTGAGATCACCATGGTTTTCTACTCTGGATTGTATCTATTACTATATATATATATATATATTACTGTTTCTGATTCAACTATGTAATTAATTTTTAGAAGACAAAAGCTGGTCTAGTCCATTATTCTTTCACCACTAATGCTAACCTTCCAAAGGACATTTCCAGTACTTCAACAAAGCCAGGCATCAACATCTGCATGTGAGCAAAGGAACTCCATGCCCTCTTCCAACCTAGGAAGGCAATTCCAATAGGACTACACTTACCAGCAGGATGAAGGGAATGCAGGCCTTGGAAGAATGCAAAGCACAGAGACCCTAAGTTCACTTAGCAGTATATGGAGGGTAGGACTTTTATCAATGCATTCAATTGAATTCACAGAATCACAAAGGTTGAAAGAGACCTCTAAGCTCATCAAGTCCAACCATGCCTAGCACTAACATCCCACTAAACCATGGCCCTAAGGAGAGCACCAAGAAATAGGCAAAGAACAATATATTACAGCAAACTGCTGTCCAATCAGCATGTATTTTCTTGAACTACCAAAATAATTACATTTCCATCACTAATCACAAGGTGAAAACTGACACATGCCCAATGCCTTAACTTCAGTAAGTCTGTGTAACCCATTCTGCCCCAAATCTGCAGCACTAGGCATGTGCTCAGTCACATTTATCTGACAAGACTGCTTCTTGTGGTAGTCATTGATGAAGTTTTTTCCCTTTCACAACTAAGACAGCAAGCACTGTTAAAAATAGCAACACTTTTAGATGGCACAAATAATAGCTGGGGAAACAAAAAAAAAGAATTACAGTGGGGAAATTTTTCCAGATCCCAGAAAACTGCTTTTAAAATAAAATAATTCTCTTCTGTTATAACAGATGCTGAGAAATGAATTTTTTTAAAAGACTGTTTACATAGGACACAGGCAAATACATTTTTTTTTACTTCCTCTGCAGCTGCAGCTAAAAAACTATTCCCAGATCTTTGCTGAGATAGTTGGGGATTATCACATGCAAATAAAAGAAACAAACATAAACACACCCTGTGCCACATTAAGTTCTATTCCTGATAAAACCATGGGGGGGGGGATAACACAGAAACACAGTCAAATGAATGAGGAGAAAACACAATCTGTAGCGAGATGGGGGTAGGTCTCTTCTCCAGGGTTAACAGTGAGAGGATGAGAGGAAATGGCTTTAAGTTGCTGCAGGGGAAATTTAGATTAGCTATAAGGAGAAATCTCTTCCCTGCAAGGGTTGTTAAGTCTTGTCCCAGGCTGCCCAGGGACGTGCTGGAGTCACCATCCCTGCAGGGGTTTAAGAAACATGTAGATGCTCTCCTTAGGGCCATGGGTTAGTGGCATGGGAGTGCTAGGTATGGTTGGGCTTGGTGATCTTAAAGGTCACTTCCAACCTCTATGATTCTGTACTGAAAAAATGTGGGAAAAGTGGTATTACACTACTGCAAAGAAGCCTTGATGAAGCAGTGTCATGTTCTGCACTTGCAAAGAATAAAATAAACAGAAATTAAAAAAATCATATCAAAAGGAATACGCCAAAGTCCTTCCCCCTCCTCAAAAGCACAACCTTCCAGGAGTTAAGCTGACAAGCTTCAATGTATGAGATACAAACACTGAACTGTGCAGGTTTTTTCAAAACTGGCCTTTTTAGAAGATATTTATCAATAAAACAATTTTTTTCAAACACTCTCCTCCCTCCTGCTCACATACAGATATTGTCCTTGATATCACCATGAGAGCCTAGCTTCGAATTAGTGTAGAGTAAAAGCCTATACTGAAAACAGAAATGGTATAACTTAATAAAACCCACAAGTATAGCATTTGGAAAAAGGGAGGCTGTGCTGTTCTTCCCCCCTACTTCCATATGGAAGGCCTTCAATCCCTGAGCAATCAGGTATTGTGTGGGCTGCAAATCAGACTTGTGTAAATATATCAAACAGGATTTTGTTTCTCTTTGTGCTTCAAAGAATCTCTCATGCTGCTTATTTTTAAAGCATGGCCCTGCACTTATATAAAGAACATTAAGATAGTTACCCAAAAGGTACATTTACTTTGGAGTAATTTTTACTTTGCATCTTCTATCTAGCCTTTCACCACCCATTTGGATCCTGCTAAGCAGATGAGGAAAGGTCAGTGAGCATGGGAGCACATTTGGTATTCTCAGCTGAGCACTACATTAAAGACAAAATTGACAGCTGCAAGAAGATAAAGGGTAACTCATTTTCACTTAGTTAACTTCTGTGGAGAAGAGCTGGTACTGAGTACAGAAGAAACACCAACTTTGCTCATCGTCAGACAGGCATTCAGGAGTCAGTGCCAGCAGCAAACAGATGAGAGTCAGTAAGACTGTTTTGTCTACCTGGGGACATTCAGGAAAATTAATGCATGTTAGTTAGCTACACATGCAGAATTCAAGTAGGTTAGCTAGAATACATTTAGAGGCTGTGTGAACACCCTTGTTCAGAAGCAAGAGAGCTCTACTTGGTTTCAGGTAATTCAGCTGGGAAGAGAAAGATTTCATCTAGTTAAACTAACTTCTTTAAAAATGACATGTTTAATAATACAGCTCAGTTTTCCAGTGTCTCCATGTATGCAATCCTTGACTTCACACATGAAATATTCACAGACTAGTTAGTACATGGCTTTAAAACACTCAGAAATTTCTATAGAAGCCTCAGCTCAAGGGGGTATTTTTTTGTGTGTTAAATTGATGTGCTAGAATAATTGATAGTTGATGATAGAATAATTGATAATAACTGATGTGATATAATAGCTTATAGCCCCCAAAATAAAACCCTGTAAGTAATCAAATATTGTCACTCATTGTTTAGAAATTAAAACAAATTGTAGTTCACTATGTGAAGACTCTCAGGCAAGTATCTAATTGTGATAGAGAGAGACAGACTTGATGCTAACCAGTGAGCTGAAGTAGCTCATTGCTTTACAACACAGAGTTGGAACTCACTCATGGAATGGCAGTAAAACTCACATCCAGCCACTGTGCTTAGTTAAAGAACATCAGCAAGATTTTCACCTCCAGAAGAAGCAAAAAAAGGGCACCAAAACACCCTCCACATGGGTTGCAGCAGTCGTGAACTGTCCTACAAACAGATGTAACATGCTTGTAGTGAGATGACTGGAATGCACAGGGTACATGCACCTTCAGGTTTTAGTGGCCAAGCACACAAGAAACAGCATCCCTGGACTAGTCAGTGCCCTCACTGCTAAATCCCACAGACCACTCTGTGAGTTCCTCCACTAGCTAGGTTAGATCTAGTATTTAAGCCGCAATCACATCTCCTAACTGTAGCTTCTATTGACCATGGCTTTGTCTAACTCTGCTCATGCAATTACTTCTTTGGGTTTCAGATTCTTTAAGGCTCTGCCCAGTAATCTCCATATGCAGCCAGAAGAGCCAAATTATGTTCTCACATGTTGCACTGGATGTGAAAGACTAGAAAACATCTACATTCTTCATTTTTATCTCTTTGGAGATGTATATAAGCTTGCAAGTATAGGCACATAACTAAAGGCATAGCACCACAGTGGCACCTACAGTTGTATCTTCTTTTCTCCCACAGAGTTTTTAAGCCTCAGAATATACAGTCTAGACGACAAATGAACTTTGCCTTTCTCTCAGATGTAACTGTGCTTTCAAGACTCATAGAATCATAGAAACATTAAGGCTGGAAAAGACATCTAAGATCATCATGTACAACTGTTGTCCCCATACCACCATGCCACTAAACTAAATCATGCCACCAAGTGTCATGTCTACATAATTATTTAACTCCTCCAGAGATGGTAACTCCATCACTTCCCTGGGCACCCTGTTCCAATGCTTAACCACTCTTTCAGTGAAGAATTTTTTTCTAAGAGCCAACCTGATCCTTCCCTGGTGCAACTTGAGGCAAATTCCTCTTGTCCTATCACTTCTTACCTGGGAGAAAAGGCCAACCCCCACTTTGCTATCACCTCCTTTCAGGTAGTCATAGAAGGTCTCCACTCAGCCTCTTCTCCAGACTAAACCCCAATTCCCTCAGGTAACCCCAGTTCCCAACTTCTCACAAGACTTGTGCTCTAGACCCTTCCCCAGCTTCACTGCCCTTCTTTGGACATGCTCCAGCATCTCAATGTCTTTCTTGTACTGAGGGGCCCAAAACTGAACACAGGATTCAAGGCATGGCCTCACCAGTGCTGAGTACAGGAGGACAATCATGTCCCAGGCCAGGATGCTGTTGGCCTTCTTGCACACCTGGGCACACTGCTGGCTCATGTTCAGCTGTGCACCAGCACCCCAGGCCTTTCTCTGCTGGGCAGCATCCAGCCACTCTGCTCCAAGCCTGTAGCATTCATGGGCTTGTTGTGACCAAAGTGTAGGACCTGGCACTTGGCCTTGTTGAACCTCCCAACAATTTTGATTTTTCTTCTTCTATGTCAATACAAAGGACAAGGGAATTCTTTTAACTGTAGTCTCTTTCCAACTAACAGAATGACAGTTAACCTGTTTTGATTGTTGATTATCATCTTGCGTTATTGTAAAGAACTTCTACTTTAGTGATTGATCCTGTTTTTTAACTAGGCTTGGTAGTTTAAAGGAAACCTGGCCATAAAACACTGCACTTGCAAGTCTGAATAGGGGAAGCTTTCAAATGCACAGACACAAATCAGGAATTCAATTCCTACTGAAAGTCACTGGGAATTAGTCTCCTCTCTGGGGCCTGCATATTTGCATAATTTCAGTGGAGATTTTTTAATCAAGAACCTAGAACAACATTAGTCTGAGCACTAATCTAGCTCATACAGCATTAGTCTGGGCATTAAGGGTCACACTTGGATCAGTGACTGCACATAGTGACTTTGCTGTCATTACTGCTCCAGCATCTCCCTTGAAGAGAGGAGCTAGGGTTCAGGCACTTGCTACCCAGTGCTGTCAGGTCAGGCCTTAAGCAATCAGTGAGAGAAGCAAACACATGTCCTTAGTTCAAGCACAGATCCTTTACCAGGGTAGGCTTTCCAGCCATAGCAAAGAACCACAGGCTTCTGGAACTGATGAAGAAAAATCTTGGTTGCATAAGGAGACACTTTTGTATCTGACTTGTTTAAGGTGTGCATACACCAACACTCTTCCAAAAGAATCCTTCCCCCCTCAAACTAGTTTTGGAGAATCTGTTAGGAAGCACATTGTAACTTTCAAGCATTACAGAAAATGTAGGCTCAAAACTCCCCCAAAACCTAAACAGTCCTAATAACACTACTAANCACAAGGGATTTTCAGACTGTGCCTGACTACTAAAGTGCAGCACTGACAAAGCCCCTCCAAAGGGCTCACATCATTAAGGGTGTATACCAGCACCTGTCCTTCAAGAGCTGGCCTGTGGCTGAGAAAAGACAGTTAAATCTATCTGTCCTCTTGCTGTTGCACTGAGTGCAGAGTCTTATCAGACTAGGAACCAACTGCTCACCCCTCCCCAGCTGCTCCCAGCCCTTCTAGAATGAAGGCATCCTTAGGGGAGGGAGAAGGGCAAGGTCACAGGGCAGCTTGGATTCATTGACAAACAATTAATAGTAGTATTCATTTGGAATAAAGCACTGTCAAAAGAAACCTCTGGAGCAAACTGCCACATCAAAAGTGACTTTACACACAGGATAGCAAACTCAAGTGAACTGTCTGTTACATAAACCACATTACAATTTATCCAAAACCTCCTGTCTGCAATAGGATAAGGAAAGGGAACAGAGTTGGCAAAACCCAAAAATACATGACCATTCTGAAGGCATATGAGCAATCCAAGGTACAGAACAACCATTTTCCTAGGCACCTTTCCAAATCCTGAGAATCAGGTAGAATGATTGACTGCATTTTCCTCCTCCAGGAATCAGTGCAGTAGGCCAAAATGAGACAATCTACTTGCTGACCACTATGCTTAGCCATATGACTAAATATTAACACTCACTCAGATGGAACAGAACTGCCACAGGTCAGAAAAACAAATATATTTGTGTTTATTGATACCTATGGCACAGGAAAATTATATATCAAGATAATTCCTAGCTATTTCTGGCTGTACAGGACAGAGTCAAGTTTTATCATTGCAAATACCCTGATGTCCCCCTGCAGCAAGGAATAAACAGAGAATCTTCATGTTAATGAAAAAGAACTGCACTATGTGACTGTCTGCAGACAATCACATTTAACAGCTTTAGAAGATAAGAAATTTTGTTTTGAGACAACTCCTTGGTGTTATATACTATCTATATCAACAATTTCCCCTGGAAGAAATTGTGGAAAAGAGCTTCTAGAGCACATGCACTGCAGCTATGAATACACTCTAAGGCTGAAGCACAGACAATGTTGCCAGCTTCAAAGAAAAGAAGGCAGAAATGGAAGCTTACTCACAAGTCATACATCCTGGAGGTGTGAGGTAGGAGGGAAGAATAACAGCTCCTCCTGAAAACAAGGATCACCCTGCACTCCCCAAATTAGTTTGATACTGAATATAAAAATAATAGTATAAACACATACCAAAAAGATCAGAAAGTTGTCTTTGATGTGAAAAGGGTTACATCATGTAGTGCTAAGAAAGGCAAGATAGAAAGGCAGAAAGGGATCAGGAAAACTAATTTCAGTAAGTGAAAGAACTGTGCATTACATTGTCAGTCTAATAAATATCTAATAACAGCTAGAACCCTCTTACCTTTCAGCCAGGAAAGCTGATCTTGGAAAAATTTCTGGTCTGAACTAAGTGCATTTGTTTTAAACCTTTGAGTACTGAGAAACATTCTAGAAAGTTTGATGGTAAGATCAGTTGCTTTAAAACAATCCTGTATTATAGACTTGACAGGCTCTGCAAGTAACAAATAGACTCTCCCACTCACCAACTGGGGAGAAGAAATTTTGCAAGGCAAATGGACATAAGATTTGTTGCCTTCTGCAAGTCTTCAATTTTCATTTACATACATCTCTACATACATCATAAGGATGCAAAGATACTTTAAGCCCTGCTGTAAGACTGTCACTCCCTGAAGCTAGAAAGGCATCCTGAGACAAGAGAAAGACAGATCGGTGAGGGATTTTTTGTGCTTATTAAGGCAGCCTAGCTTTGTCTTTTAAAGTCAGACACAGGTCTACAACTTTCACAAAGCTTCAGCTACCCTTCTTATCTCCTGATTTAGAGTAT
>VWZO01013982.1:200291-268788 GCA_013396975.1 Bucco capensis | reverse complement strand
CAACAACAACAACAAAATCCACCTTCTAAAAGAGCTGCCAGGTGTTCTGGAGCTAGTAGCACTTCCCCTTCTCTCCCTGCTAGAGTTATCTTCTTCAACCTGTAGTACTGCAAGCTTACATCTTCAATCTCCCAGGCTCCTTCCACACTCTGCCAGCAAACACTACTGAACACAATTCTCTCAACTGTATTTTGAAAACCTACCTAGCACACTGCAATGCAAAAAGAGGGCTAGAGCACCTCTCCTATGAGGACAGGCTGAGAGGGTTGGGGTTATTCAGTCTGGAGAAGAAAAGGCTCCAAGGAGACCTTCTTGTGGCCTTCCAGGATCTGCAGGGGCTACAAGAGGGGGTGGGGAAGGACTTGTTAGGATGCCAGGTAGTGATTGGACTAGGGCAAATGGATCCAAACTTGAGGAGAGTAGATTTAGGTTGGCTGTTAGGCAGAAGTTGTTGCCCAGGAGGGTGCTGAGCCACTGTGCCAGGTTGCCCAGAGAGGTGGTGGCAGCCCCAGCCCTGGCAGTGTTGCAGGCCAGGCTGGCTGGGGCTGGGAGCAAGCTGCTCTAGTGCCAGGTGTCCCTGCCCAGGGCAGCCACAGGGCTTGGGGCTAGAGGAACTTTAAGGTCTCTTCCAACCCTGACAATTCTATGATTCAACGAGTTCAGTATCTCCTGTCTCCCTTCTGTGTTCTGTTTTCCACAAGAAGTCTCACAACCCCTTCCCCTGTTTATCAATACTGGCAGAGAAAGGCAGTCATAGTTCCAGCTGCCTGCAACTTAATGTAAGTCATTAGGCAAAAACATGTCTTTCCATTGCTGCAAACAGAATAATCCATCACAGGAACAGAGTACTCAAGGAAGCACTGCTTGAGAGGGGAGAAAAGGAAGGAAAGGAAGAGAAGGAGGCCCATAAAATAACAACAAAGGAAGAGTAAGCCATTTTTTTTAATATGTGTCTTAAAAGTTTACAGGGATTTTGCTGTAAAAACATTCCTCATGTCTAATGCAGTCTTGACTCAGCAGCCAACTAGCAAAAACCTGGTTTTCCGACTGGCTTCATGTAAGTTGCACCACGAGCGATAGGTGAGACTAGCTGACTTCCTCAGGTCCTTCCAATCCAAATTATTCAACAAATGGATAATAACATGAAGGGAACCATACAAGTTACTGCTAGACACCTAGAGACCTGGCAGTACAAGAGAACTGACATTTCTACAGCAATTTCAAAATGGCTTTGCAGGAGGAAGGGAAGAGTAGGCAGTTTTGAGGAAGCTCTTCCAGGAGCCTCACTAGGTTGACATAAAGATGCATAGACATAGTAGATAAAGTTGTATCTAACTAGATCTGATGCTCAGGAACAACAAATAGGCTTGCAAACAACTACTTACTCTAAAAACACCTTTTGCACTATACTAAAAACTGCTTAATCAAACATAGACATTACTATGTATTTCTGAAGAAAAGAATCAAAGTGTAAGAACTCAGCTCACCCAGGTCATTAAGAAGGAATAGTATCAGAGGCACTAGAGCCCAGAGCTAAGGCTCAAGTGATTCTGAAATTGCACCAAAGGTAAAGATACTGCATTGAACTTCTGAGACAAGAAGGTACCTAAGTCCCTTAAGCCATAAAAAGCAGCCATCAGGAAAGAGAGTGCAAATGTGGATTGTGGTTAGCTTAATCCAATACAATAGAATACAAAACTGTGGTATAGTTTCTTTCTGCAAGCAGCATATTTTTAAGAGCAGCACTTCTGTGTTTATATTCAGGAAGCCATAACAACAGAATCAGCATTACTACTAAGTAAAATGATGAAGTTGACTTACTCATCTGTTACAGACAAATTTATCAATCTAAAGCCATTTCATAAGATAGATTTTGAGGTTTGTTATTATTACATATCTTAAAAGTCCATTTCTTGCTCTTTGCTCCTCTCTGAAGGTGGATAATGAAGCTCAGTCAAGTCAGATTAACTTTCATTTCATCAGTGTGGCATTGTTTGGGTTTCAGGCAATAACAATTTTGTTGTCCTCTAAAATAAGTTTAACATCATCACCATTTTTTTTTATTTTATTTTTTACAATTCTGTGAGCTTTTGTACTTGTTATTTTAAGGAAAATAGCTTCTTTCACAACACTTACATAGAAACTCATTTTAAAGCTTCCATATTCTCTTCACTTACTTTAAGGCTAAATGAAGTTGGCAGATGTCCATTGAGAAAGTTGGGACAGTAAAAAAAAAACCCCACAACTTAAAGTGTTTATTATTTACTAAACACAATTATGACACAACAGAAAATGGGCAAACTATCAGGAATAGTAACACTAATTCTTTAAGAGTCTGCTGGAGATGTAAAGATTCCTGCCTGCTCCAGGAAGTAAGCTAAAACCTTTGAGTGCTTTCTCTCATTTTTGGCCCATTTTTTCCCCACTTGTGCACTAAAGTTTTAAAGTCTTGGACTATGGGAAATATCCTCAAAAACATCTCTAGAATAATGAGTACCAACAGTTAAGAGCCAGTACCTCTATTACTACTAGATTCCTCAACACCTGTGTTTGTTTCATTAATTTTCTTCTAGTGCTATCAAAGCGTTCCAATAAAGATGAGAATTTCACTATGCTAAACTCTACAGAAACACCCCAGGGCAAAGGGGATTGGCATTTTTACTCTCTATTTTGTATAGATTTCAATACATATTAATAACAAAATCACAAAAGAGAGAAAAATATCCAAGAAATTTCAACACTGATTTCCCTCTTTCACTTAACTGATTTTTCCACTCTCACAGCTTGAGATCAGTCTGTTCTTTAACCAGCAGTTTTGACCACAATTCTAGCTCAGACTGTCAGCCACACTGCTGGAATCTCAGAGATCCACAACGTGGACCTACATTATCTCTCAAACTCTGTGTGTCCTGTGTGGAAATCAGGAAAGAAAGTTATTACACAAAGCTGAGGAGCACACATTTTCTCCTGCAACATGGGAGTGTGTGGCTGTCACACAACATGAAATGTTTGGGAACAGAGACCCTGGAGCTGCATTTAGCCTTGTGGCTCAACCAGTGCCCTCTTTACAATGCCTAAATGAAAGAATACTTGCTATAGGTGTATTTTTCCACCATCTGTGCCTACGTTTCTGAAGGAATAAACTAAGAAAACTCTGAGAAAGTGCATTCTGGAACTACTGGAAAGCATGAAGAGATTGAGCAAAAGAACCCTTAAGATCTAGAGCAGCAGGTCTCATGTTCTGAAAGGCTGAAAATGTCTAAAGAGCATACCAGTCAAACACACAAGCAGCCAGAAACCTTTCACACAACCTCTAGCACAGCAAAAAATATAAGCCTTTTCTCCCAGATGAGAGCACGGCAACATCACATTGATCCCTGCATCAATTACTTCCAGGCAAAATTATTGTAATTAACTGTAATTAGGTCAGAAAATGGAAGCAATTTCTCCAAAAGCTCTGTTCCAGCTTGGCAGAACACAGCAGCCTTCCTGCCTACTCTCAGTTCACAGCCCAGGTGCAAGGGAATGCCTCAGAGAGTCCCTCCAACTCAGCCCTGCTGCTGCCTCAAGGGCTGGGCAAGACTGCCAGCAGGGCAAATACAGTTCCACCAGGGTCTGGTTCATCATCCAGCAGCTGGTCATGGCCTACCCTCCAAAAACAGATTTCCTCTAGTCTTCTAAAGATGACTCTTGCTAATGAAAGTCAGGAATAAAATATGCCTTCAGTTCATGGGAATCAGCTGTGTACTAGGCATCCAAAAGACACTGCACTGATTTTGCCTTTACTCCTCACCAGTNGCCTCTCCTGTTGCAGCCCAGGATGCAGTTGGCCTTCTGGGCTGTGAATATAGACTGCTGGCTCATCTCCAGCTTTTCATCTATCATGACCCCCAAGTCAAGTAGGATCCATGTAAGTTACAACGATTCCCAGATGCCCAAAAAGGGGCTGTACGTGTAAAACCTCATAAATGAAAGACAAAAACACCCCAGGAAAAAACCTTTCTCCAACCAAAAGTCAAGGTACAAGCATTCCAGAAAGAGTCTTACAGACTTCATTATACAGACCTATCTGTATGTCCACATCTGGCAATGACTGACAGCACAAAAAGTCAAAAGATTAGATGAAAAGTTTGAGTGACACACAAAATTTACATACAATTTACACAGCAAGCCCCTGTCTGCCATATTTTCTGGCTTGCATACTACGGATGGTCAAGAGTTTATAGTTTGATTGATTATAATGATCAAGGGTGAGGAAACAAAAACTCAGATTTCTCTAAAAGGACAGGAAATTAGGGTTTTTTTGTAATTTCTAATGAAATCAGCACAAGCTTCTAATGTGAATTTCAAGACACTAACGGTGTAGGTTATTTCTATGTCTGAAAAACAATTCAGTCTTATGAAATGTAGCACTCATTATACAAAATAACAAGATTTTCCTCCTTCTTTTGGCACAGGCTGCCTTCTTGGAAATGATCACAACATTTTTTAAGTTAATAAATCACTATGAAACAACCACTCTAATGATGGGAACGTTGAACAGTGGTATGCCATATATTCGACAGAGAGAAATGACTGTAAAATACAAGGGGGGCAAGGGAAAGATGATATTTACTTAAAGTCTCTAAATAAATTTAGTTTACCCACTAACACTCATTCTCTCATAGATTTCATTCATTTACATGCTCAAGCCTACATTCTCACAAGCACCAGGATGTTATGTACCCAAGAAGTCTGCACAGAGGAGGCAAAAGATTGTAGCTGTCAAGTCTATATCATGTCTCTCAGGTTCCTCCTCACTGACAAGCCAGCTTTCAGACAGACTCTTTCATACCACTCTCAGCATCATCAATAGTTATGAGGTGGTTTTCAGTCTCAAAGTCTTGCTAAATACAATTTTCAAGTATCTTAGGCCAGGTGCTACCCACTGTCTGGTTTGTTTTTCCCCTCTCTTGGAATACATGTCTGTTTTCCTTGTGATCTAACAGGAAGAGGAATGGTATACACGGTATGTTAAAGCCTTTTTCCACCTTCTTTGTGCTAGGATGGAGGGTCTTCTGCTGACAAGCCATCTGTGCATTGGCCTTATCAAACCACACATCTATTGGTCCTGAACAACCACATTCCTCAATTCTGCTGCTGGGTATGTTGTCCTGGGAATGGTGTTCTTTGTTATCAATACAGGCCATGCTTTTAACTGTTCTGCTTTGCTCAGGTATTTCTTCTGGGCTTTATACACACGTGCATTTCAACTCATACTCTCCTACAAATCTCCACTCTACACCAGCAGTGGTCCAGTGTGTCTAAAGTGCTGTTATCCATCACTTTCTGGACATGCATTGATACTCAACAGTCTTGACTGATAGATCTGGGACCATCACAAAGACAGTCTGGCCATGATTTTAAAATAATTTAATCTAAAGTCTAACAAGTCAGTAATAGCTTTGTCTTATCCTCAAATTTCCACTGGGCATAAAAACATGAGCAGCAGTCCCAGTGTCTCCAGTAAATTAGGAAGAATAGCTTGTCCAACAGGACAAGGCATCACTCATCCAAGCAGGATCAGAACATTTACTCAGTCTAACAAACAGGTTTTTAAAGAATCTTTTGGAAGTTCCCACTCAGGAACAAGGAATGTTTACACTCTCAATGTCCAGGCCAGCTGTCACCCCAGGAGATCACCTTCCTGCTGCAGAGAGTCCAGCCCAGGGCCAGCAAGATCGTAAAAGGAGTGGAGCATCTGCCCTCTGAGGACAGGCTGAGAGAGCTGGGTCTCTTCAGCCTGGACAAGAGGAGACTGAGAGGAGACCTCAGCAATGCTTAGAAATATGTGAAGGGTGAGTGTCAGGAGGAGAGAGCCAGGCTCTGCTCCATGGCATCCAATGGTAGGACAACAGGGAATGGGAGCAAGTTGGACCACAGGAGGTTTAGTATTAACAGGAGGAGGAACTTGTTTGCAGTGCAGGTGCCAGAGCACTGGCCCAGGCTGCCCAGGAGGCTGTGGAGTCTCCTTGTCTGGAGCCATTGCAGAGCTGCCTGGACACATTGCTGTGTGAGCTGGTCTAGGTGATCCTGCTCTGACAGGGAGGGATCTTTCTAGGGCCCTTCCAACCCCTAACATTCTGTGATACTTTAAGGTATGGTGCTTATTAACTTGAGTCTAATACCTACTTGCAAGGGAACTTATAACAACAAATCATCTCCCACTTCTAACATCAACTTGAAATGGAAATAGAGTCCAGGAGATGAAGGCACTACTTTAGTGATGAATCTCTGCCAATACACTAGGGAGGGAGAACTTTGAACTTGTGGCTAATTACCCATTGGTATGCTGCTTCTGCATGTAAAAATCACTCTTACTTCAGCATGCACTGCGACAGCTCCAATTAATAGATAGAACAACAATTCTTGGCAGAGAAAGCAAACATGGCCAAACATGCTAATGCAGCAGTCTGTTCTTTAATTTACAAGTCTGAACTAAGTAAATATTTTTAAGCCTATGTCAGGTTAAAAGAAGAAAAAAAAAATACACCAAACACCCCAACAACCACCCCCCCAAACCCCAGTAATTTACTGAGGAGCTAAGCTTCTTTTCAGGTGAAGTGACTAATCTCCCCCCCACCTCCTCATTGGTGCTTGTAAATTGAATAGAGAAGGTGCAAAGTAATCCTTGTTCTGTAAGTTAGTATAGCATCTCTCATGACAGAGACAATACATGGGGAATGGCTCTAACACACAATATATGAAGATAAAGGATATGCCAAAGAGTACTTTTGGCTTGGTCCAGGAGTTATTCCATTTCCGAAACAAACGTATTCCTTCATCAGCCCTTTAAAGTTTTAAAGACAAACCAAGAAACATCTCAATGTTTTCCATTTGCATGCAGATGGAACTAAATACAAAGGTTTATAACATGAACAGTGCAACTGTTTAGACAAGATCATCAGTTTTGGGCAAGAAAAAAAATCTATCTCCATTAGAGGCTATCATCCACTGCCATTCCTAGAAAACATTCACACAGCTTGTTGAGAGAAGACTCCCAAATACTACCAAAAATCACGTGTGTGCCAGGAAGATGGACAGGTCAAAGACTTGCATAATAGACCACTCCAGGAAAAGCTCAAGGAGGAACTTGTGGAGTTTTTAATCCTCTCTGTTTAGAGCTTTTTAACAGTGCTGGGAAGTAGTTAATGGTATTGGTGGATCTGAAGAGAATTCCTCAGAAATGTGTTTTAGTGCAGTTTTACTTACTACTAAATCTCGAGGGTAACAGATGAGTACTGATCTGAGATTGATGCTGACTGAGATCCCTGCTTCAGCAGTGAGTTTCAGGGATAGCTGAAAGCTGATCACACACTCCACAGATGTCAGCTGGAGGTGGCTCAAGTCAGCTGCCTACCCCAAAACCAGAACACTTCAGTCTGAGATGCTTTGGGATCTAGCCAGTCTTGGAGTCTTCTTTCTTTCTCCTCTCCCCTATCTTCTGCTCCTATAAAATACATTCAGGCAACCACACAGATGAAGTGCCCAATTATAAAATCTCCCTGAAAACTCATTTGAAATTATAAAGGATCTTCTATTATAAGCAGAAAAGGATCTGTATTGCAGCTTAATACATCAACACAGGAAAGTAACAGCAGAGTCTGTAGTTATCAAGGGAGCAGATTGTCCAAGTTCAGTTATTGATTTTTACTTTGTTCAGAGAAAATATCAGATTATTGCTTGGGTTAGAGAAGAAATGGGTTAGCCTTAGAGAGAAAAAGAATTTGCTTATTTCCAGCGACAGGAAAGGTTAGTTTAAATCTCAATAGAGAGATTTTAAGAACTCTTACTGAAACATCACATATGCTTTTCCTTCTATTGTAAGTCATTTTGTGGGAAGCTAATGTTCTTTTACTGGTAATGCTAAATCTTGGACCAACCAAAAAGCAACAGGGAATTTCAGAAGTGCAGGTGGGGGGAAGAAGAATTCCAAGCAATGTAGAGTTTTTAATCTTGCTAAAGAAGTTAATTTGAAACTTCTATCCAGCTCCCATTCTTTGAACATCTGTTGGCTATACTTACCTTTTGTGTTGAGAGATGTGAAGTCTTTTCTTATTTCAACTGACCTACTGTCTTCAGAGCTACTAATACAATGTGCTTCCACACTTTTAAGCTCCTTTGAAAACTTGTGATTGTTTGCCATTCAAGCTTTGCTACTACTAAGCTCAGTATAGGTAGAGCTATCCAGTCTTTTGAGCTCTGACAATTTTTGTTTTGATTCATGCTCCAAGTATTTTCTCAAGGTCAGCTAAGCACTTTCTAAATGGTCTGTGCTTTTAGGCCACTCAGATCAATTTGCTTCCTACAGAAATACCTGGGGAAGAAACCAGGAAACACAACTGACAGTAAGAGATAAAACAATCGGGGGGGGTCACAGCATCAAACGTGGTACCATCCTCTAGGATTCAAAGCCTCAAAAATAGCAGCATTATATAGAGCTTAACCATTATTTATGGACTCTTAATTCCTGGAGCCAGGAATAGCTGCTGGAATTCTACAGCCTGACTCCATCAGGCTAGATGATCAGATTAATTCCTCTGGCATTAGCAATGCCTTCTGGCATTATTGAAAAAGAAAAACAAAAAGACTAAGAAATTAAGAGGAACATTTTTACACCCTACTCTCTTGAAAAACACATAAAAAAATACCAAGCACATCCCCTATTATATCTCAACAGGATATCCATCTGGAAAGTCTTACCTTCCAGATGCTTTCCCTTACTATTTCAGTGTCCTGCTAATCTCTGCAACTACCCCTAGGGGGAAAACAAAACACTGCACAATTTACTGTCAGGGTAACAGTCTGAAAGATGGACAATAAAAAAGGAAATAGACTCTGGACAACAGTCAGATTCAATATTACAACTGTAAAGAAGCAGAAACACAGAAGTGGATCAATTTAAATAACAGAGAATGCAAAAAAACCCAATATCAAAATACATTAATAAAAACAAAAAACATCTTACATGGACACAAGAGTAAAAAAGTGCTTTTGCAAAAAATAACCACTGCACAGACTGAAGGGGGGAAAAGACACTTTAGGTGTAGAGAGAACCTTTCCAAGAAGTTAAGCCAGTTCTCACAATAAACAGGTCTAGCAGGTAGCTGACAAAGGAAGAGTTCTATTGCTATCAGCTTGTTTTGTTTGGTTGGTTCCAAGTGTGATTGAATGTCCATAGCACCTCTTTCCAACCTTAAGGTGCATTATAAGAGTACAAAGCAGCCAAGAGTTGATTTAAAATACAAATACAATAGCATGCTTCTGGTATATAAATGCAAAAGGCCACTCATCAAGGAATGGAAAGAAAAATAGTTCTTACACAGCTGCCATTCTCTTAGTGTTTTAACTACTTGCACCCTTCTGAAGCCCATAGGATGTGATTTGCAGCACATCCTCACACCCTACACAGAAGTTCCCAGTATCCTCACCCAGCTTCAGCTTATGCAACTTTTCTGCTTATCAGCTTCTGAAAATAGGAAAATCTGGATAGATCTAGGCAAACCAAGTGGATACAGAAGAAACCAGTAAGAATTCATCCTGGTTTACTATATTAGGCCAGGAACACATTTCACATCAACACATGCATAAACTAAGCATCCAAGAACCAATTTAGTTATGTCTTAGATATTATTCCAGAATTCCTCAGTACTGCTTGGCTCTCCTTTTCCTTTTTGCCAGTTCCTTACCAGAGACAGCTAGCAGATCCAATTCAAATGAGTACAATCCTCCAGTTGCACAATGTCAGCAAAGTCATTTAAGGCTTCATCTATGCTAGAAATCTGTAGCACTACTTATAGAAGATTTGGGGGTGTTTGCAGAGCACACCATTTCATTCCTTCCAGTCATAAATGTCACCTAAAAATCTCCTTACAGCAGCAGAGTAAGAAACAAGTAAAATCACTGCAGCAAGTTCACATAAAATAAAATATAGGGGTTCAAATCCCTTTTATCCTCCCAACGTGGTGGGAAGCACCACATACACATGGACGATGCTTACTTGGAAAACTAACTTCCCATGAATTTCTGTACATCATCAATGTTTCCTCAGATATGGAAAATATTTCAGTCATAATTCCTACCTGCAATTATACAAAGTCTGAAATTTGAAAAATAAAGCCATTTGAGTTGTCACAACATGATCATACTCTTGAAAGTGTCTTCACTGAAAAAAATTCCTCCTTTGCATAGCATTTGGATAACTAAAGAGAAGGCAT
This sequence comes from Bucco capensis, assembly GCA_013396975.1. Lineage (NCBI taxonomy): Eukaryota > Metazoa > Chordata > Aves > Piciformes > Bucconidae > Bucco > Bucco capensis. Next base: position 258,532 of record VWZO01013982.1, on the reverse strand, counting down.
ATTCACAATAGCTTATAAAAACACAAGCACCTTCTAACTTCTGTGAAGAATACAAACCAAAATCCCTTGCCTTTTCTTTTTTATGAAGTTGTAAGGAACTATTACCAATTTAGAGATTCTGCATTCCCACAGAGCTAGAGAAAATAGGTTCATCTGCTGTGGTAATATTTCCTACATCAATGTTTTTATTTGCTATAGCATCACCCTCTGCTGCCCAAGTAGCTATCCACTTGCGTTTCTCACCACTGTTATTTTGTCTCAGAGGTTTTTTCCAAAGATCTCTGCTCATAAAATGTTTGTCAAAATGCACTCACACACAGCACCAGGCAAAGAGGAGATGAGAGACAGATGCTTCTGCATGTTGGTGGGTGGGATGGGTAAGAAGCTGGGGGAAGCAGCTTTGCATCTAATCCATTACAGTCACATTCCTTTTAACCATCTAACAGCAGCTCACAAATTTCACCCAGAGCCTGTTAAATCCTCTGAAACTATGAAATGATGCATTACTGAAGTCACAGCAAGGAAGCCAACTCACTTTAGAGGACATAAAAGACTAGCTCTAGAACAATTTTTTCATTATAAGGTTATGAATAAAACCCAAAGGCAACATTTTAATGTAGTGAGGAGATGCAGAGTCACAGAAGTAGCAAGGTAAAAAGCACTATTTGTGTTTATTTCCAGAAGAAATTCCTTTCCAAACTCCTCTTAGATAGGTTTTCCACCTCAAAACCAGCAAAACAGAGCAGCAATGGCTTAATGTCTTAGTTCCCCGCTCCAGCATGTTACCTCTCTTCCAAATATGCTCTCTGCAGTTACTCGAGTGCATGGCTCTTGGAAGAGCTAAGATCTGAAACTCCCTTCCATCCTCTATAGACTATCACTGCAGCATTCACTACTGCAAAACTGAGGCTGCAGAAGGCTGCAAATTAAAGAAATAAATTCTGCTTTTCCATTCCCCCCCCCCACTTTAGATTGCTTATCTTCATCTAGGCCTTTACTAGTTACAGTATTTGTTGAAAGTACACAGTTGCAAATTGTACCAACCTATAATCAGCTATGTCAACTATACATCCATACACTGCAGGTACACTCCATGCACATCTCACTAGTGTTCCAATATAGCAGAGCACAACATTGAAAATGTCTTTATGTAGCATCACCATGAGACAGAACTAAGTGAGCAAAGAGTCCTTATCTAGCTCCATCTAAGCTATTGAAGGTAAAATCAGAGGTGAAATGCATACAGCAAGAATGACTAAACCCATAAATGATCCAAAATTATTTGTTTTATTACAGGAATACAAGAGATTGCAATCATACTGAACAGGCTGTTATCAAATCTCTTAAGTGACAAAGCTTTCTGTCGACGAGGACAAATAAAAATTGCATAAATCACAGAGATATGGCTTAAGGCCATTATCTCAGAGGATTACAGAATGGTTTTTGCATCCTCCCTCTTTGCTTTTAGCACCCCCATCTTTGTTCTAATATTGCAGCTATTATTACTAGTGCTATCTGAAGCCTACAGTCCCCTGTAGTTATGAATGACAAATAGAAAATCCCTCACACTTGTTAAGAGAGAATCTAGGGTATTCTTTAAAGGTACATTCAGTAACCTCAGGATAAGAGTGTGTTTTTAATGAGTCCTGTCAGTCTTGTCCAACTGTTCAATGCTTTAATTAATAAGCACTCCAGTAGGCATTATGGCCTGTGGTTGCTAGGCACCACCAAAGAGCCAGGCTTTTACTGTGCCAACCATGGAGCAAACACCTAACCAAGGAACTATGCCTATCCCAAGGTACTCACACTGCCCAGGAGGACAATTAAGAAAACAAGTGGCTAAAATGGAAATACAGCTGAAGCACAGAGGAAACAGGCAAGTGTAGCAATCAGCAGTCACCACACATTTGAAGGCTGCAACAAAGGAGTAATCACTTCCAAATAATCCATCAGTTTCAGTGACAATATTCAGAACATTCATTACAGACTACAGTGTGCAAACATCTCACAGGCTAACTCACAATGAAGACTAGAGTTAAATTGCTCAGTTCATATGGAGTACAAATTAGGATTTTAACCTAGACTCTAGAGAAAAGGATGCTCAACAAGTAGCCCACAACATTTTATACAGGTTCATGTCACCTCACCTCTGCTGAAATTACAGACATCACTACAGACACACAAGCACTTCTCAATTTCTCAGAACACTTTCCAGAGCACATTTCAACACACAGATAAATCCCCAAACACCTAGCTTACTTTTTACTTCCAGCAACTGCAAACTTTTGGTCTCAAGGCAACCCCTCATTCCCAGAGACACATACACACATTTGATCCAAACTGTGGAGCAAAACTTGAGTAGTAAAAAAATGCAGCTCCAAGGTGAAAGGTGCAGTCCAAAAACTAAAAGCAAAACCAGAAGGGAGAGAATCAGTGAGGAGGTGTAAGAGTAACATGAGCATGCTGTTCTGATCTAATACAAGACCACGAATACTGTTTATAAATCAGAATGTTCCTCTTCCTGACTTAGCCACTATTCTCTTAATGATGAGGAAGAAAGAAAAAGGGTTTAAATCTTCAGTCCTAAATTTCTGCTTCAAAATTATGGTACTTTTCAGCAAGGCAGTTGCTGACTCAAGTAAAAAGCTTAGCAAAGCTGAGCAGTAATTAAGAGATTTCATTTACAACACAATTTCACATTTGTACAGGGGGAAATGTGCTTCTTATGACATGAAATTTCCCATAATACTGAAGAGATGCACAGAGATGGAATACCATCTAAATCTTTCATTTGTCCTGTGAAGTAAGCCATCACTTTTCAGGGTAAATATGCACTTGAATAAAGGCAACTACTGAGGGCAAAACTTACAAAGTCATGAACACCACTCAGAGCCAAAGAAAGCAGTTCTTGAGGCTTTTCAGAATCTATTCAAGTCCTGTTCCAAACCTCAAGTCCACAGGCATCATCCCACTGCATTCCTTGGAGCAAACCTCCATGGTTCTGCAGCCTACCCAATACAATTTGCTCAGCTGTATTGGTAGAAATTACACCTGTGTCAGTTTACCCTTTATTTCAAATCAGTGCTTTCAGTTTGTAAACCCCTGAAGGTTTTAGATGCACAAGCAGATGGAAAAATAACATATGGGTCTGTACTTCCCAGTCAATCAAGAACTAAGAACCTGAGAAATTGTCTACAGATCATTTATTCTAAGTAATTTCACAGGAGTTAATCAACTTAGAGATGAGAATTTTGACTAGGTAACATTCCACACTTATCTTCACCTCAAAAGAAGTTTTTCCTATTAGATCCAAAGCATCCACTAATTTTTAACTGATATATAAACATGGGACAAAGACACGTGTCAGTGTTTTAATTAGGTTCTTGCAGAACTTCTTGCTCCCATCTGTAGTTTCTTAATGACAAGACATTTTGCACTAACTGTGCTAAGCCTAGGTAGAGAATTTGTCCTTTATTTGAACATTCAGTGGTTTTAAGGAAATAAATACCTAATAATCCAAAATGTTGGTCTACCTGTTAGCTACAGACATGCAGGGAGAGGAAAGAAAAAACCCTACAAGTATGACAGCACCTTGGACATTCAGTGATACTCAGAGAGATGACTTCAAGGCACTGAGCACATCTCACTCTAGATATACCCACAACAAGCCAGCAAAACAAGCAAGCCCAAATTCAAAATCACAGCATCCCCTCTAGTTTTAACACCAGGTATAAGCCATGACATGAACACCTTGAATGAAAATTAGTTCCAAATGAAAGCAAGGATACTTAGCACCTTTCTGCTGCATTTCATCTCTCAAAAACACTTTGCAAATATTAGAGTGCCAAGGCAGAAAAGAACTATTGCTGCAGTGAAAGGAAGCAAGAAAAGAGGAGGCAGAATTTGGGGACAAAATGGATGAATGGATGGCTGATACTTCAGTTTTGTATACTGTGATTTCACTCCCATCTTAGTGAGGCATCAAAACAGAGTCTGCAGTACTAGAAGAGCAAAGAAATACTATATTACTGTGTTACTGAGAGATATCATGGAAACCTGAATTACTTGCAACACTAATACTTTTCCAGCTGAAATTCTAGTTGCTTTTCTCATACCAAGACTCCAAATGGTTTTTTATTCTATACCACCATAAGGAAAGCTTGTCTTTATTGAGCAGCAAGTGCTTTGCCTTTGCAGTGTCACTACTGCTTTTCCAAATGCATAAATGTCCAGTACAATCAAGACACTAGATACAAAGCTGTAATTTGAGTTTGTCCATTATATGGCCTGCTGAATGTTATTTTCTTTTTTTATAAGGGGGTTTTGTGGCTTTTTAGCCACAGCTAACAGAAAAAGAGTCATCACAAAGCATTCTCTGCTACATGCATATTCATTTGGAGTGTCTAACACTACTAATATAGATCAGTGCTGGGAATTCTACTGAGAACTCCTTAATATCCAGAAGCATCATTGTATGCTTGCCACTGTTCCAGCCAAGCAAAGCCTGGTAGCTGATGGGTGGAGAGTCAATCTTACAGAGCAGGATTCTGACAGATCCTCATCTGTATTGGTTTGTACCTCACTCACTCTACCATTAGCAGCACTGATTTCTGGGAGACTGCCATTCTTTGCTTTCCTTTTCCTATGAGCTAAGTTTTTCCCTTCAGTATTTAACATTCAGCTCATTAAGGGCCCAGCTTGAAGCCCTCTGAACCTGGCAGAAATATTCCCACTAGGGTTTTGAGTAAGGCCTTGAAAATTGGGGGCTTGAACTTGACAGAGAAAGGAACATACTTTTTTTTTTTTTACTGTGAGGGTGACAAAGCAATGGCACAGGTTGCCCACAGAGGTTGTGAAGCCTCCCTCTTTGGGCATATTCCCATCTGGACACAGTCTTGCAGAACCTGTACCAGGTGGCCATGCTTGAGCAAGTAGGGTGGACCTGATGACCTCCAGAGGTCTCTTGCAACCTCAACCACTCTGTGATGCTCTGAAAGCACTGCTGTGTCAGGAAACTTCCAGCCACACACCAGTGTTTATATTGCTGCTGTATACCAGCCTTCCTATTCCATAAAGTAACCTTAAGGTACACACAGACAGTTCAGGTAACTCTAAACTGACCAGCTAGGGATCCCATCCACATACATCATATTCAGTATAAAGCCAAGGGATCATGAAGGCCAAGCTCCCTTCTTCAATGGCCAGCAGCTGATGGGGATCCTGGCCATTGTTCTGCCTTCAATACCAATCCTTGTGTCCCTGAATCCAATTTCTGGCTGCTGTAAAGTCCAGTCTGGGACTTCTCCAGTGCCTGCCCCACAGCATCAGTGGTGTCAGTGATGCAATTGCCCTTGAGGGTGGAGAAGGTGGGTTTGATATTGCACTTGTCTGTATTTGTATAGATTTCATCTTATCCTTATTCTTTCCTTAAAACTTTCAGTTTTCTTTTCCAATCCATAAGTCTCTCTCACTTATTCCCTTTTCCTTCCCCTTTGGGAAAGGAAAGAGGTTAATAGAGAGCATCTGTCATTTGTCTAGTGGCCTGCTCAGCCCTAACCCCTGACAACTACTAATCTAAACAATGAGCTGGAATGACCCCAGAAGTTTGCTTAGAAGCCACTACTTTCATCTAGCAGTCTTGAAGCTGCACTAGCATGATAGTGAGAACAAGAGAAAAGGGAGACAGACTGCAGCATATGGAAAGAAATGTAACTTTAGCCACTGTTGCTATACTCTACACCTCTGAGGTCTGAGAGCAACTATGGAAGGCTATGAATTTATTCCCATACACTCTGCTTCTTTCTTAAAAGTCATCTAAACTGCAAGATGATTGCTGGACAGTGAGTTGAAGACAGCTGCATCTCAAACATTCTCAACTGGTACGTTTTATTTTTGCTCTCTGAGGTGATAGGATAAACTAAATGATTGGCTTGGTTGTATTCTGGATAGTAGTCCAAAATATTTGTTATATAACTGGTAATATCAAGAACAAAACAAAGCTTTTGTTTTCTGTTCATCACCAAATGGTTTGGTTTAGCCACTAGCAGGTTCTATCTTCCAGTGGACTCAATATCAGTATCTATTCCCCCTTCTATCTTTCAGTGGACTCAATATCAGTACTTATCCCCCTCCCCTTCTCCATTTGTAGCACTCTGCATTCTGTCAACATAAATCTCCACAAAGGGAAACGTCCCAAACTAAAATCTTCTACCATTTATTTCAACTGATCATTTTTTGCTTTGTGGAAATTAATATCAACAGGCAACTTTCCCAGTACTAAAAATGGTTTATAACCTCATCACCTACTCATTTCAACTCTTTGGAAGAATCACTGAAGAGGAGCAGAGCTCTGCAAGACCAAGATCAAGGACATAAGTTATAAAGTATTCCAATAACAACAACAGAAAATGTCCAGCTTTACAGGGACCTCACTCTTGAATGCTCCAATCCTCTACTTGGATAAAACAGCATCTAGTTGTACAGCACACTCAACACTGAAGAACCCAAAAACACAGACAACTGTACCCTTTGGAAGCAGAAGGAACCATCAGATTTCTCAAGCATTCCAGCCAATATTTTATCTTAGAAGATTTGTCTTATATGAATGATAACCTGCCTGTGTTTAAATCTGAGTGACACTCTAGAACCAGTCTTAGGATTGAAAAAAGATGACACTAAAGAAATACAGAATGTAGCTGCTGCTTGCAGAGTCTCAGAGTTTATGTCAGTTCACTTCCTACAGAGCACAGGAAGCCCAGGACTCCCTTTGATTCTGTTAGAAAACAAATGGAAGCTAGCACTCTCAAGAACACTATGATCTAAAGAACAAATATATCTGGGGATTTAATAATGCTAGAATGATTTGGTTTAATTAATAATTTCTACCCAGTGGAATGCACCTTTCTAGTACCTTCAGCCTGAAAAATACTGAATTGAGCAAATTCATACACTGAAGTCCAGTAATTTCTGAACCTAAAATTCCATTTGCAGTACTGATTAGCAGCATTATCTGAAGTCAGAAGGGAAAACAAACACCAAGAGAATTTAGTAGTGAGGTGACTGAGTTTCAGGGGTACAGCAGGGGAGTCAGAGAGAAGGAAAGTGAAATGGGAGCCAGGAGGAGCTGGGCACAATCTCATTTGAACAGTTCACAATTCTTCTGGCTCCCCCCACTTCACCATTCAGTAACACTCATTATTTCAGGATAAAATTCTTTTCTCCAAACAGACAAATACATTCCCAAGTCCCCAAAGAGGTACAAGAGTCCATCTGGAAAAGGTAACAAAGCAAAGAGTTCTCTCCTCCCTTTCTCTCCTCTTCCTTCCTCCCTAAAACAAAATCCTTCATTCTTCTCTGTATTTAAATTAAGATTGTTCAATAGCACAGCTTTCTAGTTTTCTCCGAGTTCTAAGTCTTAGCTGTTAAATGCCTACCAGGAGCTAAAATCCAGAAGCTAATGACACAACTGAGAATATTACATTCTGGCATAAACCTTAGAAGAAGAACTGTTGCAAGCTGCAACAGAAAGTGGCAACATCACTGCAAGTTTTAAGCAGCAGAAGGTTTCAGGTGAAGGAAGTGTGTGGGGGGTGTACCTAAAAATTATTCTTTTTTTTTGCTTAACCTTAGTTTTCTTGCAAATATGTATCAGTGCCAGAATGTGAAAGCAACTTTAAACTCACATGGGTGTTGTCCTTCTGATTTAATAAAGCTATGGTTCTGGTCTTAGCACTGCTACTGGCAGTTCTGGCAAACAGCAGCAGATCAAAACCTGTTATAAGTCCTATGATTTCCACAGATATCTGCAAAACCAGTAAAGGCAGCCACTCCTAACTGATGTGCCCCATGCCTAGCTGCCCCTCAAGCAGCATGCACAGGGTCTGGGTCAACAGGAGCAACTCTTCCTTGAGGATAGAAAACTGGTACAGACAAAGTAAAAGGAATGACTCATCAATACTCAAAAATGCATGGGAGAAGAATGGAGTGGTTGTGGCATCTTTCTCCTCCTGGCACTGGTCAACAGATCAGAGGCATAGAATCACAGAACTGTCAGGGGTGGAAGAAAACTTAAAGCTCCTCTAGGTCCAACCCCTGTGCCTGCCATGGGCAGGAACACCTGGCACTAGAGCAGCTTGCTCCCAGCCCCAGCCAGTCTGGCCTGCAACACTGCCAGGGCTGGGGCTGCCACCACCTCTCTGAGCAACCTGGCACAGTGGCTCAGCACCCTCATGGTGGAAAACTTCCTACCATCCAACCTAAATCTCCCCTCCTCAAGCTTGTATCCATTCTCCTTAATCCTATCACTATCTGACATTCTAAAAAGTCCCTCCCCAGCTTTCTTGTGGCCTTCCAGGATCTGCAGGGGCTACAAGAAGGCCTCCTTGGAGTCTTCTCCAGACTGAACAATCCCAACTCTCTCAGCCTGTCCTCATCAGAGAGGTGCTCCAGCCTCTGATCATCCTCATGGCCCTGCTCTGGACACCTTCCAGCACCTCCAGATCTTTCTTGTGCTGGGGACTCCAGAACTGGATGCAGTATTCCAGGTGAGGTCTCCCCAGAGTGGAATAGAGAGGGAGAATCACCTCCCTGCACCTGCTGGCCATGCTAGGGCTGGCTTTCTGGGCTGCAAGTGCACACTGAGGGCTCATGGTGAGCTTCTCATCCTGCATAAGGGCAGAGAACTCTATCTTTAAAAGTCATCTAATTCTTTTTACTATTTTCAAGCACACCTATCTATGTGGAGGTCAGTGATGAAGACTGCATACTGCCTGCATCCTCCATCATCAGACTTATGTGATTAGATCTGCCTTTTTGCTGTAGCACTGGATACACATTGCTGGGGTTCTTGTCAATTTTAAGTGTAGTTTCTTCCCAGGTAACTCCACTGTTGTGGAAATAGTAGCTATATCCCAGAAAGAACAGTGATGTGGATGCTTCTATGAGCATTTCAGATCACACCTGGTCTGTTCTGCAAATTAAAACAGGTAATGGAACAATTTTACAGAATTTGCTTCTAATTCCGACATAGATGGCACTTCAACAAGTATCCCAGCCTAGGCAGGTTTGCTGCAAAGTCAGTGCCAAGGCCAGGATAATCCTTCCTAGCAATTTTCTCCTTGATTTTTGAGCCACTAACTTCCATGAAAAATGGAATTTGTTATCTGCTACTCCCCTTCTACAGCTATGCACTGAATGAGCTTTGACAGGACACAGGATAGACCTCCAAATATCACACCAAGTGACACCAAAGAGAGTCATGAATCCCTACAAGGTACAAAGCTCATTTCTTAACCCTTATATTTAGGTGGGTATACCAAAAAGAGGAGAAAATTAGTGATGCAATAAAAAAAAAGGAAGAAAATGAAAAGTAAAATTACCTTCCTTTATGGTAGTTCTGACTCTGCAGCTCTTAAATTATCCCAGATGTAGGACAATGACTAATGGCTGTTCTTAAAGCTAACATTCACTACAAAAACAAAGATGAGCCAAATGCAGACAACTGTCAGAGCAAGATCAGTGCATGTGCTCCTGTATGCTTCCTTATACAAAGCTACTTGTTAGCTAGATTTTTAGCCACAGACTTAGGCAAATAACCAATATGGCTAACTCTGGAAAGAATGGTGACAAACTCATGAAGAATCACCAACTGTAAACCTTCACTGGCCATTCTATCCTCTTCTCACACAAGCCTTTAGCTTAATGTTGCAAGAAGATGTTACAATGTTATAAGAATGTTATTAGTACACAGTGCAAAGACTCTGTAGTCACATCATGAATTTTATCCATTATTAGCCTTTACAAATATTTTATAAATATCAGGCAAAGTGGCTTGGGTTTTGTGTATCTCTCTGGGTTTTTTAAAATGCCCTTTAAAAGGCACACATGCAAAAAAGAAAACAGGATGAGAGAGGAAAGGATTCTAGTAAATTTCTATTGACAACTCATTTATTCTAGGTAAAATCAAAATACACAAATTTGAGCAGGAAACACAAGTAACAGTTTGGAGCCTTGTTCCCTCAAAATCATTCTATTTAAGAACACTTGAGCGATTTTAGTGCACATGGGAGATGTGTAGTTTTACTAGTTTTCTAAAATCAGAAGGAACTCAGAAGGAATACTACTTTTGCTAACACTAAGTCCTACACACTGAAATTTCAGATCAAGCCTCTGGCAGGTCTTAATGTTGCCAAAAGACAGGCAGTCATTCATCAGCACTCAGCACTTTGGCTTTCTGAGGACTGTACTTTGGAATTCCTGTAGACTGAGTACAAGGAATTCAACATATACATAACATACAGTGTGTATTTCACCAGACTGGAGAAAACTTCTCATTTTTTTTAATGTCATTTAAAAGAGGATTGTTATGCATATTTCAGATATTAAAACAACCATCCAAATACCTCCAAGCTAGACTTTTCTCACCAGCAAATGAGAAGAGATTATGTACTTTGAGCAGGAAAGCAGCAAAACATAATATCAATCAAAAATTATGAGCATTAAACATCAACAGGATGGAGAAAAGGAAGCTGCTAGTACAGTGGACAGTTAAAAAGACAGAAAAGATAAATCAAAGCCAACCTACCAATCCAATTCTCCATCAGAGAGTCTGCAGTTACCGTGGCTTCTACATGACTTGCAGCCTTGCTGATCAGGGGTGGCACAGCACAACCTAAACAAGAATGTCACATTTCAAACTTGGAATACTTACTGGCAATTTGCACTCTTGGAGCTGAGAGATCACAGAATCACAAAGATTGGAAGNCTCCTCAGCACACTTATGCTCCAGACCCTTAATCTCTGGTCCTCCTGGTCACACTATTTTTGATATCTGTTCCACCTTGGTCATTTCTCTGGGGTTTGGTTTGGGGTTTTTTATTTGGATTTGGGGGGGGGTTGTTGTTTGGTTTTGGGTTTTTTTCTTTTGTTAACTGGTTCTGTTCTTCTAAGTAACCTAGCCTTTGCTAACCTATCTCCATTTGCAGCAGGGAACAGAATGACTTTGCTACAAGATCCATCGTGCCCTCAGCACACAGCCTGAGTTTCTACATGAGATTTTTTCCTCTAAGTTTCCAGTATAATGATGGAGCTCTAGAAGGTGAGAAAAAAGTGCCTGCATTTCATAAGTCTTATTACATTAGTCTGTGCATTTTCACCCCTGAATGGGGAGGAATAAAACAACAACCCAAGCTAGTCCCCCCCTAGTATACCCTTGCAGTAGGAATCTAAAAAGTATGTGGTAAATCAGTACTCTTTTTGCATGAAGCTAGCTTTTCTTTTCCCCCAGTAGAAGACATAAACACTTACAGAAACTGCAGGGAAACTAGGCAACCTTTCAATCCATTTATCTGATCTCCTGCTGTTTAGTTAAAAAAAAATAAATGCTATACAAAGAAAATTAATCTGCATCTAGAAGATTTCATTAAATAAAATGTGCTGACCTGTTGGCAATTGCCAGGTCTGGTTTTAACACACTACTTTGTTTAGCCTGGTGCTTTCTGTTCCTTCTAGCACCGAAATTGTATTTTAAAAGCTAACAATGTTTTAAAGACATTTGCTTCACTGCCATTTCATTCTCCTGGCATCCATACCTTCCAGAACACATAAATGACAATCAGTGCTGTGAAAATGTTTCCTATAGTCATTTTTAAAGCACTATAAAAAAACAAGTAAAATACACATACAGAAAGGTAAGACTTATAAAAACTGTTCAGTGCCTCCACAGGCTAATTTTCAGGTTTAAGAAAAAGCACATTGGAAAAAAAAAAGAGGCACTCTGCTGCCTACAAGCACCCCTGTTCCAAGTTGAACAAAGCACTCAGGTGAATACACTAATAAAGATTGCTTGTTTCACGCTCTACTAAGAGAAATCACCTGCTTTCTAAAACCAGAACTAGGCACGCTGGAAGAGGTAGGAATCTCTCAAAAAAGTGTTACATAAGGCATTGTCAAACTTCAAGTCACCTCCACAGAGGCCGCAAGTTATTTTCCCCGCCCGGGGAGAAAGAATTACTGATTTAAATGACACCATCCTCTGACAGGAGGTGGTAGCAGAAAGAAGCCTGCCCAAAGGAGACCTTTCTAAGCTGAAGGCTTGCTGGCGAGGCTCGAGGGTGATGAGGAATCCGCCTCAGCGTCCCAGCGAAACTCCAGCTTGCCCCTAGCCGGCAGGCAGGTCCCGTTCTGCCTCCCGGAGCAGGTATGCCGAGAGACAAGACGTTCCCGACCCACGCCGACACCCTTCCACACAGCCCCCATTAGCCCCCAGCCTCTGGCTCTCCCGGACACCTCCGGGCTGCCGGCGGCGCTCGGCGGGACGGCAGCCCTGTGCCCTGTCCTGGAGCCCGCCGCGGAACGGGAACACTTCCCGCCCGGAGGAAAGGGGCGTGGGGCACGCTGTAAACAAGCGCCAGTGGGGACTCCCGAGGGGAAGGGAGTGCGAGCCAGAAGGGGCAACCTCCCTAGGCTGGGAGGACAGGAGGGCTGTACCCGTTCGTGCCAGGGGAGCGACAAGCGTGCCTCCTCCTAAGCACCTCTTAACTTCACAACGATGGGGATTCAAATTGAGGAGAGAAAAAATAAAACAACAACATCACCCTAGCTCCACCGGACTCGGATGCCTCCTACCCCAGGCTACTAGGAGACTCTCACCGACTATTTCTCACCCTTCCTTCGCCTCGAAAAGCAGCAGCGACCCGACGAGGTACTTACCTTTCCCGGCTGGCTCCCGGGCCGCCGGGACGGGCGCTCAGCACCCGTCTCCCCGCGCCCGCAAGTGGTCCTTCTCCTTCCTTCGCTCCAGGCGGGAAGCTTCAGCTCCGTCCACCGCAGCCCGGCGTTCCGGAGGTGTCAGCCGGCGGGTTCCGGCAGGGGCGGCACCGGCGGCTCCACTCTTCGTGGGACGAGTAGCTGCTGACGGTGGGAGGAGGACGGCAGGGAGGTCCCCTCTCTTCCCGGGATGCGTCGCCGATGTGGCTGCCTCCCTCTCTGCCCAGCTCCAGGGCCTGCCTACACCCTGCTTCGTGCTCTGTCCTGAGGTGCAGCCCGGCCCCCTCCGACCGTCTGTCCGTCTGTCCCACTCGCCTTCCTCCTCTCCTATCCCCGGCGGCGAGCCGCTCGGCGCACAGGCCCCGCCGGCGGCCACAAGGACCCGGGAGCGACGGGGGATTCCAGCTCGGCCTCCTGTCCTCTCCCCGGGGCCTGCTGCACACTCTCCGCGGGGAGATGAGGCCTTGCCCTGGCCTTGCGGGCTGCCAGGAAGCCCCAGGAAGGTCACCGGCACCGTGGAGCCGAGCACAGAGAAGCTCCCTCCGGCACCGCCGCGACCGCTGCTACTGCTGCCGGCTCGGCCTCAGCGGCCGCTGGGTGCCGCGCTCCACCCGGGCTCGCCCCGTGCCGCTGCCCGGCGGCCGCCTCCGAGTCCGAGTGCCAGGCTGTCCCCCTTCCCCTTCCTTCCTTCCTTCCTTGCCTCCCGCCCCTTCCCCGCTGCCAGCCTTCCCCCGCTGGGTCCCTCCAGCGCCCGGTGCCAGGCTGCCCCCTGCGGGTCTCGGTGCCGCCGGCGCTGCGCCTAGCGGCTTGAGGCGGAGGCGGGAGGGAGGGCGAGCAGCCTCCGCCGTTCCGCGGGTGCCGGTAGCGGGATGCCCGCCGCCGCTCTGCCCCGGGCTCAGCGGCAGCTGCAGTGACTGTGTGTCTGTGTCATGTCTGTGCATGGGCGGGCGGAGGCGCGGGGCCGAGGCGGAGCCAGCCCGTTGACACGCCGCCCAGCGACAGGCGCCGAACGCCCAACCAGCAGCCACCGCCACGGCGGCCCGCCCGCGCAGCGCGGCGCCCAGGGCGGCTACACCTGCGCTTGGCCGATGGGGAGGTGGGGGGCAGGGTCGCCGCCCGTGCCCCGCCGCTGTGACAGCGAGTCCGTCCCGCGGGAGAGGGCTGTAAGGGCAGAGCCAGTTCCACAGTCTTCCCAAGCGCCGCACCTGGGCGCGCCGTCCCGGCCGGAGAACGCTGGGGTAAGTGAGGGGAGAGCGGGGAGCGGCCCCGTCCGGCCCTCGCCTCAGGGGCTGGCAGCAGGGGAACCCTCAGGGAGGAGAAGCGGTGTCAGCCCCTCACCGTGCACCCTCAGCTTTGTATCACCGTCAGAAACATCCGAGTGCCACATCTTTTCTGATAAAAGCTGCGGGAGCGTGTCCCTGTGCCGTTCCCTGCGTGCTGGTGACTACTGAGAGCTAAGGGATGAACGCACCTTTGGCTGGTGTATGTTTGCTTTTGGGGTTTTTTTATGCTCTCCCTGACGTGGCCATAGAGCCACCACCACTAAAGTTCTTTTTCTGGTGTTTTTTGTTTGTCGGGGTTTTTCTATGTTTTCATTTTTATGTCATCTTTCTTGCACTTCGTTAGCCGTGCAAAATGGGTTGTTGCCATATATTAGGATACCAAGAGGACCATAGTATAAACTGTGTCTGGGTGCAGAGGGTGCAAGAACAGGAGGTAGAGGAGAGGAGCAAATGTTCAGACAATTCGATTTTAAAAAGGCAATGATCCCTTCTTGGAGTGGAAGGAGAAAGAAAGTATCCATGTGCTTTGAGTTACCATGTAAATATTCCAAAATAGAAATAACTAAGTTCTTTCTTCTCCCAGAAGTGCATAAACTAAGAGAAAAAAGTGTTGTTCTACCAAAGGCACCACAGATGCTAATTTCTCTTGTTGTATCAACTGCTTAAATACTGTAACTTATTCAGAAGTTGCTTTATTGTGGGCAGAAATAGTGCTTTGCAGTATGTGGATCACCAAAATATTGTGATCTCCGGAAGAGGTTATTATTCACGGCAAAATAGTCTTTGCCAGACTTAAAGCATTGGTCCATCAAGGTTAGTATTCTCTTGCCAGCAGCTCCCACATCCTCACGCTTTAGGCAAGAGTGGTATCAGATGAAGTTGAACGTGCCAGTGAGATCACATAAATGTTACTAACTGCAAATTTTGACATATTATGACAACTAGGAAAGCATTCGGGGAGGAAAAAAAGAAAACTGCATATCAGTAAAAATAATTTAGTTCTGATATGGATGATTTTCTGGAGAAGCTATAGCAACATACAGATCAGTCTGTGTTGTGCTAGTTATTTTCATGAGCAATTCACAGTCAGAGAAGAGCTATACCCGAATGACTTATTCTGTCCATTTTCTTAAGTGAAGCTAAAGGATCAGCCATCAGGTACTAATGTGTTCCTATACTGTTGAAAGATTGTAACAAATTGTATGGGGGAGGGAACAGGATTGTGTATACAGCTTTATTATTAATAAAATCAGATTGCCTAGTGCCTGTAACTGGAATTCTCAGCAGTTTCACTTTTTTTAGTGTCATACTATGTCTTCAAAACTAATAAATTGTCAGTCTGATCCTACAAAATACTGAACAATTTATCCAGGTTCTTAATGCTCTTATCAGCTGTTAGGGCAGGGAACTCTTGGCACCCACAAAAACTCTTAGGTTTTAAGAGCAGCATGGATTATTAGGATTATCTAATGTACCTCCATGCACGACAAATGATGGAACCTCATTCTGCAATAAAATTGTTCTGCATCTGTCAGGTTAGTGACCTACTCACAAAATAGCTATCCAAACCCAGAGCAGCATTTGTCAGAGGCTCTAGTTGGGAATGATTACTCCTAGGTTACAAAAACTACCAGGAACAGGAGGAGTGACTACCTAGGGAGACAGTTTTTCAAGAATTGTGCTTATAAGCAAGTAATCTTTTCATATGCCTCAGAAACTCATTCCATCAAACTTTGTCCTTGAAAATCTTGAAGTGGCAGTTGCTTTGGGCATAAACTAGGAATGCAGAAGGATCTTTGTGCCAAGGACAGGTTGAAGAAATTAGATGCAAATATTTGCACTTCACAGTTCATTCAGCCACTAGGAAGCTTTCTGGAGAAACTCCACAGGTGAGGTGTCTATTTACAGTAAAAAAAGAAGGGAAAACCTATAGTAATAACAAGTATATAGTTTAAAGAGATTTGACAGTTATATAAGGTTGAAAAAGAGCAAAGCTTTAACAGCACTATTAATAATAAAATATGTAAACCAGACCTTTATTTAATAGGAAGATGTCAATGTTGAGATACTGTTACATGATCAAGTTACACTGATGCAATCACATGAGTGTTTGGTCTCATTTCTTCCTTGCTGGAACAAGAGATAAAGGTGTACATAGTAAATAGTACACAATTTCAAACAGATTATGGTGCTTTCACTGCAACAGAACATAAGTAAATAAAATAAGATTAAGTCTGTTTATAAGATGCCAAACAATTGAAGATTATCTGGGGTTTTGATGAAATGAACAAAATTATTTCCAATATAACCATTATATTTGAAAGGGAGGTAGAAGGCCCACAAGTATTCAAACTTACAAAAGTGCATGAAGTTCATCTCCCATTTAACACCAGTGAAGCCCTTTTTTATATTCTTACAGTTACTTCATTGTTCTAGCTGAATTCAACCACTATGAGGTCTTTGGAGGAAGAAGACAGCACTTTGTTCAGGAGGTGACTGAATAGTGCTTTACTGCTCTTAATAGTGCATTATGTGCCAGCTGCAATAGAAGCTAAGATGTTCCTGACAACCAGGAAGGTGTTCTGTCCCCATTCCTTCCCCACACACTCCTGTGCTTAATCAGAGTTTTAAATACCTAGTGAGAGTGATGTTGCTGTGTCACACTCAAGAGATGGCATATGTATGGACAAAGCAATGTTCTCCATGACCTGCTTCTATGTGGAGTTGAAAACATAGCTACTTTTCATCAAACCAGCCAGTCAGGAGCTTCTCCTGGGGAACAGAAATTCAAATCTGATTTAGCAGGCTGTCTGGATTGTGTTAACTGATCCACTTCTACACAGAAGATTGTGAATCTTTGTATAGAAATTGCTGCTCTTAACTTCTAGATGCTAAATTGTGCAACTGTTAATAGTATCAGGGCACGAAGAGCAAGACCAAAAGCCTAAAGCAAGTCCTAACCCTTGAGATTCTTGTGGTTACTTGCTGCTGCAATGAACAAGGACTGCAGCAGAACAGGCTGCCTCACATCTTTTGTAGTAGGAAAAGGATTTCAGAGAAGAAATAAGTGAAATTTAATCGCCTCTGGAAAAAGAAATTTGCAGTTCTTGAGTGTAAAGTGGAAGCTCTCTTGCCTATGCTGTCCACAATGGGCAGTAAATTAAAATTTAATGGAGATTTTCCTGTACATGTAACAGAAAAAAGAAAATCAGCATAACCCTAGAAAGTCAAAGCAATATTCATATTCCCTGGGGTTACAGGAACTGGGAAAACAGCAAAACAAAAGACTAGTAAACTGAATGCCTTTGAATAACTAGAGAGCATCATGAAAACCTCAAACTTTTAGAATGCAAAGGAAAAGAAGTTATTAAAATAAATCATTTCTCTTTGATGCCAAAAGAGACTTCAGAGGATAAACTGGTGGTTCTGTGTTAGCTTAGTTTGATTTTCTGTGTTTCTTCCTGGATTGTTGTGTTTCTAGACACAAAAAGGTAAACATCCATACTGGACTCTTAGATTGTATTATGCCCTAAAAGGGGAAGGAAAGGGATATTTTCCTGTTTGTTTATCTCTCTGACAGAACTTTCTGTGCATTATTTCTTTTCATTGCTCCCGATTACTCCTTTCCATTTGTGGTGACTTAGTAATTCAGAGTATCATTGGGGGGCTTTGTTTGTTTCAAGAATTGGGCTTTTAAAACCCTAAAAACAAGTGAAGATATGCAGAATAAATATGGTACAACTTTCTGAAGTGAATCTGATTTCAGGTTGATAGTGCTTTTTTTGTTTGGACCAAACCAGGACATAAGCCTAAATCAAGGTATGTTAAAATCAGTGGAGCAACTGCACTGATTTGAGTGATGCTCAATCTAAATTGTTACTTGTTTCTTTTCTGCACTGATTTGAGTGGTATTGAATCTCAACTATCCTTTATGGCACAGCAATATGTATTTTCTGGGAAAATATATATACATATATATACCTACACACACTTCTGTGAAGTTCTTTTGTACTGATTGTTTTTATTGAACTGCTTCACCTCACTCCCAGAGCCTCTCTCATTACTCTGTTTCTTGTTACACATCTCCAGTTATTGCCTGAACTATGAGTGTTAAATAAGACTATGAAAAAATACTTGAATTAAAAATAGACATTGTGGGGAAGGAAATTACCCCAAATTTACTTCTAATAATCACTACCTAATGAGTCAAATAGGAGTATTTTTGACCAAAAATAAATGACCATAATTATGTTGAAATCAGTGGAGCAACTGCACTGATTTGAGTGATGCTCAATCTAAACTATCCTTTATGTCAAAATCAGTGTTCTATATAGACATATATATCCTTACACATACTACTGGGAGGTTCTTTTTTACTAATTGTTTCTATTGAATTGTCTCACCTCATTCCCAAGCAAACAGTGGATCTACTGTCTGTCTCTCTTATTACTCTGTTTCTTTTGTTACACATCTTCAGTTATTGCCTGCACTAGGAGTGTTAAATAAGGCTATGAAAAGCCTTAAATGAATTGTAGACCTGTATAATTAATATCTGCTATCCTTTCTAGAAGTATTAAAGCACAGGATGTATCACTCCTCTGCTCTTAGCTGTACACATTTAGATTTTAATTTATCTAAGGACACCTTTGACTACTCTGGTGAAAAAGAGGCTACTCTACCTGATCAAAGCAAGCCCTCTTGTTTCCATTAGAAGAGCTCATCTTATACATGGAATGCTTAATTGTTTTCAGAATAGCTTCATTAACTCCTGAAATTGGTACCAGTGCAGGCCTCTCCAGAGCCAGGATGCTAATTAGAAAGAAAACTGGACTTACAGGAGGTGAAGAATTATGTCTTCTTTTAAGAGAGTGGGGAGGCTCATTCAATCACTGACAGAATGCTTCTGCCAGAAAGCAGGAATGGCTGCCAGTTATGTGAACTCAGAGACTACCTGTGACAAATGAGTTATTCCCACAGTCAAATTTGCCTCTTCAGACAACTAAACCCAACAGTGATTAAGTAAACAATGTTAGGCTGTCCCTCAAGTTCCATGCAGTCCAAGCAATGTCCTTTATGGCCAGCATCATCTGTCAGCAATGATGTCCCTAACAGAGTGGGTTAGACATGTTTGGAGGGTGCCATAGGAGTGCTTGGATTGCTTCCTTAGGCAGCCACAGTGCCAGCAGTAACATGTCTGCCCTTCAGCACATTGATGCTGATTTTATATTAAAGCCCTGCTATAAGTCTGACCCAAGAAATTGATACAGGGCTGAAGAGTAAATGTAAATAAAAAAATGTAAATAAAATTTAAACAGACAGATGAATGATGAAAATAATAGATCCTATTACGAGTTAAAGCATTTTATCAAGACTTTATACAATCATTTTAATTAAATAGATTTTATATTAGCAGTGGTCAGGCCTTTAGAATCTCTATAAAAATACTTGCATTAAAAATAGGCATTGTGGGGAAGAAAATTACCCCACATTTACTTATAAGAATCACTATGATTGTTAAATAAGACTATGAAAAAATACTTGAATTAAAAATAGGCATTGCAGGGAAGGAAATTACCCCAAATAGGTGTATTTTTGACCAAAAATAAGTGACCATAATTTTCAGTCAGGCCCTAGAACTTCCATGTTTTTTTCCCCAACAAGGGCTATTCTTTTACATATTTTCTAGAGGATTTCTCTAGAAAGCAGAAATGTGTTGTAGCTGCTACTATCTAGTGAAGGCAGGGTAAAATAAACCCAGATCCTGTCTAATGACTCAGGCTTATGTGCTTTTTACCAGTGCAACAATAAGAATCACAGAATGTGAGGGGTTGGAAAGGGGACCTCTGGAGATCATCTAGTCCAACCCCCCTGGCAGAGCAGTTGAACCTAGAGCAGCTTGCCCAGGATGGTGTCCAGTCAGGTTTGGAATATCTCCAGAGATGAACCCCACTGAGCCCTCTCCCACCTCCCCTTTCCCAGCCTATTTCCTTGCTCTTTTCCCCCAAATCCCAGAGCAGCTGGGCTCAGTTGCAGACCCCTCCCCTCCCCAGCTGTAGCTCTTTGCCCTCCCACCCACTGCCCTTTATCTTCCCGAGGAAGGGAAACAGCTTCCAGCTGCACCCAGCCGGGCTGAGGGAGGCAGGAGACTCCTCTTGGCATCTCTGGTGAGTTCCCCATGGGTGCACCCTGCTTGGGAGGGGGGGGAGAAAGGCCGGGGGGCCCGGTGGCCCCCCAGCCAGCTAGGCAGGCAGGAGGAGGAGGGTTGACGGTCACTTCAACATTACCTAGGGGTGCTAGCTGTGTGTCCTCACTGAGGATGAGCCCTTTTGCATGCCACCTGGGCTGGGTGAGGGTGTCACTTGAGTTTCTGGGATGGGTTAAGGGAGTAGTGGTGTTGGTGGTGGGGCAGGAGCTGCCTGGGGATATGCTGATGGTATCTGCTCTCTTGGCTGAGCAGAGAGGTTTGCTTTTGGAAAGCTGGCTGGAGAAGGGCCAGAGGTTTGAGCTGCAAAATGCATTCTGCTCCTGTAAGCTGCTTATAGCAATGAGAGAGGCAGGGCCTGGCCCCTCATGGGCAAGCCACAAAGCCTGAATTACCTCCCTCAAATCTCCTTTGGGAATGCTCCTATTATCTCCAGATTTATTTTCCTTTTTCAGCTTGCTGCTTCTCTTCCTTCTCCATGCAGGAGGTAAGTGGTTGGATAGGAGGTGGCTAGGTGCCACCAGGCTGTCTCCATCCCTGGGGGTAGCCAGGATGTGCTGTACAGCTCCACGTGGGATAATTTGGCAAGTCCTACCAGGTAGCTGGGCTAAAATGTTCCGCTGCTTTCAGGAAGGAGAAGCCTAAAAACCTGAGGTGGAAATGCTGTTTTTTTCTTCCCCTGAGAGAATTCAGAGGGTAGTACTGACACAGCATAAAATGTAGAGGGAAGTGTTAGTTCACACTTGCAATGGGCAAGTGTTTGGATTCACATGTAGATACCTAAATTTGCTCTCTCAACATGTAAGTCAACTCTCATTCACTTCAGATGAATGAGAAATTTCATCACCAGATAAGGTGATATTTTGCTGTTTGAACTAAAATGCCCAGTAGGTATTGAGGAGAACATAAGCATTTAGAGGAGAAAGATTTACCACCTGACTTATTGTTGTCCTCCTTTTCTGTGATCATAGTTTGCTGTGAAATGATCTTTTACTCCTTTGTGTTTCTTACAGGTATCAGAATCATAGAATGGCCCAGGTTGGAAGGGACCTTAAAGATCATCTAGTTCCAATCCCCCTGCCATGGGCAGGGACCCCACATACTAGACCAGGTTGCCTAGGGCCACATCCAGCCTGGCCTTGAACACTGCCAGGGATGGGGCATCCACAACCTCTCTGGGCAACCTGTACCAGTGCCTAACCACCCTCTGGGGAAAGAACCTCCTTCTAATTTCTAGTCTAAAGTTCCCCTCCTTCAGCTTGTGTCCTTTCCCCCTTGTCCTATTGTAATCAGACCAGCTGAAAAGTCTCTCCCCTCTATCTTGTAATCCCCCTCAAGATACTGGAAGGCTACTATAAGGTCCCCTTGAAGCCTTCTCTTGTCTAGGCTGAACAACCCCAACTCCTTCAGCCTATCCTCATAGGAGAGGTGCTCTAGTCCTTTAATCATCTTTGTGGCTTCCTCTGGACCTGCTCCAACAGCTCCACATTTTTTTTTTATGCCCAATGTGAATCTTTTCTGGCAGTTGAACAAATCTGACAGAAGAAAGTCCACTTCCATATCTTTGCTAGACAAAAGCACAATGTGCTTCTGAATATAAGCAGGGAGCATAGTCCAAACAGCCAAGCATACAAAAATGAACTCATTTAGTGGCCACAAGTGATTGTGTATCTCAGAAGTGTACTGTGACTAAACTAAAATGTTCTGAGATGTGCCCATGAGCTGCATCCATCTCTCTGCCCAAGGCTGTCAGTGCTAAAGGAAGTGGCAATGTTCTTGCTGGCATTTGAGAAGTTGTAAGCTATGATCTGGACTTGCTACATTGGCAAAAGAATAGGAAAGGTCACCCCATCTCAGCAGTGAAACTGTCAGTAATAAAAGGATAATCCTCCTTAGTCTCAAGAGCAGTTACAGGGAAGTTGATGCTAAGATCAGGTAACAAGGCAAGACCAATAGTAGTGCCAATGAACCTGTCAACATTAAGCACCTCTTTTTCAGAGGAGTGCTTTAACACTTGGATATTGTGTGATTCCAACTGGATCTTGACACAGTTGGGTTTTTTTCCATTGATTCTTAGGTGAAACTAAAGCTGTCAGACATCCTAGAGGCCAAGCAGACAAGGCTGGACCCAGAAAAAGGACAGTTCTTCCAAGTCTGAAGGTGACATTGGAGGAATCCAGCAACAGATACAAAAAAGCCCAACTGATTCAATAGATCATTTACACGCTGTGTGTGTACTTGCATTTCTGAGCTTGGCAGCCACACAGGTGCTGGCATTGCTACTTACTCTAAAATTGCACTCTGGATCAGATTGTGGACTGAGCAAGGGAATAAGCTTTTACAAGCATGGATGGCATCAGAATTCAGAGATCCTGCAGCACCTAAAAGGAATGACCAGCAAAGTTTCCAATGAAATCAGCATGTGCTTATATCAGTTAGAAGAACTACATCTATGGGGGGGGGGAATAATTTTAAACATCACTTCTCCAACCAACACATGAGATTTTAGTGCTGGAATCAGAAATTATACTGGCATGGTGCCCTTTGCCTGTGTTGACAATATTTCCAAATGTGCTACCTTACTCTTGCTGTGCCAACTTGATAAAAGAGCAGTTCCAATCAGAGGGAATAACTGGAGAGATTTCTCCAGTTACCAGACTGGATGCCAGTGGCTTTTTGTAGCTTTTTCCCAACTCTGCATAACCAAACACAAACTAGGTGCAGCCAAGGCAAGTGATCATCAGCAGGGGGTATGGTATTTCCTTCTCTTCTCCCAGATGAGGGTGAAAAAGATACCACTCCTTGGGAATGGGCTTTATGCCAAGTACAGTGGTAGCTTTGCTATGGCAATTATTAGGCTGTAATATAGGAGTCTTACGCTGTTTTTATCAATTAGCTCCTAGAAAAGGAAGGACTAATTGAAGCTAAGGTAATCTGTGACAAGGTTGAGAGGTAGTGGGCCCTTTGTTACTGAGTGGCTGGCACCTGGGGCCTCACAACTAGTGATGGATTAAGAAATCATCTCAGAATTCTGCTAGGGAATGATGGCACCAGTGTGTGAGCATAAAGTGCATATGTACTTATTAGAGAGTTGATTAAAGGGAAGAGCTGCATCCTTAAAGAATTTATACCCATGAAGTGAGTTCAGACCTCTTCTTCCTTGACTAGCCCTAACACACCAGCTAAGAAAGGTCACTGTCCTTTGAATCGTTTGTGGGCTTTGCATCTGCTGATCTCTGACAACAAATGATTGTTTGGGGGTTTTAAATTATTTTATTCTTCTTTTCTGTCTACCACTCCAGGAACAAAACAGTTTTGCTAAAGTGGCTTCCCCTCTTTACTCCAGCCCTGGTAAGAATGGATACAGGAGCTAATGGTGAGTTTGTCTTCCACAGGAGACAGAGAACAAAAAAGATGTGATGGCAAGTTGGGATACAAAATGAAACCCAGGTTTGTCTGGATAAAGAAGTCAGATGTTGCAAAGAGATCAGGATACATAAGGATGTCTTAAACTCTGCACTTGACCTTTTTGCCCTTCAGATAAAGTGAGGGTCTGGTAGAAGTCACTCTCTGATCATATTATTAGGAATTGTAGAATAATCTGGGAGAAAAAAAGGGTATCAAATTCTGCTTGCATGGTAATTTAGTTGTCATTTCCTACCCTTGTGTGCTTAGTGGGCCAACCACAGTGATGCTCTATTAATGTAGGTTTTGTGTGGTTTTGTGTTAAGACTGGATATTACAGGAAAAGAACAGAGGAGATAGAGTCTTAGTGAGGTTTTTGCTGCTTCAAGCTGGTACTGACTCCACTGCTCAAAAGTGCCTATATGACACCCCAAACCATTTGTATTTATTTTTGGCTACAGGTAGACTAGGATTCTGATATCAGAGTCAGGGTTTGCTCCCTGAAATAACAAGCAACAGCTA
The DNA here is from genome assembly GCA_013396975.1 of Bucco capensis. NCBI lineage: Eukaryota > Metazoa > Chordata > Aves > Piciformes > Bucconidae > Bucco > Bucco capensis. The sequence goes on along the minus strand of VWZO01013982.1, from coordinate 234,355 downwards.
TTCTCTCTTCTGAATATTTTTAAAGAAAATGGGGCACTAATGAATTGCATTTTTGGGACTGTTTTGAGAGTATCAGTATAACAGAGCATGAGCACAAAGGCAATCCTATCCACTAGCATACACATGGTAAAGGCTTAGATGCAAGTGACACCTGCATGACAAATTAGGTGCTAGAAGAGACAGCTGTCATTGCTTAATTTCCATCCATCTGCCTCATTACCTGAGTAGATCAGTTGTTTTATAGACTAGTAATCAGCTGCACACACTGATTCTTTTGATGATCTCTCTCACTACTGCTGAGCAGCTTTAGACTCAGAACAAAGAAACTTGCAGCCTGCCCTTCCTGCAGTAACTTGTAGCAGAATAGCCATATAACCAACTTCAGGTGAGATGTCAAATCCAGCAGAGAATACTGTTTTAAGACATCAGAAGGCTGATTTGAAAGAGGAATTGCACTTATCTCAATGTTATGTTCCAGTCAATTTTCTAGACCTTTTTGCTAGGAAAGGAGGTAGCCTTTGGGAAAATACTCATTTTCAGTTTCCTCTGCTGCAAAGAATAGCCTTGAAAGAAGGGACTGCTTGAAGCCAGTCATCACAATGTTTGGGTGGACCAAAAAGCTTGAGACATCACAAACATGCCTCAGCTATGCAGTGCAATGACATTTCAGCATAATGTTCATCTCTGATGCTACTGATACTTAACATGCTACTTCAAAAGCATCTACATTTAGCCCATAGCCAGGGCTAAACTATTACCCAGTGACTCCTCTTAAGTCCAGAAGGGGATCAGGAAAAGAAGACCTAGGAGTTGAAACAAGAACAGATTTAATGAAGCAACAAAACTAATATTGATACTAATGCCAATATAAAGTACACAAAGTTATGCTTAGCTCAGTCAATGCACACTGGCCAGAAAGAGCCCCTCTCCTCCACAAATTTCCCCCTTTATACTGAGTGTGAGGTTTATGGTATGGGACTCACCTCTGAACCAATTCAGGTCAGCTGCCCTGGCTGATTCCAAACTGCTAATGGCCTGCAGAATGTGGCTGGCCTAGGATTCTGTCCCAGTGAAACCAGGACAGCATCCTTTGAAGAACATTTCACTAGACCCCTCTCCAGCCTGTCCGCAGGGTAGTTGTGCACTTCCACACCAGGTCTAGTGAGAAAGAGAGACTTTCTACCCTAGAATCTTAACATACATTGGGCTGGTTAACATCCCTTCAATGATAGGATTACACAGCAATTTCAGTAGTCCCCCAACTCTCTACTTTCACATTAATTTTGGTACAGATACATTTCCTTTTTTAACATCTTCTTCCCTTTTGTAAACAAAGGTTTAAAACCCAGAAGAGAATGTTTGCAGACCCTGGGGCATCAGCCTTTCTCTGGAAACTGAAGATGGTTCTCTCAGAATGGTATCAACTTCTTAGCAGGCTGCCAACTCTAGGAGTCTGAAAGCAGTAGGGATGCTTCCATTAGGTGTGTGTCATTTCACCAGGGACAGAAGGATATGGAATTCTTATCTAAAACTGGATGAAATGGGAAGAGCATATGAAGGAGGGGAAGTAGTTAATAGAAATTACCAAGAAATACAACACTAAACCTGCCTGTCCCCACCAGTTTAAATTCACACCTACTCCTCTCTCAGCAGGAAAGAGGAAAAAAAAATCTTGATCTTCAGCTTGAGAAACTTCATCTGTCTTTTGGGTACAGAGCACCAAATCCTCAGCTGGCAGATGTGGGCAGACAGTGCTGAAACCTTACCATATTTCTGCAGGATGCATTCTTCAACACCAGACTGCCAACTCCAGTGCCAGAAATCCCAAATGACTCTCAGCACTACTTGAGGGCAAACAGTTAGAGCAGTTGCCTGGGGACCTTGCACAGTGTTGTCAGCCTGACAAGGCTAAGCTGGGGAGCAAAGCAAACCATTCTGCAGATGGGTAGAGTGTACACTTCATTCCTTAGCCTCTTCCTGTAGCTTCTATGGCTGTAACTAGCTCTGCCTCCAGTACTAGTGCTCAAACCTCTTCCTTTCCTGAGACCTAGACATTAGTTCTGATGAACCACATCAGCAGTACAGTGAATATTTAAACCAAATATAGAGGGACAACAGTGCCAAAGCAAACCAGACACCATAAATAACACTACAGACTTAGTGAAGGGAATGGTGAGCAAAGAACATGAGGTGAAATGAACAGAATGTAACACAGGCTGGAATCTAGCTGGTGGAAATGTGAGCACAAATGCCTTTTGGACTGGTTAAGACTGTTAGTGAGAAAAATAGCATAGCTTCTAATTGCCATACATGTTAAAACTCTGCTCCAAACAAATGGAAATTAAACAGGATTCTGAGCATGCTGTGTAACGTGAGTCCAAAGGAACAGCACTCAGAGGGAGGAGGAATGACAAGTGAATTTTGGAAGTCACTGCACATTATCTCAAATAGGTGCTTTGTATTTACTTGTTGTGTTGTCAAGCTGCAGGAGTTCAGGAGTTTTCCAGAGCTTGTTGCAAGAGCTGTGGCTCTGTGGAGGTCTGGGACAAGATGGAAGATCCTATCTCTAGCCTCAGAGAGTCTCCAAAGACTATAGGTACTGAGAGCACAACTCTGACAAAGCTGTACAGACAAGCTAAACACTGCATGCCAGCACTTTTCTTAGAGAAATCAAGAAGTCTTCTGTAGGAATACATAAACCTTTGCAACAGACTAGCTGCAGGTGTGGGCTAGGGAAGCTGTGGTGCAGCAGGATAGTTTGTCTATGCCAGGGCCATGGCAAACCAGTGTATCAGTACAGGCTGGGAATAGATCTGTTGGAGAACAGCTCTGGGGAAAAAGCTCTAGGAGTGCTGGTGGCTAGGAGGATGCCCATGAGGCAGCAATGTGCCCTTGTGGCCAAGAGGCCAATGGCATCCTAGGATGCATTAAGAGGAGCGTGGCCAGCAGAGCCAGAGAGGTTCTTCTCCCCTCTCCTCTGCCCTGGGGAGGCCTCCCCTNACATTCTGTGATACTGTGGTTGCTGGGATTGCAGCTCTCACCATGCAGAGAACAGGCAGGAAGTCTGGTGGGATGTCTGCTGCTCAGTTTTGGAGGCCTCTCCAGAAGTGCTGTGGCCAGCAACATGCTACCCACCCTCTCCAAGTGGCTGGAGATGGACACTTTCCATATGGTCTACAGCTTGTCTCCAAAGGAATTGAATTCCCTTCCCACAGCAGTAGCAGCCCCATCCTTAGCTCCTCTGTTTTGAGGCAGAAACAAGGCATTTCACATACATTGTGAGAAGTGTTGAGCAGGCTTTGCAGCACAGGGGTTCACATGTATTCCAGAAATCCCTTTTGCTTTAATTCTAAAGACTGGTGTGCCCTCATCACCAATTTGGTAGGTTCTGTCAAACAAACAAAAAAGGCAGCTTCTTAAGAGATTTGGGGTGGTGAAAGGTGTGGGAACAAAAGGCAATCAAATATGCATGAACCATTTGTCATCATTAGAGATTGTTACGTAAGATCACTGCATATGTTTGTACATTTAAATGCTTTATTTTTAATTCTAGGAAAAGCTTACCACATTTTTCTCTGTCAAGAAATACTACCTGAAGGTATTACTTCAGTAGTGAGGGCTAAGTCATTTCATACAGTGCTGTTCACTAAACTAAACTCACCACCTCTCTAAAAGCAACATTAAACTACACACACCTCACACTTCCCAAGCAGACAGATCCATAAATTCTTTAAAGCCTTATCTCACATTCACATGCACACAAAATAAGGGTCTTGCTGTGTTCTGAACTGTGAGGCTTGATGAATGAGCTCTGCAGAATCCCCTCCTAGATTTGCAGGGTCTCCACTGCAAATGCTTCTCAAGTATGTCTCATCAGGCATTGAATCTCTCCACTGGTTTTGGCAGGAATCTGCTCTGTTCCTTTACACTCACCAGTCCCTTTATTTAAAACACTAATTACAACAGAAGTAATTGTTTCAGAGGGACCCAAAAGGTGCAGCAATAATGAAGAACTCATTGGGGGTAACCTACTACTAGTGTTCCAAATGCCTTTTTTGTTTGTTTGACAAAACCTACCAAATTGGTGAAGAGGGCACACCAATCTTTAGAATTAAAGCAAAAGGGATTTCTGGAATACATGTGAACCCCTGTGCTGCAAAGCCTGCTCAACACTTCTCACAATGTATGTGAAATGCCAGTAATCTAGCTGTGATGCACAGCTAGTTTTTCAGGTTTGACACATTCTCTTCAGAGGGGAAAAAAAGAAATTAACCTGACCTGTACTTCTGTAGTTGTAAGAACCTCTTCTCTAAATTTGAGATCTGTTCACTTTCTATGTTTCCAGATTCCCTTGATTTGTTAGAGCAGTAATTGATGAGTGAGAGTGGAAACATCTGGGCAGTAGGAGGAAGGAAAAGGTAGCCAGAAGAAAGAACAATTGTGTGGAGCTCAGACAAGGCACTGAAGAAGTTTGTGGCTTTTTTGCGAGGTTTCTTTTTTTTTTTTTTCCCTTTATGGCTTATGTTGGTGGGAGTTACAGTCTACAAGCTTTAATTCACTGTTAATACTGGTTCTCATCTGGGAATAGATACATTGAAAGTCTCCTACTGTTGTAGGCACTGAAAATTAGCAACCTTTTTTTACACTACTCTTCTATAAAAAGCATAGGGAATGCCCAGTAGAGGAGCTTTTCCTTCAGCAAAAGACACAACCTGATCAGACTAAGACATAATACACCTTTGGTATCTAACTCAGAACTCAACTGCTAAGATGCTGGTGATAACAGNGGGGGTTGGACTAGATGAGCTCCAGAGGTCCCTTCCAACCCAAACCAGTCTAGGATTCTATGATAACAATATGCTGGAGAATCACCAGCCTGATGACTTTTTCGTGGGTTGTCCAGAGCTGATGGATATTGCTAGATGAGAAACACTATGCAGGAGGGAAAGAAGGATGACTGCCAAGAGTAAAAGAGTCACTGTTGCTCCTTCCTCTGCAGCTGTGACAAGAAGCCAACACTCCAGCCATGAAGGAGGACAGGTTGGTGGAGGATGAGGAATAGTGACAGATACCTGGCTTCCAGAGGAGGTTGGGAGTGTCTAAGCAAGAAGCTGCTTCTTGGAATGCAAGTCCCTATAAGTGAGTTAAAAAATAAGCACTAAGATCATGTGAGGGGAGAAAAAAAAGTGGAAGTAGAGATTGCAGCATGGTGAAAGAAAAGGTGTAAGGGAACAATGGAGCCAGAGACCTGTGCAAAAGTAAATGCAAAGCATGAAGGAAAAGGAAACTTTGCTGTTTGAGAGAACTGAAGGAAGTAATTAAAATGAAAACCGGGAGAAAAATCTTAGAAAATAAGCAGAGAAGACTAAAAACATCTGAATTGCAGCCCACAAATCTCCCTGTGCACTCAATGGCTAACTCAACAAATCTCATCCAATGTAAGGAACATTGAAAATACCTTTAGTTAATTTTGTAGCCTTCTCCCTGGAAATGCTGTGTACACTTTCTGTGCCACTAAAGATGTATCTGACAAGTGGAAGTAGTGATTAATTTGACAAGTAATTAGCTCTCTAGCCCAACTGTCCCATCAATAGAGAGAGCAGTGAATGTGATGGCAGGCAGTGGAACATTAATGAGTGAAGTAATGATAATCCTATAGAGATTAAATGGGAGTGACAAAAGAGCTATGTTGGCTCCTGCCCACTTTGAGCTTGTGCACTAGAGGTATAGTCAATCACTCTCCAAATGTTACATAGCAAAGCAGAAGTTAAGATAAAAGGGCTGAGCCTCTCCCTGATCTGATCACTTGTCAGAAGGAGAGGGCATTTTGTATATCGCCACTCTGAGTACAGATGAACTTCAAATTTAAGCAAGAACTGATATATTTGATTTATAAATGCAATGTAGAGAGCAATCTCTAATTTTTAAGAGTCCTTTGCATTTTTCAAGGACTCGTGCCCCCTTTTACCATCCAATATATATCATGCTGGAAGTAAATTCCTCTTTTAAATGTCAGCATGTCCAATAAATGCATTAACATCTTATCCAAGCAGATTGTTCAAGAGATTTTTGAAATGGTTGGTACATTTTGTATTCAGCAAAGGTCTTTAGAGAGGTCTGTTTATCTTGGTTTCTTGTTAATTTGGCAGGGACTGAAGCACTAGGCTTCATCACAGACCAAGGCTGTGTCAGACAGGATGAACTTCTGATGAACATTGACCACTGAGACTAATAATACCTCATTATTGCAAATGTTTCTCCCACATGGGCACTCACAGTTCTTCATACAACAGACACTGAGAATATTCACTGCTGCTTTTGGCCCTCTCTGTAAACTGGTGAAGCCTCCAGCAAAATGCAAATGAAAATGCTACCTTCAGCATAGCACCAAGGTCTCATCCTTTCTGTTTGAGCTTTATTGACAGAAAGATTATTTGAAAAAAACCCAACAAACCCACAAAACCAAACCTACCAGATGAACAACCAAAGCTAAGTAACTGAGGGCAAGAATTTAAGCTGAACTGTTGCTGGTTTTCCTTCTCTCAGAACTTCCTCCCAAATATTCAGAGTCTTAGCAGTGCACATCTGCCTCCAGCAGACAGCAGGAGATTCTGGCAAGTTCCAGGCTCTGCTGTCAGTCTGGGGCAGCAAGAGGTTCCTGCTCATTTGTTAAGTCCAATCTGAAGTGCATCTAAGCATTTCTGTGTTCTGAGGGTTTCCCAGTGCCTTCCTGCAGAATGCAATGCAGAGAAATCATTTGAATTAGCAAAAAGATATTGCAGAGTTTGCAATGCAAAATGCAACCAGATACAATTGCAGAGGGAGCATTTTTAAGAGAAGGTGAAAAAAATGTCACAGTAAGGTTAGAGTCTTCAGAGAAAGTTAGAAGTGGAACTCTGTGATTTCCAGGGTCTTTGGAAAATGGCAACTTCTTCCTTGGCTAATGCAGCAGTGAAACAGCTGCTAGGGAGGGGTGATGCCAGATGCTGCAACATCTGCATTGAGGTGGGAGGGAAGCAAAGTAAAGGGAACATGTTCCAGTGTAATAGAAGCTAGAGTAATATTACTTTAGGAAATAAAAGCATTAGAAGAAAACAAATACAATGGTCCAACATATGGGAAAATGGAGATTGATGTAGAGCTCTGCTGTCTCCCAAAGACAGAGACAACTTTGTCTTAATGAGGAGGTTATTATTGTTGCCTGTCTCCAGGACACAGGATCATGGCTCTGAGATCTCACAGAGACAAAGTTGCAGCCAGACAACCATTGCCCCAGAGGGTGACAGAGGAGAACGTTTCCTAGGGCTGGTGACAAGGTTTCCATGGAGGATGCAGAGGGGAAAGGAAAAAAACAAGTGCATTGAAGGTGCTGTACACAATTAATTGAAATTTCCAGCCAGGACTGACATAAATTTTACCCTGAGAAGGAAGGATGAGAGAGTGGCTGTGGGACTAGCAGCCAGCAATGGACCACCCCATGAAGACAGTTTTTTCCTTACCCATGGACTTCACAATATATAGTGTTCAGTCCTGTTTATGCATCCTTCTGTTTCTAGCAGCTGCCTATGCACAGTATGTATGATGGTAGAGGAATAATGAATCAGAGAATGCTTTCTCATGAGACCAAGCTAAGCAAGATGCATGTCTGGTGGTAGCCAGCTTCTTGACTAATAAAAAATTCAAACCATTATATCTCCTTCATTCTAGGACTGGCTCCAACACTCAGTCAGCCTCTGCCTTACAGAAGAGCTGACAGTTAGGCCAATTTTAAAGCATACATATATCCTTATTTGGACTGCATATTTCCCCAAAGAAGGAGAACTGAGCTTAAAGCCCAAAACAATATACCATGAAACCAGTGGTTTTCAGAGGAGCTTGTCACTCAACAGGTACTCAGTGAAGGACTGGCTTAAACCACCTTTCCTTGGCATCTATTTCACCTCTGGCTCTTGACCTGCAAAGCAGCTGACAGCAGCAGTGTAATTACAGAAGCAACAATACCAAGCCCTGACCCCTCTCTCTAGCAAGGACAAACAGAGGGACAGCTGAGAACATGCTTTGTTGGGGTAGAAGCAGCAATACAGAAAGCATTGATTTCCTTAGCAACTAGGACAACCTCTTCTTTAATTAGCACATCATGATCTGAACTTTGCTATTAAAACCTGCCTACACTCTATGCTAACCATGGGTTAGGTAATCTTGCACTTGCCAACATACAGCAGCCTACCACGCTTCTGCATGCTGCCATTCTCCACACTGGCACTCTGTTCTCAGGTCCCACATCTGCAGGCATGCTGTGGGTGGTGCTAATGAATGATGCATCCTTGTGCTTTCTCACCCTGGACTCATGATCCCGTATCCCGTCACACATTTGCCTGGGCTGGCAGGCACAGGATGCTGTGGAACAGCTTCTGTGTGCTCTCTTGGATTTGGGGATGTTACTGTCAATGCCAAAGGAATTAATTTCCTGGCATTATCTTAGCAGATATGGTGGAGGAAAAAGAGAGCTACCTCACTGTGCAGGGAGCCTCCCCTTCCTGTCCTCTCTGATTACTGCTCTGTGCCATCCTCAGAGAATGGGCAGGTTGGAAGGGACCCTAAAGATCATCTAGTTCCAACCTCCCCACACTGAGCAGGGATGCCAATCACTAGCCCAGGTCACCCAGGGCCACATCCAGCCTGGCCTTGAACACTGCCAGGGATGGAGCAGCCACAACCTCTCTGGGCAACCTGTGCCAGTGCCTAACCACTCTCTGGGGAAAGANGACTGCTTAAAAAGTCTCTCCCCTTCTGTCTTATAATCCCCCTTTAGGTACTGGAAAACTGCTATAAGATCCCCTGGAAGCCTCTTTTCCAGGCTGAACAATCCCAACTGTCTCAGCCTGTCTTCATAGGGGAGCTTCCCTGGCCTTGAACACTGCCAGGGATGGGGCTGCCACTAAACCCCAGGGTTAGTTTAATTAAAACAGGAGCTTGCTGCCTTCATTCATATTGTTATCAAATACTGCATTTTTAGTCACAATTTAGTTTTCTCCTCTTTTGAAGGTACTGTTTCTTCCATGTAGTGAAATCTATTGTCTTACAGCACAATTTCACAGTGTCACAGTATGTCAGGGGTTGGAAGGGCCCTAGAAAGATCATCTAGTGCAACCCCCCTGCCAGAGCAGGATCACCTAGACCAGCTCACACAGCAATGTGTCACAGTGGATGAGTCTGTGACTACTTGCAGAATCACCTTCAGTATGCTTTTACCTTCAGTTTGTATAAAAGTATTTGCCAGCAGGTTTCTTAGTGACAAGATTTACATGTTAGAAATGGCAAAGGATAGAGTGTCACAATAAAAATGGATAATTTCTGTGGGCATTTGGTTTGAGTTTTAGTTTTATTTTTTTTTTCTTAACTACTGAACAACATGAACTGAAAGAGAAAGCTGCTGCCATCCTCCAAGAAGAGAGATACCTAGTCAAGATCCCAGATTAATCCTTGTAAATATATTCTCTGAAAACCAAGGAATTGCACCTTGGGATCAGTAAACTCTGAGTGCACATACCTATCACACATACAATAGCAAGCCTACCTTGTCAAATGTGGATAAGACTTGGAATAACACTAGCAACAAGGAGCTTTTCTTCTGGCCTTGAAAATGTCAGACTTTTAACAGGTCACTGGCCCTAGAGAATCAGAGATTCAGAGGAGTGAAGTACCCTGATCAAATACACACACCATGCTTCTGAAGAGGTGCTGAGGAAATGCAACTTCAGCTAGTACAAAGAACTGTCACCTCTTTGTTCTGGTGATGTGCATCCCTAAATTAGCCATTAGATAATTCTGCCACTTCACTGAACTTTTGCACATTCAACATTGAAGGTATTTATTCTGCCTTGTCCAGAGGAAAAGCTTTAGTGGTAGTTAAGGAAATAAAAGAGAGAATAAAGCTCCCATGCAAATCTTGTGTTTTGTGTGTTTTCTTATTTGACTGTAAAAGTGATATTCCTGAAAGTGTGGAGTCAGGGATATTTTAAAACTGCTGATGAGCAGCATCCCATTGCTAGTTTAATTAAATACTAGTGATTTACCCATTACAAAAGACAGTTTGTTCCATTGCAAAATCCTTTCTTAGTGTATGGAGGTATAAAAGGAGAGTGTAATATCAGCTACTTCAATACAATAGAAGTAGTGGAGTTGACTTGCTCTTGTTAAGCATTTTGAGATCCACTGATGAAAAGCACAGTAAGGGCAGGTAATTCTGTTATTACTCTAAAAGCCTGTTGCTCCTCTCTGCACTGGCAGATAGTTCTCTCAGCCAATTAAGATATGGGATTAAAAGGATGCTATCCATTTAGAGTATTATTTCCTTCAGCTGGAATAATAATAACACCTTGGAAACAATGCATTAAAATTACTTCCCAAGTGAAACCTGACATTCTTGAGAACTACCATTTGTTTCCAGGCACTGATCCCTCTAGCTATGGAGAGATCTTGCTGACAGTTCCTGCTGCACTCATGCCACAGGATCCTGATGATGCTACTACATTAAACCTCTCCTTGGAAGCCAAGCAAGGCTTCTGCAAGCATCTCTGCCAAGCAGAGCTGCCTTTTCAGTTCCTGTGCAATGGAAGAATGGGGCTAGATCTCTTGCTTATTGCATCTTTTGTTTCATAACTGAGAATTTAGCCATCAACAGAATATACTTCCCCAGGTTTAGTTTAAGCCTGTTTATCTCACATGCTGAATACAACAGTCACCTGCAGCTGAGCCTCCATGGAAAGTCTTCTGTCAGCCCACACTCTCCAGGGCACTGGCAGGGTTAGACACACATTGAAGCTGGGGTACTTGACACAGAACTGGAACCCTGGCTGCTCTGACACAGAGCTTTGGAGATCTTGTGTAACCTTGTCTGGATTGTAGAGCTGTGTTGCTGACTAAGACATGGGAATCTGAGGTCTTGTCCATTAAAATCTGGAATTTCTACAGTGTTTTGCTTTCCGGAGACTTTTACCTTCCAGGTATGTTTGCCTCTGGAATAGGAGAGTGGTTAGGCACTAGCACAGGTTGCCCAGAGAGGTTGTGGCTGCTCCATCCCTGGCAGTGTTCAAGGTCAGGCTGGATGTGGCCCTGGGTGACCTGGGCTAGTGATTGGCATCCCTGCTCAGTGCGGGGAGGTTGGAACTAGATGATCTTTAAGGTCCCTTCCAACCTGCCCATTCTGTGATTCTATGACTTCCCATATGGTGACAAACAGTGGGAGGGAGAGTAGAAGGAAGGCAGCAGATATTTATTGTCAAGTTTTTCTTCCTACTGTTTCTGTTGTGGACAGAGAGCCAGGAGAGGCTTGTCAGAGCTCTTCTTGTTCTCCAAGTTTCTCTCTTGTCCTTTCAGAAAGATCTTATAGGTGTCAGCACCTCAGGCCTGAGGAGTTCTGGCTCACTAATGTCCTGGTTAGTGTGTTGAAGAAGATTCAGGAGAGAATTTTGTGATGTTTGTTTGCCAGAGGACACATCTTTGAGAGAGGGAGAAACCAAAACCAAGTAAGTGTTTTGGATTGAGTACTTTTAAAACTGCAAACTTAGGCATGAAGGCTCCTGTCAGCAATGTGCTTTTGCACAGAAATAGTGACTGGGCTAAACCAGGTAACTTTCAGTAATTTTCCTCACAGTGAGCAGATCATGTATGTGGTGAAGATCTCTCTCACTGGTAGCTTACACTCTGCAGTGACAATGTATAGCATGTGGAAAACTGCTGAGCAATGTTAAAAACTAATCATACTATAAAAATCATCAGGAGATGTTTTAAACTCACCCCTGAAATAGATTCCTTTGAGTGATGGACTAACTGCACAGTAGCCACAACTCTTGCCAGAAGTCTCTTGTTTGTCAAAGTGGGAGCTGAAGTCCCCAAAATGGTGTTTTACATTGCCCCAGAGCACAGTGTGAGCAGGAGCCCCTCTGTTTCACACAGTCAGGGCACACACACAGATGGTATCAGTGAAGTCCAGATCAAGAGATGTCAGACAAAGCTTCCCCAGACTTACCACTGCCCTTTCCACAACTGAAATCACTCCTACAAACTTTAGAAGGTTAACATTTTTCTTTTATGTCATCTGTGGTCTAGGGTAACATTTCCTTCAGATGAAATGCATTTCTGTAGGACTGGCAGAGGGCCCCTGTTGTGTTGCTTGACTGTGGGAGCAGGGCAAGAGGAAGTGCCAAGGGCAAGTCTCTCTCAAACCTGCAGTCTTGTTTCTTTTTGATCCAGGGTTTGTTTCTTTTTTATTCATCCCTTAAGCAATGAATTGAGTTCCAGCAGCAGAGGAAGGCTTGTTGACTTATAGAGTACATACACAGTGGAAAGGTTACTTCATCAGAGGGGGGAAAAAAGAAAGAAAATTCTGTCCAAATGGTGTGTATGCCTCTAGAAAAGGAAGCTTTTCTCCTCATAAACAGGTGTCAAGAGAAAGCTCCTTTAAGGCACCTCTGGCCTTCCTTCTAGATGACTTCTCTTATTTTTAGCAGTAACAGAAGCAAACTTGAGAACCCCACTCCTAGATCAGAACCCCATTGGGTTAGGAATGGTACAAATAATGCCACACTGGCCCCTAGGAGCAGATCCCACTAGGAGATCCTGGGAGGGGTACAGAGATCTCTTAGGAGGAGATCTTGGGACAGTACAGAGATCTCTTAGGAGGAGATCTTGGGAGAGTACAGAGATCTCTTAGGAGGAAATCTTGGGAGAGTACAGAGATCTCTTAGGAGGAGATCTTGGGAGAGTACAGAGATCTCTTAGGAGGAGATCTTGGGAGAGTACAGAGATCTCTTAGGAGGAGATCTTGGGAGAGTACAGAGATCTTTTAGGAGGAGATCTTGGGAGAGTACAGAGATCTTTAAGGAGGAGATCTTGGAAGAGTACAGAGATCTCTTATCTCTTAGGAGGAGATCTTGGGAGAGTACAAAGATCTCTTAGGAGGAGATCTTGGGAGAATACAGAGATCTCTTAGGAGGAAATCTTGGAAAAGTACAGAGATCTCTTAGGAGGAAATTTTGGAAGAGTACAGAGATCTCTTAGGAGGAGATCTTGGGAGAGTACAGAGATCTCTTAGGAGGAGATCTTGGGAGAATACAGAGATCTCTTAGGAGGAGATCTTGGGAGAGTACAGAGATCTTTTAGGAGGAGATCTTGGGAGAGTACAGAGATCTCTTAGGAGGAGATCTTGGGAGAGTACAGAGATCTCTTAGGAGGAAATCTTGGGAGAGTACAGAGATCTCTTAGGAGGAGATCTTGGAAGAGTACAGAGATCTCTTAGGAGGAAATCTTGGGAGAGTACAGAGATCTCTTAGGAGGAGATCTTGGGAGAGTACAGAGAGCAGGTATCAGGCCAAAAATATGTTTCTAGTTTACAAAGAGGATCACACTCTAAGTATATTCTATGACTGGACACACAATAAGAAACTATTGATCCCTTGCTGAAGGGTTTTTTGTTGTTGTTTTCATTTTGGTGTTGTTTTTTTTTAATTTTGTTTTATGAAGAAGTTTCCTCCTTGTTATCTCCAAAAATGCTTGTAAGAATTCAGTGTGAAGTTGAAGGATTGCTCTTAATTCCTCAATACCAACATACATTGTCCTGACTCTGGGAAGAGCTCAAGTGGGAGGAGGCACAGAGAAAGTTCATCTTTCTGGTAATTACTTCTGTGGATGAGAAAGAATGCAGTAAAAGCTGCTCACTAATGGACTGCAGTAGTGTTTGTGGTCAAAGCACGGGAGCCTTGTATCAGCCAGAGTTTCACCAGCTGTGTGAGCTTTCTGTGGCAGGAGCAAGAGGTTTATTGAGTGAGAGCTTGGTTATGAGAGCACAACCTTCCTTGTAGAGTCTTCATGTAGACAAGTGTGCCCAAAAGTGTGAAGATCCTCCAAAAGCAAGGATGCTGACAGCCATAAATATGAATCCTCTGATTCAAGCACCTGTACCTTAGGACATGACAAAGGAACAACCACATCATGGATGAAGTCATTTCTCCTCAGTGTTTCTGAAGGGTGCAGAGGGGCTGGGTGTGTGTGTTTGTGTGTGTGTGTGTGTGTGTTACCTGAAAGAGAAAACAATCAAATGATTGGGTTGGGTTCAGATTTGCTCTCCTTTGAGCCAGCCAGCCACAGCACTAGACTTTAAATTCCAGTAAGAAATCCAAAGCTCTCCAAAGAGTCCTCAAGCCCTAATGAAATACTTGTGTGGTGTGGCTAGAAGTTTGTGCTCAAGCCTGTGTGTATAACTGTGCATGCACAATCACCTGTGTTTATTGGCACCTGAGTTTTCCAAGACTTATTCAGTCTCTTGCTCCCAAATCCCTTCTTCTCAGAGACTGCACACTCATTGCTTTTTCACATAATAGAGGTAATTTATTTCCCTATTGCATCACTTTTAAAATGTTGCTGTTTCTGGAATGCTATTGAGCCAAAGTGCTTTAGATATCCAGCCAAGAGTAAGTTTGTGAAGCTGGAGCAAGTAAGAGTTCAGTTCAGTGCCAGTTCCTCAAATAGCTCTATTGTGCAAGTTCCCCTAGTGATTTCTCTATGCAGGGCAGCACCTTCTCTTCTTTTGGCCTCAGATCTTTAGTTGTACTATAATTTTGCTAGTGCCTTCCAACATGCTAAAGGGACGTTGGCATATTTAATCTGTGATTTTGCACCAGGTCACAAACCAGCTCTTGACTCCAAATCAGTGTGTGGCTGCACAGAGGTAAGCAAGGTTTGCAGTCTCTTCACCGAATAGAGCTCTTCCTTGAAATCTCCATCCACACATACACTGAAAACTCGACTAGACAAGCCTTTGAGGAACCTGATGGAATTTTGAAGTCAGTTTAGAGCAGGAAGGTTGGACCAGATGACCTACAGAGATCCCTGGTCCAATCTAAATGTTCTGGAATTTGTCCCAAGCCAGTCATGACAATAAGCATGATGCATAATGAAATTAAAAGCAGACTGCCTTGATTCATTAGAGCAGGGGTGGAAGTGGCTTGGCCACCAGAGAATATTGCCCCAGCTGACTGATCCAAGGGTTTAGCAAGAGCTGGAGTGCTATGGAGCAGGGACACTCTCCTCTGTGAGTGCTGATCTCAGCTCTTGGGCAACCAGCAGTTACCTACAGTCAGCCAAACTAAAGCATCTCCTTGCTGTGATCTGTCTCAGTCTCACCTCAGGTGCTGAAAGGACTAGTGGTTCCCTGCTCATAATGGACCCGAAGTGTACAGAAGAAAGGCATGGCCCTGTGCAAGAAGTCTTTTGACTTCCTTTCCTAGGTCTTACATTCCAAAATCAGCATCACTGTTCAACCAAACCACCAACAGAACTGAGAGAAGAAGAGCCAGCAGCAGCAAGACTCTTTCCCTGTTCTAAGCAGCAAACTCCAAAGGTGGCTCTGATTATTACTTGTTGGAGAACCTTACTGGGGGTCCTCTAACTGAGCAAATTGAGAGCAGCCCCCAGAAACTCTGCTGCAGATTCAACAAGAGTCCAGAGCAGCAGAGACACGACAAATATGATTCACTGCTCCTTGTCTCAGTGTAGGTGTCTAAAATAGGTCAAATGAATCACAGCCTAAAATTCCTGCTTTAAAGGGAGTCTACTTGCCTTGCTCAAGCATACATGTCTCTGTTAGGCATGAGTCTCACTAGGCAATTCTAATGCTAGACCTGTGTCATGCTTAACCTCAGCCAACAACTAAGCACCATGCAGCCACTTGCTTACTCCTCCCCACCCCCATGGTGAGAATCAATAGCAAGCCAAACTTGTGGGTTGAGATAAGAACAGTTTAATGGTTGAAATAAAAATAGAAGAATAACTAGAAGGAAGAGAACAAAAAGAGAGTGAAATAAAACTAAGACAAGTGCTGTGCAAGGCAATTGCTCATCACCCACTGACTGGTGCTCAGCCAGGACCTAAGCAGTGATCTGGCCAGCTGCCCCCACACTTGGGCATGAGCATCACATGGTATGGAATATTCCTTTGGCCAGTTTGGGTCAGCTATCCTGACCCAAACTTTTTTTTTTNGGAGAGAGCCAGGCTCTGCTCAATGGCATCCAATGGTAGGACAAGAGGGAACGGGAGCAAGTTGGACCACAGGAGGTTTAGTATTAACACGAGGAGGAACTTCTTTCCAGTGCAGGTGCCAGAGCACTGGCCCAGGCTGCCCAGGAGCCTGTGGAGTCTCCTTGTCTGGAGCCATTGCAGAGCTGCCTGGACACATTGCTGTGTGAGCTGGTCTAGGTGCTCCTGCTCTGGCAGGGGGGTTGCACTAGATGATCTTTCTAGGGCCCTTCCAACCCCTGACATACTGGGATACTGTGATTCTGTGATCCTGGCTCTCAGCTTCTTGTGCCCCTCCAGCCTGCTTGCTGGCAGGGCATGAGAAGCTTAAAAATCCTTGACTTCATATAAACTCTGCTTAGCAACAACTAAAAACATCAGTGTGTTACCAACATTATTCTCATACCAAATCCAAAGCACAGCACTGTACCAACTACTAGGAAGAAAATTAACTCTATCCCAGCCAAAACCAGGACTACTCACTCTAGGAATGGGTCATATATTTTGCTATATCAATATATTAATTAAAAGAAGACATTTCAATTCATCAAAATAATTGTCAGTTTTTGTTAATGTTTCCCAGATGGGAGTTTCATCATTTCTGGGTTCCAGAAAGAAGGCAGGTGTCAGGATTGCTCACCAAATGGTGTGTATTTCTCAGGAGAGCCCCAGATGCCCATCACTTACTGGTGACCAAAGTCTTCTCCGTTTTCCAGATCCCAAGGATTCTCTTCTACTTTTAGAGTCACTAGGTGACAGGAGCTGCCTGGTTTATATCCAGGGAAAGACAGCTGTAAAAATGAGAGAAAGGACTATCTGGCATTCTTCTAAATCTGGTCAAGTCTTTCACTAATATGGTAGCAGGCTCTCTTAGCCAAGAATATATTCATTTAGTTTTCTCAGGAGAAATAGCAGATAGCTTTGCACAGTGCTCAAAGGTCCCGTGGTTCATACTCATTTCATTTGTAGGTCTGGCCAAATAAATTGAATCACTCTGCACTAGTCTCTCATTTAACCTCATTATCCTAGTTTATTTCATAAAGAACATGGTATTTGCTCACTTTTTAAAGCCAGAGGATAACAGCCAGCACAGACACACATAGTCCATCTCCCTTGAAAGCAAGTAATGTTATCACTTAAAAGAGTTGGGCTGTGGTAATATAGCGATTGGGAGGGAAGGTGGGAGCTTTGGATCTTGGTGCTGGCTCTGTATCTATGCTTGTATATATATATTTGCCTCTGTCATTGTTTTCTATTAAAATAGTTAAACTTATTCAGCCTTTTCCAATCCACAAGTCTCATTATTTCATCCAAACCATAACAGCATCTGCATCATGGATATAGGGAAAGAGTCAGATTAGAGAAAATAATGCCATAAAACAGGGGTACAAATGATTGTATCTCCATAGTTCTATAGTTTCTGTAGTAAAAGATGAAGACCAAGACTTTGAGTGATCATCAGATTTTCAAGCACCCATCACAAAAGTTCCCTAAGTTTTGAGCTCACTCTCCAACAAGGAGCCTTTAAGGTATTTCAAACTAAAGCAACCATAAAAGTCACAGTATATATATCTATGACTATTCATTAATTCATCTATTTGTGCCACAAGCTTGTAATTTTCACTATTAAACACCTAGGTAAGTACCAAGAAATCACTGTTCACTGGCCAAATATGTCCCTATTAAGCAGAGTTTATGCTAATACTGTCTCAGTTAAGTAACAGTTATTCATTATCCTCAGGCTGAATTGTTTCAGTGGCAGATGTCTCATTAAAACAGCTGTTCTGAGCAACCACAACCATGCCAAACAGGGGATTTTCTATTGTCATTATTGTTGTTGTTATTATTAACAATAAGCATTTACATAAACACTTCAGATGTGTGTAACTCACAATTACTTTCTATGTATTCCTTAGCCTGAAAGTCTGGTGATTCAGAGACCATTTGTCACATTGGAAACAATTGCTAATTGGAGATAACAAAGCACAGCATATGTTTTTTTTATATTTCTGTTGTCCTGGAGCAAGTGTTTGACCTTACCTTATGCTAGTTTGGAACTTTTCCTCCACAACCTAAAGAAAAGCATAATGAGTTTAGAAGAGACAGCAGCATTCTTGGTAGGTAGGAGGTGGCCAAGGATGCTTCTTTCCTTTCTCTTTTTCCTCATCTCCTTCTCCTCTCTCTTTGGCTTCCAGACTTCTCTCACACATATTGCCCCTAGAGCCCCACAAACTCCTCTCCCACCAGCATGTTGTGCCACACTGCTCTCTCCTTCTCCTTGCTGGAGAAGTCTTGTTTGGCATCTTTATTGATGACCTGGACGTGGGGATGGAGAGCACCCTCAGTAAGTTTGCAGATGTGGGAGTGTGGATGTGCTGGAGGGCAGGGAGGCTCTGCAGAGGCACTTGGACAGGTTGCATCCATGGGCCGAGGCCAATTGGATGAGGTTCAATAAGGCCAAGTGCTGTGTCCTGCACTTTGGCCACAACAACCCCAGGCAATGCTACAGGCTTGGGGATGAGTGGCTGGGAAGCTGCCCAGCACAGAAGGACCTGGGGCTGCTGGTGCACAGCTGAATATGAGCCAGCAGTGTGCCCAGGTGGCCAAGAAGGCCAACAGGATCCTGGCTTGGATCAGGAATAGTGTGGTGAGCAGGAGAAGGGAGGTTATGGTGCCCTTGTACTCNGTTCTGTGATTCTGTGAATGTCCATGCTGAGGAGGCAGGAAAACCAAGCTTCCAGCCCTCTGTTTTCCTGCCTGTCTGCATGGAGCACTGCTTGGCCTCTCCTGCCTCAGAGGAAGCCCACTCAGGTCTTCCTCAAGGGCAGTGCTTGCAGAGCCAAGCTGGCCCTTACAACCCTCTCCAAAATTTAGCAGCCAAGCTCTAACAAGGCTGTGAATGAGCACAAATCAAATGTTTCAAATGCTCAGCCTTGCCAAGTTTTTTCCCTAGCAACAGTAGAAGAGGGCAAGGCCACCTCTACCAAACAGTATGTCCATCCTCCAAAGGATGGAGGCACTACAGCTCCAGAAAGAAAGCTTTACCTGCTTGCCTTCATGACCAAATAGTGCTGTCTCTTCCCATAGTCTCATTTCAGGCCTTTTTTCAGCCTTTTCTCTTAAAACTTAAAAAACTGCACATGCTTATTCTGAGATAAAAATCCCACATGGAAACATCTGTGCAGATGAAGCAAGTACAAGTTGAAATAAAGACTTCCAAAGGGAAGTGCCAGGAAAGCCTGGTAAGTGATGTTTCTAACACTGCTTGCAAGATGTCAGAAACTGGGAAAGAAATAGCCTCCCTCATGGGTTAGAGAATGCTTGAGCAGCTCAGCTCCTATGTGACAGATGAGCAGTCAGGAGCAGGAGAAGTGAGACCACACTCATTTGCTCCAGATCCACATCTGAGCAATCAGCCAGGTACCATGAGCCCAGGAGGATGTGGAGCATCAGGGAATTGTGTCTGAGTTAGAGGAGAAACCCAGGACCACGATGACCCAACATAGGCTGGGCAGAGGAAGAGTGGGATGGCAGAAGGACACAAGCAGCAGGGAAGCTGGAAGGGGAGCAGAGCTGCCCTGCTGAGTGTTACTGGGTGCTCAAACATCAGCATGTCCTCTTCATCAGTCAAGAGAGAGGTGAGTAAGCAATTGCCTGCCATCCATGGAGGCTGTGGGCTCGGATTCAGCCATGTGCAGCACAAGTGTTGCCACCTCACCTCTAATGAACTAACACCATAAGGAACACAGCTCCCTTTGTGCAGCACTTACTTTATCTTCTCAATTAAGCTTGTTAGACAAAACCCTGAGAGGTTTCTGTTTTCTTTTTTTTTTTCCCCTGTTTTTTTTCCTTTTTCATAACCTGAGAAAGCTAAAAGCTTGTTGTTCTTTCACACAGTCACAGATTTGGCTTTTTATTGGCTTGGAAAGGCATCTTTTCACTGCCTGAAATGTAATATCCCCAGTAGAGTCAATGTGAATGCAAGAAAGCCTCAGAGGACAGTTAATCAAGACCATTAGCAAGGTCCCATGTAGAGTGTTAAATACCAGTTTGGGTAAAGTTATCTGTGTGATAATAAATAGAGCAGGGTGATATCACCATGCTGGTGTTCTGGTAAGTGGAAGCAGAGATATATCTGAAGTTTCTGTTACTCAAATTACATCTGAGTAAATTAGTCCTGCTTTTTTGTCTTCTTAAATAAATATTTTTTGATTTGCACTTTTAGTTAGAAAAATGAAAAAACATAAAGTAATTTTTTTTAATAAAGTAATTTTCAGTTCAACATATTTAATAGCAAAAAAACCCAACCCTGACCTACCCTCATGACAGCCATGAACAATTTCCATTATTAAACAGGACAGGGAACCCTGGAGTCAGATCCCATCTCTGTTGTCAGGAACTGTGAATCTTATCTACATCCATGGTGAGTTAGATGCAGCTGACAAGATCTAAAGAAGCTTTTAAACCAATCATTCCTCAGGTAGCTTTGAATCTGTGTGAAAGCCAGTGGGAGTTTGGCATGCAGCCTGATAAATTTTGGTAGCAATAGAGTGGCTTTTCAAGCTTTGATGAACCTTTCATTGGGGGATCATTAATTACCAGATAGCATCTTCATCTTTATTCACAGATCCCACCCCAGAAAATCAGTGCCCATAGCAGAACAAGCATGCAGGAGTTTCTTGTGCCCCATCCTAATTATTTCCTTTTTTAGTGAGTTACTTCATTTTGGTCCAGAGGATGCTCTGATTGTTTGGCAGAAGCATGATTTCACCAGCAGGCACAGTCTGAAAATCCCTTGTGGTCTCCTGTGGCCCCTGGTGCGATAACTGTGCCCACAGCAGAGGGAGCATTAAACTCATTGCCCACGGGAAAGTGTGGGGAGTGATAGCCATGTTCCTAGAATCCTTGCATGGGTAGGATGAGCTCATTAGCCTTCTGGCAGTCATCCTAGGAGAAGGACAACTCTGATTCCAAACCCAGGCAGATGGAGCTCGTTTAGCCCTGTAAGGCCTTCCAGCTAAGAGGTTAAACCTCCGTCCTAAGGACTTGGCTGCCAGCGTCCAAGCTTGCTAGGCCCTGGCAGATGAACCTTAGGACTAAAGGGTGGGTCCAGCTCTGCGCATGCTGTGTCTCACCTAAAAAAAATCCCTAGTGCAGGCTCGAGGGTGCTATCTGCTATCCTCTTTTTATCAGTGTACTTGGAAAAGGCGCTGATGAGGAGCGTGGATGGAGCCCTCCCTGGAGCTTCGTTTGTGAAGCCTAGCCACCATGACAATTTCACTAGCAGCTAGAGAGCAGGGAGGGAAAGGAGCATGAGCTGTGGCTCTCAGGACACAAGGGATGCCTGGCTGTGGCTCTCAGGAGCAGGAGGTACCCATCAAGCTAGCCACTGAAGCTCTGCCAGACACCATGGTGGAAGCCTCTTCATGCTGCTGCTTCTGGTGGAGAGCAAACCAGAGCTGGCAAAGATGGGTTTGTGTGGGAAGATTTTGCCTAGGGCTAGCTTCGGCCCTGACTCCGATGGGAGCTGCACACAGACACTGCTGCAGCTGTGCCCAGGCCCTGGAGGCATGGGAGCTATGCTGAGGGATTTGAAGGGAAGGGAAGGTGTCCCCTAATGTAATTCTGCTCTGTGTGTCCTGTTTCTTTCCAAACTGACGCCACACAGGGTGATGTGTGACAGTGCAGGATGGGTGAGGAGATGTGGTTCACAGCAGAGCTTCCAGTACCTAAAGGGAACTTCCAAGCAGGCTGCAGAGGGCCTGTTTGCAAAGGCCTGCAGTGAAAGGACAAGGGCCAATGGTTTTAAACTGGAGAGTAGATTTAAATTGGACATTAGAAAGAAGTTCCTCACCACAAGGGTGGTGGAATACTGGCCCAGGTTGCCCAGGGAGGTGGTTGAGTTGCCATCCCTGGAGGCATTGCAGGTGAGGCTTGCCAGGGCTCTGGGCAAGCTGCTCTAGTTGGGGATGTCCCTGGCCACTGCAGGGGGGTTGGACTAGATGAGCTCCAGAGGTCCCTTCCAACCCAAACCATTCTAGGATTCATTGCTGCTTCAGTGCTGCTGTGGCCATAGAGTGGCTGAGGGGCAGATTTTCCCACAGAAGCTGGCCATCAAGGTGGGATTCATCCCAATCAACCTCAGAGGAACATGGGCATCTCCAGTTAGTGGAGGGACACAAATGTTCTTCTCACCTATCATTTGATGGAGTGAATTTTTCTCTGGAGGAAGCCCTCTGGTTCCATCAACAACCAAATGAACTGGAGGATGTACTTAATTTCAGTGGCTCATTTTTCTGTGCCTAACCACCTCAAGAACTTTTTAAAAATCCTGTTAAGCATTTTTCTTGAATCTTCTGGTGCCTAAAATAATTTGCAAATCCAGTCCCAGCTATTTCCTTAAAGAAATGAAAGAGGAGTTTAACCTTCATGTTTAGGGTACTCCAAAATTAAGGCATCGTGACTCATGATGAATCATGAGTATTCTAGGAGATCTCAGAAGTTTCTTCATCATTTCCACTGTCTGAAAAGAAGAAAGTTTGGTAGGAAGAGGCAGGCTTCAGGAGCTGTCATGTGGCATGTAAAAACACACCAGGAGGGCAGAAGGTAATATTACAGTGGCTGGGAGGTTTTTGTCCTTACAAATCAAGTGGGTCACACAGAGGTTAATTTCCTGGATAAACATTTATTTTCACAGAATCATTAAGGTTGGAAGAGACCTCTAAGATCATCAAGTCCAGTCATACCTAGCACTCCCATATCACTGAACCATGGCCCTAAGGAGAGCATCTCCGTGTCTCTTGCAGGGATGGTGACTCCAGCACCTCCATGGGCAGCCTGGGACAAGACTTAACACCTCTGTTTTATTTTATTCACCACTGAGAAGTAAAAATAGACAACATGAGAACTTCTGTCATTTCCAGAGAGTTCTGGCAGGATCCAGCAGACAAATATATACATACTTAACTCATTGCTTTAGACCAGCTCAGCAAATAGCCTGATTTGTGGCTACTTCTTGCAATTATTTTCAGGAAAAATTCTTCCAGTCTTACAGTAAATAATTCATGAGAGTATTTATCTAAACCCCTTTGTCCCCTGGCCCCATAATTCCTTGCTCTTTAAGCAATCCCTGGGGTTTGTATACATGTCACTGGCTGTGTCTGTGTCGCCTATGACAATATAATACAGGTAATTTTCTTTGGCTGCATTACTCTATCATTCCTTTGGCTCTCTCCTTAATATGCCACAGTAATGAATGAATAACAAAGCCTGGGAACTTTCTCCCTGCTCTTCCAGTAGTTATTTTAAGTGAAGGGAGGGGGGCAGAGACTGAAGTCTAATTAATAATATGTTCATTTCAACTTCATAATGAGAAAGAGAAAGGAAAAAGGATGAAGATGGCTCTCTATTTCTGAAGCCACTAGAGCTCTGTGGCTATTTCATTGTGGATACAGAAAAAAACAGCAAAGAAAATGAAGTGTAAAAAAAAAAAACAACAAACCCAGACAAGCAGCAGGAGGAAAACATTTCATCTTGTACACAACTAAATGGGAAAAGAGACAAGCAGGCAACAGATGACAGATGAATGGGCCTATGATGGACTGCATTTTTGTGTCAAAACAGAGCCAACTGTCTAACAGTCTTTCAGACAGTAGGAGAGGCACCACACAGCATGGTTTCCAGTTCAGCTGGCACTTAGGGGTTTAATTATGTACATGGTAAATATTCTGCAAGGACAATATCCTGGCTTCAGATACGGGCACCCAAAGCCAAGGCTTCTTTCTAGCTCTGCCTCTCCTACTGTTCTTAGTTTTCACTTTGAACTGCTCTAAAGCTGTGCTGTGATTTCCCAGGGATGAGGGAAGCTGTCATAAATGCCACACCACCCGTTCTCATCCCTGCAGAACAGAGAACATTCATTCCCCTGTTTGTTCCTTGCAGGGGTCCTGTGCTCTGACATGAGTCCTACAATCTGACATGCAGTGGTTTGAGAAGACAAAGAAGGCTGCCTCAGGGTTAGTTTATACATTGGCAGGTGGATATAACCTACACAGTCCACTTGTTTCCTGCTCTTCTCTCTGACCATACTGTAGCCTAGGTCAGCAGAGATCATAGAATCATAGAATCCTAGAATGGTTTGTGTTGGAAAGGACCTCTGGAGCTCATCTAGTCCAACCCCCCTGCAGTGGCCAGGGACATCCCCAACTAGAGCAGCTTGCCCAGAGCCCTGGCAAGCCTCACCTGCAATGCCTCCAGGGATGGGAACTCAACCACCTCCCTGGGCAACCTGGGCCAGTGTTCCACCACCCTTGTGGTGAGGAACTTCTTTCTAATGTCCAATTTAAATCTACTCCTCTCCAGTTTAAAACCATTGCTTTCCTTCAAACTGCAATGACACCAGGAGTGTCACACAGAGCCTAATGATGAGGAGCAGGGATTTCTGACCTCTGAGCTTTCAACCTGCAAGGAAAAGCAAGAAGCTTTTTGCAAAGTCCAGCAAGAAATAATTGCTTCTTTATGAATGCCTAACATTATAGTGTAACTAGTAATATATCATCAGTAGTAAATGGCTTTGTGAACCATACTGGAGCATTCTTGTGTACACAACTGTCCTTGGTTGGTGGACACTCACTGAATGGCAGACTGAGCAATTGCTTCTCATTAGTTCTGATTTCTTTCATGTTGCCTCCAGCTTTGCTTTTGCTGGTGTAAAACCAGCAGTGACTTCACTGAAGTCAATGAAACTAAGCAAGATAAGTGCACTGTTAGAATCAGAGAACAGTTCCAGCTGAAAGAGACCTTGAAGATCATCAGTGCAGCCTTTGTCCTAGCCTTATCAACCTGCTAAATGATGCCTCCCAATGCAACATCTACCTGTCTCTTAAACACCTCCAGGGATGGGGACTCAAGCACCTCCCTGGGCAGCCTGTTCCAATGGCTCACAACCCTTGCAGCAAACAAATTCCTCCTAATGTCTAGCCTGAACCTCCTGTGGCACAATTTCCATCCATTTCCCCTTGTCCTATCACTCTCCACTAGGGAGAACAGACCAGTCCCTGCCTCTCTACAACCTCCCTTCAGGTAGTTCTAGAGAACCAGGAGGTCTCCCCTCAATCTCCTCTTTTCCAGGCTAAACAGGCCCAGATCCCTCAGTCTTTCCTCCTCAGGCTTATGTTCTAAGCCCTTTAGCAGCTTGGCAGCCTCTGTCCCCTCTCCAGCACCTCCATGTCCCTCTTGGAGTGAGGAGCCCAAAGCTGGATGCAGTACTGGAGGTGAGGCCTCCCCAAAGCTGAGCAAAGGGGCAGGATCACCTCCC
Organism: Bucco capensis; assembly: GCA_013396975.1. Classification (NCBI taxonomy): domain Eukaryota; kingdom Metazoa; phylum Chordata; class Aves; order Piciformes; family Bucconidae; genus Bucco; species Bucco capensis. The sequence continues at coordinate 208,965 of VWZO01013982.1, read as the reverse complement.
TGCTCCTGCTGCCAACGCTGTTCCTGCTCCAGGCCAGGATGCCATTGGCCTTCTTGTCCCCCTGGGCACACTGCTGGCTCCTGTTCAGCTGTCACTCAGCACCCCTAGGTCCCTGTGTGCCTGGCAGCTCTGCAGCCACTGCTCCCCAAGCCTAGAGCACTGCTGGGGGTTGCTATGGCCAAGGGGCAGCACCTGGCATTTGACCTTAGTGAGCTTCATGGCAATGAAGTTCCTGTTGAAGCAGAAGTGCCCCAGCTTCCCCAGCCTCACAGAGGGTCTGCCACCCACAAAGTCTCCTTTGGAGATTTCATCTACTCAATGCTTTCCAGAGAGCAATTTTCAGAGCAAGAAGAGGGAGTTGGGTGCAATGTTTGGGAATAGTCTGCTTTGGCTGCTTCAAGGCTAAGAAGAGCTTGTTCTCCTTGATGGCCTAATCACTAGTGAGGCTTTGACCAGTGAAAATACTTAATCTGCTATGAAATCCAAGGTGCTGTTTATAGGACAGAGGAACCTTTGTGGTGCAGTTCTAGTCTTTGAACAAGTAGCTTCAGAGTGGGCATGAAAAGACTGGCTCAGCAAGAGCAAGAAGATGTCATGTCTTCTCCATGCAGAGTTTCCTTCTGGCTTTTAAGTTTTTTAGACATGAGGAAAGTGATGTAGCCTGCAGAATAGACTGTTCACAGTTTGTATGCACTGAAGCCATATGCATACCCCTCAGCCCTTGGCTTTTGATTTTGTGGGAAAGATGAAGAGATGGGAGAGAGGGAGTCTGGAAATCTTTCAGCCTTTGCAAAATAACTTCCAGTACTTGAGACATCACTAGTTTGTTCAATTTAACGTCTCTTAACAAAGGTGGCAGATCATTTTTCTGTACTGATACGTTGAGGCCACATTGCTGCTGTGTCCTGACTGATCCTGACAAGAATGAGCAGTGCCTGTCCTTCAGCAGCACCAAAGAAAAGTTCAGCCAGTTGGTCATTTGTGCCCATGACCTTCAGGGGTAGTCCCCAGCTCTCCAGGCTTGTCCCTCTGCATATGTGAGATGGAGAGAACATGAGACAGCTGTGCTGCAGATGTGCTGGCTGTAGAAGTGCCTCTAGTTCTCCAGAAATTAGGATTTTCCTAAGAATTCACAAAAACCCCAATTCTCTTCTCCCCCTTAGCAATATTTTCCTTTCCATTTTTGTTATCAGAATTACAAGATTATCCTCTCCAGTTCACTGATTCCTTCCTTGCCAGCCTCTCAGTTTTCCTGGTGTTGGACTGACCTGTGAAATGTAAAGCTCAAGGAAAGCAGCCACTTTCCACCCACACTCCTTGTCTCACAAAAATAAACCAAACCAACACAAATGATGATTTTTCCAGCACAAAAATCTTTAAGTGGAATACTTTCATCTGTCCTACAAGATTTGGTGTCTGCAGACAGGGTCTGTAGCACATGGAGAGCAATCAGAGGAGCAGGAAGGATGACTGTAGTTTTCCTTGGTGCTTTTAAACTCAGGATTTTGCTTCTTTATTTGGCTAACAGAAACAGAATACATTGGCTCTCACAGCATGTGGCAATCCCTGAGGGTCTCAGGTAAATGCACTTTTAATTGCCTTTCTTTCTGGATGTGTAGTTGGAGATTCAAGGACAGGAAAAGATACCAAGTGCTTGTCAAATAAGTGGTTAATTATTTAGCAATAGCAGAGATGAGCTGAACCAGGAGAAATTGATCCTGCAAGACCTTATTTGAGCTGATTTTTCTAAGGGGAGTGAGCAGATGCTTGCAACCCTATCTTATGTAGAGGTCTAGAGGTCTAACCAGAGGACAGGTGAGATCTGTGCAAGTCTTCCAACATCTGGAGAGGCCTAGTTCTGCTGTCACTTAGCCTGAGCTTCCTCTTAGCACCCTTCCCTGTTCTGTATCCATGCTGCTGGTTTCCCCTATGGCAAGGCAGCTGGGTAGGATTTCAGGATGTAATTCCCTTGGTTACAGATTCTTCCTTCTACATACAGTATAAGAAGGGGGCCAGAGAGAGAGCAGGAGGCCTGTATGCCTTTAATGGACTCTGCTTTGTTACTGAACTGCATTAGCCAAGCTTCCCAGATGGAATATGCAATTTTGGTGTGTTCACAGCCATTTTGCTTTATTTGTCAGTTGTTCTCCTGCCATGGGATGCTAAGAGGGTGTGAGAGTTGCTGAGGTGTCAGCAGCCAAGGAAATAAATACGCTGATTAAATGACTTATTAGGTTGCAGTAACATAAACTGTCTAAATCCCATGCTAACAAAACCCAGTGATGATAAATTACATCCCTGCATTTGAAAACACCTCCAGTTCCCTAACAACCTCTCCAGATGAATCTGTGCAGCACTGGCTGTGTTTCAGTTGATGGGAGACTCATGCTATGTCCATTTGAAGAACTGATGACCTTCTGTAGCCGTTTCAAATCCAATCTCTCCCACACACTGGGAGATAAAGATTTTCACTTGTGTTGAGTGTTAACAGAGAGAGTGCTGAACCTCTGCAGCCCTCTGACAAAATGAGAGCTGAAGATGAAAGGGATGTAGAGCTCTGATGGGAGCAGAGTGGAGATGCAGGAATAGGAGCGCTGTAGAAGCACTGAGCACACATTTGGATACAGATTGGATTATTGAGGAGTCCAATAGTCAAAGGAAACCATAGGTGTACATACTAATGCTAATGGTCTAGAAGCTCAGGAAATCCTGAGCCAGAACACATTGCTAAGACTACAGAGAAATTTCCATGTGCAAGTGAGCTCCCAATACAATATTACTAGAGCTTCCCAAAGGGTAAAGAGAGTCTTCTAGTATATGGAAACTCCTTTAGAAGGATTTTAACCCCCACTCTGGTGGATTAAACAGAAGAGGCTAGGCTAAGACATGCAATTGTGCCTGTGGCTTTTGATTATCAGATGATCACAGAATGGTTGAGATTGGAAGTGACTTCTGGAGGTAGACTTGTCCAATGCTGCTGTTCAAGCAAAGTCACCTAGAGCAGGTTCCCCAGGACCATGTCCAGACAGCCTTTGAGTATCTCCATAATCTGCCTGGCCAACCTGTGCTAGTGCTCAGTCACCCTCACAGTAAATAAGTGTTCAGAAGGAACCTCCTGTGTTTCAGTTAGTGCCCATTGCCCCTTGTCCTGTCACTGGGCATTGCTGAGAAGAGCCTCCCTTCAGCTATTCATATACATTGATGAGATCCTCCCTGAGCCTTCTCTTCTCCAGGCTGAAATCCCACCTCTCTCAGCCTTTCCTCCTCTGTGAGGTGCTCCTGTCCCTTAATCATCTCAGTGGATTTCACTAGACTCTCTCCAGTGTGTCCATGTCTCTCTTGCACCGAGGAGCCCAGAACTGCACCCATCACTCCAGGTGTGGCCTCACCAGTGCTGAGTGGAGTAGAAAGATCACCTCCTTCAATCTGCTGGCAACATTCCTCCTAATGCAGCCCAGGATACCATTAGTCTTCTTTGCTGTAAGGACACATTGCTGGCTTATGTTCAACTTGCTGTTCACCAGGACCCCAAGTCCTTTTCTGCCATGCTGCTTTTCCAGCCAGGCTATTTGCTGGTGCCTGGGGTCCTTATAGGACTTTATAAGGTTCCTGTTAGAACATTTCTCCAGCCATGAGCCCATGGATGTGCTGCTAGTTACTGGCCTCCAGCTAGCCTTTGCACCACTGACCAGCACTCTCTGGGTTTTTTCTCAGCCAGTTTTCAACTCACCTCACTGTGTGCTCATCCAGCCCTTACTTCAACAGGTTGTCTATGAGGGTCTTATGGGAGACAGTGCTGAAAGCCTTACTGAAGGCCAGGTAGACAACACCCACTGCTCTTCCTCATCTACCAAGCCAGTTGTTTTATCATAGAAGTTTATCAGGTTGGTCAAGGGACTAGGTTGGGCACTTTCTAAACACTGGACTAGACATGGCTTAAGCAGAACAGATCTGCAGAGCGCATCTGCTTACCACTTCCTGCAAGTCAGTCTTTTATAGGTATCTCAGACTGTGTCTTTAAAGTAAGCACTTCAAATTTTATCCTCAGCGAAGCTGGAAGCAAATAGCAATTCAAAATGTGTGTCTGACTATAGCAGACAAAATCTTTACTCTTGTATTTAGCAATCAGGGGAAGAAAAGAGCTCTTTAAGTAAAATCCCTCAATTTATGGTTTTCCTTATTAGCACAGATCTATAATATCTATCTACACAGACTGAAAATTATGCCTTTCTATGTGCTATTAAGTGCTGATTCTTAAGCATTAGAGATCTATTTCACCTCTACACGAGGTCTGATTTAATTATTTAGTATTCTGTAAGGGCCTAGTTGCAGCTTCTCCCTAAGTCATTGGCAATGTTCCCTTGATCTCAGTGTGTATGTCCCTACAAGCTCAGGCTGAGCACTCAGCCTGTGGCAGGAAGGATTTCTGCCTGCTGCACATCACTGAGGCAGTCCCAGCCACCTCCAGGGAGTCCCCACAACCCCTCTGCCAAGAGCAATTGGTCCAGTGAGGAAAAGAGGGAAGACAGACCCACAGGAGAGAAATCTCTCCCACCACTATGGCAACATTGGAAGTAGCTTTTTAACTGTGTAGTACTACAGGCTGCAAGGATGTGGGGAGTTGGTAACATCTATCCTGGTCTCCTGTATCTGTCAAACCCTTCAACCACCTGCCAGCAATGTTTGAGGACTGTGAGTAACATGCAACCTTCTGTTTATACTTCCCACAGGACCTTCTCCATGTGGAAGCCCTTTCCATGTGGGCAGTGTCTGCTACATCCCAACGCGGTAGAGAGCTCAGAGCAGCACTGCATTTCCCCTGGATTCAGAGCCCTGTTACTGACCCTGAAAGGCTGTCAGGACTGACTGATATCTCCTTGAAGAAGAAAGGAGGATAAAAAGGGATGGACTTCAAAGTTTAAAGGGAAACTTCAATCTTCAAAGAGCTCTTCAATGCCTGGCTGCTGCCTTACCTAGGACTGCAAGACGAACTAGTAGGACGCAAATATGAGGGAGGACACTCTAGCAGATGGCAAAGCTCATCTTATTCACACCAAAGAAAGCCCAAATATGAGGAAGACACTATTTTAGACCACTGTGGTTATGTCTGTATGCACATTGAATTATTTCTATGAATGAACTATAGAGCTATAGTGACAAATCCATGGGGTTTGGAGATGAAAGGCTGAAGTTGTACAGAAGTGGCAGCACATTGCTGTGTGGAGGTTCTGCAAAGTCAGGAAAGACACTGAGGTATTGGAGCATGTCCAGAGAAGGGAAAAAAGGCTGGTGAAAAGTCTAGAAAATAAGTCTTAAAGGAGGGAACTGGGGTTGGTTAGTCTGAGAAAGAGGAGGCTCAGGGGAGACCTTAGCTCTCTCTACAACTCCCTGAGAGGAAGCTGGAGTGAGATGGGGGTAGGTCTCTTCTCCAGGGTTAACAGGGAGAGGAGGAGAGGAAATGGCCTCAAGTTGCAGCAGGAGAGGTTTAGATTGGATATTAGGAACAAATTCTTCCCAGAAAGAGTTGTTAGGCATTGGTCCAGGCTGCACAGGGAAGTGATGGTGTCACCATACCTGGAGGGGTTTAAGAAACATGTAGATGCTCTCCTTAGGGCCATGGGTTAGTGGCATGGGTGTGATAGGTTGATGGTTAGATTGATGATCTTAGAGGTCTTGTCCAAACTCAGTAATTCTGTGATGTTATTACAGATCTGTGAGATACAATGAGTTCTACTGGTTTTGTGTGTGTGATTTGGGCACTGAAACATCAGTCCAGAACCAAGAAACACTTCAATACCTCTAAAAATTTAAGTAGCTGCTTAATATATCTATTCTAGAAAGCACTTAATTGTACACTTATATTTATGCACATGTTTAAGTCCTATTGATTTCAAAATGGAATTTAAGCAGACACCTAAATGCTTCACTGGTTTGTGATATGGAGGAACAAAAGAATTGCATAGTGGAATAGATTAAAGGACCATCTAATAAGGTATCCAATACCCATCAATGCCCAATAATGCATTTTACCAGAAGAAATGTCTTCCTGACCTCAGCAGGTAACCATGTCCTGAAGCACAAGGATTGATAGCCCTTGTAATTGTATTTAGCTAGTGTCCTTGCAGATGTTCTTTTTATTGATATAAATGCTGAATCACTTCTTCAACCTGGAGAGCCATCCCTCTCAATCTCTGGAGCAGTGAATATCATGGTTTAATTATACCTTTTGTAAACAACATTACCTTTCACCCACTCACAATGTGTTGCTTTGTAATTTCATCCGATGGCCACCAATTTATTCTTTATTACCAAAGAGACTGACTAGCAGAGCTTTCTCCACCTCCCCTAATTCTCTATGCCTTTACTGGACCTGCCTTTAGGTCTCAAATTATTATTTTGCTTCTTCTGAAGTGTCTTAAAGTGAACTAGCTCACTCACAAGGGAAATACATTTCTCAGAGCTCTCCTAAGTGCCTGGTTTCAGGATTCAGTCACAGCTTGGGCCAAAACTCTGCACGCAAACAGACCAAGAGCTTGGCAGCATCCCAGCTTGTGTATTTGCAGTCAGCTAAGCTGTCACCCCTGCCCTCTTTCCAGACCACCACTGCCCATCAGCCATGTCTGCAGAGCTGCATGAAGAGGCTGATACCATGGTTTGCAGAGGAGAAGCCACTGAGGCATGCTCAGCACCTCAGTGCATGCCCAGGCTTTCTCTTCAGGTGATTTAAGTGCATTAAGTATGTATGTATGGCTAGGCTTTGCGAACGAAGCTCCTGGGAGGGCTCCATCCATGCTCCTCCTCAGTGCCTTTTCCAAGCGCACTGATAAAAAGAGGATAGCAGATAGCACCCTCGAGCCTGCACTAGGGATTTTTTTAGGTGAGACACAGCTTGTGCAGAGCTGGACCCACCCTTTAGTCCTAAGGTTCATCNCCAAGGGATTTTCAGACTGTGCCTGGCATGAAGTATGATCCATGCCCATCAGCAGCTCTTCTGCTCCTAAGCACAGAGCTGATCCTTTGAGCTCATATGAAAGCTTAGCTAAAAGCTATTATCATAGGCAGAAAGCAAATGGCTTAAAGGCATCAGTGTGTTCATGACTTGCTGCTTTGTCTTACTACACACACACAACCTCAGAAAGTCCCAACCTGGTTCTTGCTGCTAGCAGGAGAGCAACCAGAGGCAGATATTTCCTTGCAATAGCACCTTCTGCAACAGGCTCAGGAAACTTGGATAGTGTGTGTCAGGAAGCAATAAAATCTTTGTCTATACTTCCATCTTCCTTGCATGGAGAGGGAAAAAGCAGCCCTTTGTGGTCAATTACTCCTCACTGAGTTGCTGTGAGCAGGTGGCACAGTGTAATAAAAGGATATCATTCCCTTTCCATCTCATGGAGAATGACCTCCTCTTCTTCACCTGAGGCTGATTTCAGACATTCTCTCTCACTTGTTATTACACATGTTGGTTCACTCAAATCAATGGAGACCTCACTTTTTGGAGATATCTAAAATTCTCTCTGAGAGGTTATCTGAATCTAGCCCCACATGGGATCATTGTGCAATAAAGGTGCAAAAAGGCAGGAGGATGGGAGAGGAGGAGGAGGAGGAGAAGAAAGATACCAATGGGGATACCAGGTTACAGGTCAAGCCAACAGAGAAGAAACTGATTCAGAAAGGAGAAAAGAAAAGCTTTTAAAAGGAAAAATAAGTATCTTCTTTCTATTATGTCCAATATGACCAAATTAAATAATCTTAGGCATTTCTAATCTTCCTTTCAATGGAAACTCTCCAAGGCTTCCCTGGCCTCTGCAGGCAATCACTTTAGGCTCTAAAGCATGAGGTATGATTACCATTATAATTATCTTAGCTTGCATAGATACAAATGTTACTAATGGTCATAAAATTGTCCAGTGTGGGCTCTTTTTTCCCCTTCCTTTTAGCCAGCCTCTGTCTTAGCATCCTTAACTTCCCAGGGCTGGGAGTTTCTGGAGAGGAACACATGCTCCATGAGGCAGTCTGCTCCTTGGATTTGTTCTGAATCTCCAGCCTTTCACAATCCCCAGCCCACAGCTTCCCTTGGGTTTCTAAAGGATTTCAAATGATGGAAAGTGAATTGGGAAATGAACTATTGTTAGGGGGGAACTTTATCAGATAGTTTGATGGAAATTGGTGGATTATATATATATCCTGTAATTGTACCACCATTCACTAAATGCATTGGAATGCTCGATGTACTGCTTATTAATTTACATTTTAAGAGTCCCCTTGTTCTTGCTCTATGTGACAACATAAAAAGCACAGTCTGATTAGTTTTCACTATTTCTCATACAATTATGAATACCTCAATCAAGTCTCTTCTAGCTCCTTTTTTTTTTCTTTCAGACAAAACACAATAGAGTCCTTTAAACGTTCAGGTTTTACTTTTGACAAGTAGATAAGATTGCCTCATTATCTGAAATATTGCCCTCTACTTCCCTAAATTGTTACTGGAACTATCAGCATGCCATTTAACTGCACAGGCTTCCTAAGCTACCCAAGGCATCCAAATATGTTTAATGGTCACTTATGCCTGTGCAGGGTAATTACAGAGAATCACAGAATCATTTGGGTTGGAAGGGACCTCTGGAGCTCATCTAGTCCAACGCCCCTGCAGTGGCCAGGGACATCCCCAACTAGA
>VWZO01013982.1:188791-200142 GCA_013396975.1 Bucco capensis | reverse complement strand
CTGCACTTGGTCTTGTTGAAGCTCCTGAGGTTCCCCTGGGCCCACCTCTCCAGCTTGTCCAGGTCCTTCTGGATGACATCTTTCCCCTCCAACTTATCCCCAGCACCCCATAGCTTGGTGTCATGTGCACACTTGCTGCTGGTGCACTCAATGCTGCTGGCCATAGCATTTATACAAATATTAAACAGTCCAGGCCCCAGCACAGAGCCCTGAGGGACACCACTTGGCACTGATAATTATCACCATGTCACCTCACTCCTCACTTCACTCTGCAAGTCTTTGAGTCAGCAAGATGGGCAGCCTCCTGCCTGCCTGGGGAAACAGCCCAGCTGAAGCCACTGGGTCTCTTCAGATGATTTGGACTGGTTGGAAAAAGGTCTAAATAACTCCACAAAAATGGCAGGCAAGCTTTTGGTGGGCAGGTTTGTGGGGTAGGGGCTGTCTTTTAGCCTGTGCTCCTAGGGTTGGGAAGCAGATATTGCTGCTGACTCCACCACAAGTATTATGCTCTGAGAGGGAACGAGACCTTAGCTCTCTCTACAGCTCCCTGACAGGAGTTTGGAGTGAGCTGGGGATAGGTCTCTTCTCCAGGGTTAACAGGGAGAGGACAAGAGGAAACGGCTTCAAATTGCAGCAGGAGAGGATTAGATTAGATATAAGGACAAATTTCTTCCCTGCAAGGGTTGTTAAGTCTTGTCCCACGCTGCCCAGGGAGGTGCTGGAGTCACCATCCTGCAGCATGGGGCAGCTGAGCAAAGCAGGGAACTGTGGAGCTCACCTTGAATCCTTCCCTTCTGTGGTGACATTGATTTGGATCCCTTTCCTCTACCCAGTCCCAATCCTTGCAAAGGCCTAAGAGTTTCATATCTCTGAAATCTCCTTAAAGGTTGGCTGAAATTAGGCAATGACTTAAGACTATGGAGGGAAGGAGGTGGGGAAGCAGCAGGCAGAAGGACTATTTCATAATGTCCTCAGGAAATCAGAATAATAAATAAATAATCAAGAGTTGGGCTGCAGGTCTCTGTGATTATATGAGCAGGATTAATTTACTCCCCCCCCAATAACACTCCTTGCAAGAGCCTTGCTCTGGGCTTCTTATGTAGCTAGATTTCATAAACCTGTCAATCATAAGGATACAAAAGGTAGTTAAACTAGCAACTCTTAGATTTCTCTTTCCTATTTACTTACTGTATCCCTCCAAATTCCTGTAGCAAGTTCAGTTCAGTTCTGGAAAGGGGAAATAGCCAGAGTGTGTGCTGGCCAGCAGGCAGGAGAAACCAATGGTCATCGACACTGCTGTGATCCACACTGCAGATCAGGAATGCCACATGCTGGATCAACAAGCTCTCCTCCCTTCTCAGCAGAGACTTATTCTCTTTGGTCCATGGAGACCCTCTGGAGTGCTAATGAGAAAATATTATGCTTGGCATGATACAGTAGATTGCTGCTGAGGGAACTCCACTATCAGCTTAGAGAAAATGCTCCAGGTGAGCCTGGGCCCAGCCAGGGAACTGGCTGTGATGTACTGCAGGGCACATGGAGATTTCTGTAGGGCTCCTTCTGCTTTTGGCTGTGTCCTGATTTTAGCCACTCCTGCCAATGCCTGTGTGGACAGAGGAAGCTGGTTTCCACCATGATCCTCACTGAAGTTGAAGCTCCAAGTGCAGCAGCTAAGCTGCTAAGGTCTAAAGCTACAGCACCAGCCACGTGTGCCTGTTAAGTAAGTCTTTGCTGCTTTCCTCCTCTCTTCTGCTAGCACTTTGAGAAGAAAGGCTGTGTGTGTGTACAGGAGAGATGGACACCTTGAGCTGGAGTCTTCCCTGCTGCTGACACCACACTTCTGCCTCAGCAAGATGCTGGCCTGGCAGGAGCTGCCAGACTTGCAGCAAAGCATCATCCGTCAGGTGCAGCATTAAGCTGCTCACTATGGAAGCCAAGCCTATTAAAATACAATCCATCTCAGGCACATCATGAGAGATGCATTGACCAGCCTCAACATTAAGAGCAGCAGCAGACTTCTGCACTCAGCATTTCCACCTCCAAACAAGCTTGCCAAATGATTCCTTTGCACGTTCCTTAGCTTGCACTCCCCAGACCTCCCAGGCTGCTGTGTCTCCAGGCTGCAGCCTTAGTCAATTTTTCCTCTTGTTATAAAAGAAATAAAAGTTTACCAAACAGATGAATAACTCTGATTAACTACAAATGGCTGGATCCCAGAGGTGTCCCTGTGGTGCAGTTATCCAATCCCCCTTTGCTGTAACATAAGAGCATCTCTTTGTTTTGCTGTCAGATGATGATACTGCAGCAATCCAGGGCTCTGCAGGCAAACACCATGGCTCTGCCTCACCCACCTCCATCTAACCTACCCTGGGGGGCACATGTCACAGCTGTGACCCAGGGGCAAAGCATTCCAAGGAATTTCACCACATTATTTGGCAGCCAAACAAGTAATCTCAGATTACTTGTTTGTCTGGTCATCCAAGATGTAAGTAAGTCCCTGAAGTGGCCTCAGAGGTGGCAGCCCTAGACTGTCTCAGCTCTTTCAGATTTCCTTGTGCTCAACTATATGAGTTTGTGCTGTCACTGTCATAAGAAACAGGATTAATTTCAGTAAAGATAGTCACAGAACCAGAATTCAGCATTTGACTTCTTCCATTCTGCCAAAGAAAAAGTTTGCAGGTACTTTAGGGCTTTAATTAAAACCCTAATTGAAAGGTTTTATGCAAATTCAAGAGGAGCAGAGATTCTCTTCCCTCCCCTCAAAGAGCTTTTTCCAACTTTGAATTTGGGGGAAATGTGAGTTTTTGTTCTTTGTGCATGTTTGGTACATTTTAGCAAGAATCCTTTTGTCTCAATATTCAGAACAGTAGGCTGTGCTTCTTCTTAAAAAATCCCACAGACCCCAAATTAACTCCAGAGTGTGGTAGGAGGTTGAATTCAACAGCATCCTTCTGACTGGGGTGGATTGGCAAGGCAGCTATTTCTGCTGCACATTTTCCTTCTTTTCAATGTCATTGTTGTTTGTTTTTTTGTGGTGTGGGAGGATCTTTCCATCCTACCACATTCTGAGCTAGGAATCCTCTGTGCTGAGTGTTGTACAAACACAAAAGGAACCCACAACTGTTACTCTGAGTGTGCAGGGTGCTGAGGAGCTCAAATGGTGAGGCCACACCTGGAGTCCCAGGGTCAGTTTTGGGCCCCTCAGTCCCAGAAGGAGCCAGAGGCATTGGAGTGTGTCCAGAGAAGGGCAAGGAGGCTAGGGAGGGCTCTGGAGCACAAGTGTGCTGAGGAGCAGCTGAGGGCACTGGGGTTGGGTAGTGTGGAGAAGAGGAGGCTCAGGGGAGACCTTAGCTCTCTCTACAGCTCCCTGACAGGAGGTTGCAATGAGATGGGGGTAAGGCTCTTCTGCAGGGTTAAGAGGGAGAGGATGAGAGGAAATGGCTTCAAGTTGCAGCAGGGGAGGTTTAGATTAAAAATAAAGAAAAATTTCTTTCCTGCAAGCGTTGTTAAGTCTTGTCCCAGGCTGCCCAGGGAGGTGCTGGAGTCACCATCCCTGCAGGGGTTTAAGAAACATGTAGCTGCTCTCCTTAGGGCCATGGGTTAGTGGCATGGGAGTGCTAGGTACGGTTGGACTTGATGAGCTTAGAGGTCTCTGCCAGCCTTAATGATTCTGTGATTTTACTGAAAGGAATTCTGTTCTTATTAGCTCAGGCATGTTATTACTTCAAGACTTGCCATGAGGATGCAGCACCAGCACATGATGAGTGTGACACATTGTCTCAGCTAGTATGGATAAACTAAACCTCACTATCTAGAGGACAAAATCATTGCCAGCAGCAATAGCTGATTCACAAAGAAAGTTTCTTAACACCAAAGAGTCAGCAGTGGCTCAGTCAAATCCCATTTAAACCCTTGGATTACAGAGATGAAGTGCAAGTCGGAAACAGGTATTAAATTGCAGTCCTGCTCTAGGTAATTTTCATGCAAGTGTGTGTAATTTTGAAGAGAAGAGATCTCTGGTCTGCCAGTGCCTCACCATGCACACTGCTTTCCCTGCTGATAAGCTGAAAAGCTCCTCCAAAGCACAGACAGCAAAGAGCAGGGCTATGTTTATCACCTGCTGGAGCAGTTCTTCAGAGGTTGTGGGAATGCCTGAGAAACTTGCAGGTCAGCTTTTCACAGTAATGAGTAGATGGAAACTGTAAATCACTTCCCACACTCCACTTATGTCATCTCCCTCCACAAGAGTTAATAATCAGATCTGTTAAAAACAACAACCAAACAAACCAAAAGAAAAAGCCCAAAGAACACAAAACCCAAGCAAATAAAAATGAAAAGCAACACTAGAAGTGCTTTTTCCTTCACAGCTGCTTTAGTGTAAGCATGAGTATCCAAACAATCACACTGATGGTCTCCCAGATTTGGAAGGGATGCTAAGGTTCAAGGGAGCAGATGGGCTAGATATAAGGAGAAAGGATAAAGAGAGAGTAAGGACAGATATAAGGACAAATTTCTTTGCTGCAAGGGTTGTTAAGCCTTGTCCCAGGCTGCCCAGGGAGGTGCTGGAGTCACCATCCCTGGAGGGGTTTGAGAAACATTGAGATGCTCTCCTTAGGGACATGATTTAGTGGTATGGGAGTGCTAGGGATGGTTGGACTTGATCTTAGAGGTCTCTTCCAACCTTTGTGATTCTGTGGAACAAATAGCTGCTGAGAGGCAGCAGCAAGCCTCAAATTGACAGAACACAGAAGAGTGAAGAGGAAAACAGTTATGCAATGGGTAAAACCCATCATAACATTTTTGAAATGGAGACTGTGGTAATTTAGTTCATCACTCAGAGAGATGCCACAGCACACCCTGTGCTAGAAATGATCCTGCACCAGCAGACTTATGAAGTCCTTTGATCTTCTGCTCCTGCTGATGGATACTCCCTACGCTGGAAAAGCGATTGACAACAGATTGTCCAAGCTCATGTAATCCCAACAGGATGCTCCAGAGCTAGGAGGAGACCAGAACATTGAAAAGAAATAAATAAATAGGGAAATAAAGCTGTAGCCCTTTATATTTATGACAAAGTAACTTGCTTCAAGTAATGCTCCCAAAAGATATGCTAAAACAAGAAGAAACACCTGGGAGCTTCATCTGCTTCCTTCATCCTGGCAAATCAAGCCTGTTCTATTTATTTATTCCCCTGATTTATAGAGCATCTACTGCCATGGCAGCAGGGTGTTTATTTACAAGCAGAAGAACATAAATTCTGATAAATTCCCTAAAACCTGCAGCACAAACAAAGCTTAAGAGAAAATCCCATATTCTAGCTAGCTCTGAACACCTTGTATGGTGTTCTGAGCTACTACAGAGACTCTTGTGAGCTCCAGGGGGTTTTGACAGAGTTGACTGTTAAAAATAGGAAGGCCTTGAAATAAAGGTCAGTGGACATATATTTTCAAACACACATATGTGATTTAGAAAACAAAGTCTTAATTTTGAAAGACATGCAGGTACACAATATAACTGGCATTTAGCATGACATTCCAGTGAAATCATCTGAGATTAACTATCTCCTCATCTCAGAGGATCTGAGCCTAAAAGGACTTGTATGCTTTCAAAGTCCTTTAGTGTTAGGACTTCAGGTCTTCATTAGTTTTGTAATTAAGCCTTAGATACTGGAAAAGCTAAAAGCTTTCAGAAATGTAAACCTTGAGAGGTAACTCTCTCTTGTTGGATGGGGCAGTAGGCCTGAAGGCTACATTCATTAAGCCTGAAGCAAGTTAAGTTCCTCACTTGTGCTAAGGACCTCAGGAGCATCTGCCCCAAAAGTCATTTTCCAAAGGCCCAGAGAGTTCAGCTTGCACAAAGGAGAGAGAGGCTTCCCAGTCAGATATAGCCATGCCTTCCAATTCCAGCCTGTAGTTAAGGAAGACTTTTAACTATGAATTTTCTTAGCCTTTCAATGAAGTTACAGGAGTGGGAAATTCCTCTCCAAATCTCTTGAAGAGTAGAATAATTCCATGAAAACTTGCAGGGAAGGAGGGAATGCAATGCTTTGCCATCCTTATTGTTAGCAATTTCCCTAATGTTTCATCTGTTGCTATCTTGCTTTGCTCCCTATTATTTCTCACTCTAGCCAACATGGACATGGACAAAACTTAACTATATTCTTGGCAGCAGTTTTCTATGTATCTGGAAACAATGCAGTTTTTGCTCAGTCATCTCTTCTTTACAATAAATAAACCCAATTCCTTCAATCTACCCCTGAAGAAACTTAATTTCTCATCTCATCTGTGCCTCAAATGATGCCACAAATCTGTTATAAGTAGTGCTGAAGGTGAATATCCTCTGCACTGACTTGGGTTAACAACATTGTCCTTTAAAAAACACAGAGGAAAACTGGAATTCAGATCAGAATGACAGAGGTAAAGCAGCATTGATCCTTCAGGCTCATAGACACAGACCACTGCCAGGTCTGCATGTCCAACCAGGCAGCAACACTCTAATTGCAAGTAGAGGCCTAGTATTTAGGTGAAAAAAAAATCAAGATAAACAATTTGCTTGTTTTCTGAGAGCTTGTGCCCAGTTTCATCAGAAGTGACAAGGAACCTTGCTGGCTTTAAAAATGGAGTGTCTGATATCCACCTCCCTGCAAAGAGGTTGGAGTGAGATGGGAGTAGGTCTCTTCTCCAGGGTTAGCAGCGAGAGGATGAGAGGAAATGGCTTCAAGATGCAGCTGAGGAGGTTTAGATTGGATTTAAGAAGAAATGTCATTACTACAAGGGTTGTTAAGTCTTGTCCCAGGCTGCCCAGGGAGGTGCTGGAGTCACCATCCCTGGAGGGGTTTAAGAAACATGTAGATGTGGTCCTTAGGGCCATGGTTTAGTGGTGTGGGAGTGCTAGGTATGGTTGGGCTTGCTGATCTTAGAGGTCTCTTCCAACCTCTGTGATTCTGTGTGATTATCAGACTTTGTGTATCAAAGGGGTTGCCACTGACTCAAACCAGCTTTCACCATAAAGACAAATGCAGCATGCACTGTGTGCAGACCTTCAGGGAGGGGTTTGGGGAGGGTCTCTGTACTGTGGAGTTACTGTGCTCAGTACATCAAACTAGGGATGAACAACTGATGTTAATTAATGTGTAAATTACGAAGGGTAATTGAGTTCAGCATTCTGCTAGCTAGGGAAGTATACTTGAATGCAATGCCTGAGAGATGTGCTAGCTTTAAACCCGTGCTCATGAAGAAGAGGAAAATATTCATCATAATTTCAGGAAAGGCTTGGGAGTAGGAAGAGGGCAATTAATATATTGCTTGAAATATATATCCCCAGTTAGTAAAGCTTCTCTATAGCTTAACCAAGAGAAAATACTATGTTAGTGATTTCAGTACTTAGGGGACATAATTTGTCAGATGCCTTGTATTAAACTCTCCTTTTAAGTACATAACACTTATGTCTACTGTCAGAATGCAAAAATATATCTATCATCAGGGAGGCTGTTGGCATCAAAAATACAATTACTGCTACTCAGCTGCCATTCAGTGAAAGTTATCCTAGCTAAACAAAGTCCTGGAGTTCTTCTAAAACCACTATTAGAATTTGCCACCTAAGGTGAGACACAGAACTGCAGCTCCTGAGGTTGGCTCACTGACAACTGAGAGAAGTGGAAGATTTGTTTCATGGCCTTGGCAAACTCTCCTTTTGTTTATACAGCTCAGTGGGATGTTTGCTTTCTTCACAGCAGCAGGACACTGTGGATTCAGCTTCAGTCTGTGATCTGCTGTAACTCGCAGCTCCTTCCCTGCACAGCTGTTGTATTTCTCTGCTCTGTATTCATTCATACTCCACACATGGCTGTCTCCACTTCTCTGTGGCTTCTGCCCTTACATCCTCCTCCTCATCTGTGGTTTTGCCTCCCACTTTAGAATGCATTCATGTGTCCCCATCAACTGTGTCAGCAGCCTTTCTGTGGTGACCCCCTCTGCCTAGGGCAGATGCAACTCAAATCTATTGGAGATGGTGCCTTCCTATCAAACTCTGCACCAGGTTGCTGCAAAGCACTCTGGAGCTCTCATTTGTCCTCAGGCTGTCTTCCTTCTCCTGCCCTGGAAACAAGACCATCTCATTTGGCAAGAAGGTCAGAACAGATCTCTTCCTGTGTTGTCAGGACTGGACTACAGCTCTCCTACAAGGACAGGCTGAGGGAGCTGGCATTGTTCAGTCTGGAGAAGAGAAGGCTTCAGGGGAACTACTAGTGACCTTCCAGGACCTAAAGGGAACCTCCAAGAAGGCTGCAGAGGGCCTGTTTGCAAAGGCCTGCAGTGAAAGGACAAGGGGCAATGGTTTTAAATTGGAGAAGAGCAGATTTAAACTGGCCATTAGAAAGAAGTTCCTCCCCACGAGGGTGGTGGAACACTGGCCCAGGTTGCCCAGGGAGGTGGTTGAGTTCCCATCCCTGAAGGCATTTCAGGTGAGGCTTGCCAGGGCTCTGGGCAAGCTGCTCTAGTTGGGGATGTCCCTGGCCACTGCAGGGGGGTTGGACTAGATGAGCTCCAGAGGTCCCTTCCAACCCAAACCAGTCTAGGATTCTATGATACACCCGACTCTTGGGGAAATGCACAGAAGAGACTGGGGAGACGAAGTCAGAGCAGTTTCTTTCTTTGTGTGTGATGTGGATAGAGTGAGGCACAAGGTGGTTTCTAGCCACAGACAAAAATAGCTATTACCTATGGCCCCACTGTTTGCTTTAGCAAACCCAGAGATCTTCCACTCTAACCTGGCCATTTCCAGTGCCATAAAGGAGAGATTAAGGGTTTGTGTTGTAAGAAGAAGCAAGCTAATCTAAGGTCAGTAAGTCACTGCTCCTAACTCCTTCCAGCCAGAGAAACCAAGCATGTTCCTCTATGACTTTCTGTCTCGTCTCATTATCTTCTGCCCCAGGCTCAGTTCCTTTGCAGGAACAGTCCAGTTTGGGCACAGATCAAGACACTCAGCCACAGGCTGTAAAAAATGCAATCTTGTCTTCCCTCTTGAGAAGCCAGGGCCTGGGGGTGAAGGTAATACAGGGACAGGGAGAGGATGGAGAAGCCCCATGGAATGTGGTCTCATCCTACCAACTGGACTGTTGGGATGGGAACACCACATGCCTGGAGCTGCTTCCTCCCTGCATGCTGGGTGGGGAGGACAAGGTGGCCCTGTGCATGCCATGCCATAGACAAGAGTGCAGGGACTTGGGACGAAGTTTCTGTCTGCCCAGATGCACTTGACAGCTCTGTTTGTAACCCCATTGGATTTCAGAGCCAGTTTAATCTGCCTAAAGGTGTCCTGGCAGCTTTGTAATTTACACAGGCACTAGACTAAGCATCTGTTACCACAAGGGAAAGGAGAGCATCAGGGGAAAAAAACCCCACACAAAAATCTCAGTGATCCCTCAACCTTAAATTTTTCTGAGGAATCCTGGAAAAATTTGGAAGACTCTTTCCCTGTCTGCCCATGCCACTCAAGCTATTTCCTTTTCTTTTGCATCACTTCTCTAGAGTTTCTCAGGCTTGGAAGCTATTCGTGAAGGAAGCCCAGAAAATGACACTGCCAAATTGGATGTCATGAAGGAAATCTCTCAGGAAGGGAAGTACCCAAGCCTCTTGAGATAGTGCTGAGATGGAAAAAGGTTAGAAATGAAGAAATTGAGGCCATTTTCCCCAGCCTGGAGGGTGGCATTGCACCATTAAATCAATCATTTGTCTCCTTGTATTGGAGAAGGAGCAAAGTATCTTTTCTTCAGTGGTGAGTAAATTTCTGGCCACAGAGCACAGGATGATGGGCCATGGCAGCTCCCACAAAGGCTTCTCAAGCAGCTTTCTCATAACTTCAAGGTCACAGAGCTGCTTTATCAGAATTGGTCCTGAGCCCAGATGGCCAAACCCCAAGGAGGGTATGGGATGAGCTCCAGGCAGCAGCAACTTCTTCCATTCCTACAACACAGAAACTAATTTTATTTCTCTTAGACTCACAGACTCCTTATTTTTACTGTAACTCTTTTCCCTTTGTATCCTGAAGTCATGTCCACTTGTGTGCAGCTCACCCTTCTCCTTTAAATCCTCTTGGTTTTCACTCCTTTTGCCAACTGCCAGAGCATTATGTTCAGGAGAACAGGAGGGGGTAGATTCTGAGGCTCTTCTAGGAAGCAGACCACAAGAGATGGGCCAGTTTCACTCATCTTTCATGTCATCCTGCAGAATATTGTTAATCCCTGACACACATTGCAGCTCACAGGGGACCAAGGGGAGTGGAAGGGTACATTAAAGCAGCTCAGAAGTCAGTGGTTCACAGGGCACCTCACCATGTTTTGTAGGTAGTGAGCTGGATCTCAGGTAGACCAATGGTACTGGCTTTACTCCTCCATGCTCCTTTCAGAAAATCCACTATCCAGAGGAGCAGTAGCTCTCCTTCTGCCTCTCCCTGTTAGTCATGGCATATAGTCCTGGCAAAGAGCTGTTTGAACTGCATGTGAACCCCACATTGCTCAAGATCAGCCTGTTCACCATACCTGACTGATACTGCCACTTCTGTGCTTGGTAGTTGGGAAATTCTGGTTGTGGCTGAATTTCAGATGATGTTACTGCTACTGAACCTCTAGGAGAGCAGTATCACTGTGGCCAAAAACCCACATGAACGAACAGGTCCCATCTGCATCTGGAAAAGGAAGCCCCTACAGTATCAAGAGAATTCAAACACTGAAAATCTTTCTAGGACCAATAGATCTGCTTCCTTCCAATCTAGATTTCACCTCTTGTTTTCCTAAGAATTACCATCAAGTTTCATATATAAAGTCATCACCACCCTGAGAGCTAACCATGCTGTATCTGAGAGCATCTCAGACACCTGAGGCCATAACCAGATTGATTTTTAAAGGCTTAAATCAGATGTTAGAATTCCTCTCCTTCCTTGGGACTTGGGGGAAGGCATGTTTCAGCAAGCCTGTGTAGTGAGAGGAAGTCTGAGTTGCCCATCTTTCTCTTGAAATCAGATGCTGAAGCAGTTGTAAAGTGTAAGTTACATACTCACAGCACATAGTCTGGAAATGGGCACCAGTGCATATGTCATTTACAGAATCACAGAGGTTGGAAGAGACCTCTGGGATCATCAAGTCCAACCATCCCTAGCACTCCCACACCACTAACCCATGGCCCTAAGTACCACAGCTAAATATTTCTGAAACCCCTCCAGGGATGGTGACTCCAGCACCTCCCTGGGCAGCCTGGGACAAGACTTAACAACCCTTATAGTAAAGAAATTTCCCCTCACATCCAATCTAAACCTCCTCTGCTGCATCTTGAGACCATTTCCTCTCATCCTCTCCC
>VWZO01013982.1:166805-187634 GCA_013396975.1 Bucco capensis | reverse complement strand
ATCCCTGGAGGCATTGCAGGTGAGGCTTGCCAGGGCTCTGGGCAAGCTGCTCTAGTTGGGGATGTCCCTGGCCACTGCAGGGGGGTTGGACTAGATGAGCTCCAGAGGTCCCTTCCAACCCAAACCATTCTAGGATTCTATAATTCTATGATTCTATGTTTTTCCACTCTTAGAAGCTGCTTAAAGCACAAAGGTCTGACTTGCTTTCTCCTAGTCCTCCTTACAACCCTCCTGCCACAGCAGAGCTGGGTGCATGTGGCCTTCTCTGCTCTAGAGAAGCCTTGAGTTGAACTAACCGAGGAATGTTGGTTGGGTTGGGACTGAGATGCATCAGCAGATCCACCTACTGGAATCTTCATTTTGTGCATAACGAGGATTCAGCAGGGGAAGCAGCAACTTGTCCAGCTCCACTGTGCCCTGCCAAAGGGCTCTGCAGCAGCCATCCCTCTGAGGAGGAGAAGTTGCTGTGAATGGGCAGATTAGGGCTCTGTGTACAAATCACCTGAGGGACACAGAGGTTAAGGCTTCTCTGGTAGTAAGGAAGCTTGCTTGAGGTGTAGTAGAGACTGAGATCTGGCTTCTCATCACCCTGGACTCCTTGGAGCCAAAAGCAAGAGAATTCTCTCCTAGAAGTACCCTCTCACTAGGCATGGATTACAGACTGGTTTTAAGGCAGGGATATCCCAGGCTTTAAGGAGCACACTCAGGCACCTAACTACCAGTGGGATGAAGCTGAGCCTGGGAGGGAAGCAAACTGTCTGTCCAGCCTTACCCTTTTGTCTGCCTATTTGCCTGTTTCACAAGGATCCAACATTAGTTGTTCTGTATTGCAAAATGATCAAAAGTGATGTGCTTATTCTGCCTCAGTTGCTTTAGGTCTTTCTTTTCCTTCCCCTTCCTTTTTTCCCTTCCTTATGTCTGTTCCCATTATATACTGTACTAGTTCTTCCCTACCTACTCTATTTGTATTTAATCTGACTTCCCTGTGATACAAAACTGTTTGAACATATTTCTCTCAACACCTTTCCTCTAGCAACCTGTCTAGCTTTTTGTTGTTGTTGTTTACTTCTGCACTTTCTATTTCCAACTCTCTTTTACTGCTCTATTTATCTTTAATACTTTCCTCCAACCTTCAGTAGTTTTCTGCCTTGCATTTTTTTCTTACATGGACAATTTTCTTCATTCTTTCCTATCACTCTTCTGTCATATATCCCTCTTTACCTTTTCTACTGCTTAACTTCATGTCTCTTTTCTGGGTCTCTTTTCTTTGGCTTACACTCCAGTCAAATGAAAATCTTTTCCAGGGATCAACATGTCTGAAATCAGTACCCATTCTGGTCATCATGTTCTCCTAGATTATTGTATTAATGAAGAGTAATATTTGTTTAAATTCCCTTTACACAGGAATTTACTTTCCATTAATGCCAAAAGTATATGCTAAGCAATCCTCTCCCATAAGCATGGTCTTCTAGGGTAGGAACAGAGACAGGCTTGGTCATCCATATTCAAGGACAATGCTGGCTCTGCCAAGTCAAACTTGGGGAAAAAACTGTATAATCAGGTGTTTTTTAGTCGTAACATCCTGCCTCCAGCCCAATCTGTACTAAACAACAGGGACAAAGTAACTCAGCTAACATTATTTACCATGCTATAGCACAGGATGAAAGATGAGCACTTGAGTAGCCAAAACCAAGAGGTAAAAACTTCTGTCAACATAATCAAAGACTTAACTTCAACTGGAGGTGACAAGGAGGCCAGTCAGCCTCACCTCCAGCCCTGGAACAGCTTATTCTTGCCACCATCTCCAATCGTTTGGAAGACAGGAGGCTTATCATGAGTAGTCAACATGGATTCCGTAAGGGGAAGTCCTGCTTGACTAATCTGATAGCCTTTTATGATGGCATAACTAGGTGGATAGATGAGGGGAAGGCAGTGGATGTGGTTTTGCTTGACTTTAGCAAAGCTTTCTATACTGTCTCCCATGGTATCCTCATAGCCAAACTTAAGAAGTGTGGATTGGGAGACTGTGCTGTGAGATGGATTGGGAACTGGCTGAAGGACAGAGCCCAGGGAGTTGTGGTTGGTGGAGCAGAGTCTAACTGGAGACCTGTGACTAGTGGTGTGCCCCAGGGGTCAGTGCTGGGGCCAGGACTGTTCAATATATTCATCAATGATCTGGATGAAGGGGGAGAGTGTTCCCTCAGCAAGTTTGCAGATGATCCCAAGCTTGGAGGAGTGGCTGGCACNTAGGACAAGAGGGAATGGGAGCAAGTTGGACCACAGGAGGTTTAGTATTAACATGAGGAGGAACTTGTTTTCAGTGCAGGTGCCAGAGCACTGGACCAGGCTGCCCAGGAGGCTGTGGAGTCTCCTTGTCTGGAGCCATTGCAGAGCTGCCTGGACACATTGCTGTGTGAGCTGGTCTAGGTGCTCCTGCTCTGGCAGGGGGGTTGCACTAGATGATCTTTCTAGGGCCCTTCCAACGCCTAATTCTGTGATTCTGTGAAGGAAGCCAACAGCTATAAAGCAGGAGCACTGAGTGCTAAGCCTGAGCTCTGTGCTGGGCAGGAGAATGCTGTAATGTGTGCCCTGGGGCTGAAGCAATGCAGCTGGCTGCCCAGCATGTCCTATGTCACCTGATGGTCTAGAAAGCAAGTGAGAACAGACTGCCAAGGCAAAGGCTGCTTCCAAAGGGGAAGGCCACATTTCTTAGCCAGACACAGTGAAAGAGCTCCTAGACACTGCTGCTGCTAGCTGAGTTTCTAGTAATAACCATAAATCCAGAAGTGTTCTCAGTTTTTCCCAGAACAGTACAAGAAATGTGAACAAAGGTGATTGATGCCTATTCCAGATCCTGAAAAGTCTTTTCCTCAAGCTACTCTCTGCAACCCTAGTCCATCTACTGGGAGTAGTAAAGTGACCTTTATCCTACTATTGTCCTGGCAAGACACAGGGGACATATCACCTCCTATCATCTGGATCTGATGACACCAAATCATTTCTCAGTTGTAACCTGGTGGTTTACCAATAAAAGCTCCTTAGTAGTTTCTTCACCAGTTTTGTCTCCTCTTCAGGTGAAAAAATTCTGTGATTTCCAGCTCCAGAGGAAAGAATGTGATGTTCCTTTCCTCCCAAGTCCAAAGAGCACACAGGGAAACTCCCTGGCAAATGATGTCAAAGTCTCCTGAGAGCTGTGACCCCATCAGCAGGGGCAAACAGCATCTCCCACAGTTAGGAACCAGTATTTAGGGGAGCAGAACATCCTCCTCTCCACAACCTGCTATTCCAAAGGTACAGCATGGCTGCAGGGCCCCTGGGTATGGTTATCCCTGTGACTGAACCCCAGACAGAGCAGACAGATGGACAGGACAGAGGGAAATGCAAGACTTCATTCCCAGGTGATGTGGATTCTGGGCACCTTCTCCTCCTTGCTCTGGTTTCTTGAGGACAAATGTGCTGCAGGCTCCATCTGGTTCTGTAATAAAAGATAAATTATTAAGATAAATAAAATATTGATGAACTCTTCTATAAAACAGAAGGCCTTTCAAGTATTGATTAAGAATTGAGAAAGTCATAATGAGTTTTATCTGCAGAAATAATTAGGAGCTAGTTTTTGTGTGGTAACCCTCTTCAAGGAGCAGCTAAAGGGCAATGTTTAATCCTTAGACTTGACTGTCATCTCTATGGTTTATACATCACTGAAACAATAATTTTTACAAGGCCTTTCTGTTGTTCATCCAAGAGCCTTGTGGCACCTCATGTGCAATAACAAAACAAGTTTCACACCTGCATCAAGAAATAGCTAACCAACATGATATTAAGAGCAGGGCAAAGTAGGAAGATCCAGTTTCCACATCCTGCATTTACATGGATAACTTTCAAGGAAATCTACTATCAAGAGAGAAAGAGATGTAAAGGAAAAAAATGCTGATCTCTTTAAGAGTTAAAATCATGGGGCTACCCATGGCTAGCGTATCTCTACACTAAAATAAACACCAAACAGAGAGGAAAAACTACATCTGAAAGGTATGTGACTTTAAAGACATGATAGGTACATGAGCAGAAGATTTGAAGGACAATTCACATGTTAAAAATGTCCTGGTAGTGAGATCTAACAGACTGCTGAATAATCCCAAGGGAAGAAACAGAAACAGTTTATATCTAGAAAAGTCTCCAGGTCAAAATACTAATGACCAGAAAATAAAGGACAATCCTGCAATGATTGCAGAGAGAAGGCAAGACAAGCTGATGCCACCTCTAACTCGAATTATTCTATATCAAAACATCACTGAGCACTCAGAAAGAGGAGTAGGATCTTACTTGAGTAAGATCTTAGCTGTGCTGAATCACTCCCTGGAGCTGTCTATCAATCTGAGCATTTGGCTAAGTCTCCCAGCTGTGGCATCTCTGAACTGCATCCAGATTGGTTTCTTTGGAGCTTGGTTACTCCCAGAGTTAATCAAAATCTCGTCTATAAAATCCTGCATTCCTCCTTTCCCAAAGCTTCCTGGCCTGCCTGTGGATCACTTGACTTTGTATACCCCACCACAAATTCCTGGTGGATTTTACTCAGAATTTTACTTTAGAGTTTTTCCAGCTGTCTGCCTCATCCCCCTGCAGAGTCATGAAGGAACTAGTTCTCCTAGCAGGCTTCAGTCAAATAATTCTCTTAAGGTATTTCCACTTGAATAAGCTATTAGTTGAGTTAATGACCCCCTCTTGCCCCATCTGGCAGATCCAGAGCAGGCTCTGTCAATTTTTGATGGCTTACTACACATTGTGGTGATTCACAAAACAGCAATTCTTCCCTGACATCCACAAACTATGCAAAACCCCAACCTGTCACTGATCTAAAACTGAATTCCTATGAACCTGATCTCACTGCACCTATTCATAACATGTCATAATTTACTTCCCCCTCTCCTCTTCATAATCCATTAGCTGCTGTCTGTGCCTCACTCTCTAGTAATCTGTTAGCACAGCTGTTAATAGTAGCATGAAATGTCCTCTCTATAACTTGCAATGGGATGTTGTGTAGAGCAAGGGCACAGATTTAGAGGAAAGGAATATCAGAGGTAGTATAGCACTCCTGAAATATTGCTGTGGAGATGCCAAGATCCATACAGTATGATCCCTATGTATGGAGTTTGCTCTGTTTAGAGCTGCAAAGCCTGGGGCACAGATGCACAGGAGTATTTCCACTGTAACACTGAACGTTGCAGTGCTTGGCTTTCAAACCCTTCATTCCTGATTTAATGACACTTTGGAGGGTTGGGTGCTAAGGAACAGGATTCACTAGTGCCAGCATGCTGAGAAGAGAGCTACTTAAATTAGCCAATAGGAGAAAACAACAGGAGGGATGAGTTTTAAATCATGTCTCTCTTGGGGATTGAATGCCTTAATTTGACTTCATGGAGATTAGCTTGCAGGCTGCATTGCCTGTGCAGGGAGGAAAGGCTTTGGAAGGCTCTTTAGCAAAGGCATGATGAAGCCCAATCGTTAGAAGACAGGGGAAAAAATCAAACTGGAAGCAAAGTGCATGTTTTAAAGAATCAGGGTAATTAACCACTGAATTAGCTTATCAAGAGATAGAACACATTTCCACCAAGTGAGGGGCATCTTGCTTTCTGCATTTCTCTGTCAATACTCTAAAGCAACTGTGTGTGTGCAATTCAGGAATTACTGGGTGGTGATGTTCATCAGGAGCTCAGTGCATATCACTGTCATCTACCATATTCTGTCTTTTCAACAGATTACTCTGCTTTTGCCAGGGCTAAATTTGGCCTCACTCGTCTTTCTGAGTGCTCAGTGATGTTTTGATATAGAATAATTCGAGTTAGAGGTGGCATCAGCTTGTCTTGCCTTCTCTCTGCAATCATTGCAGGATTGTCCTTTATTTTCTGGTCATTAGTACTTTGACCTGGAGACTTTTATAGATATAAACTGTTTCTGTTTCTTCCCTTGGGATTATTCAGCAGTCTGTTAGATCTCACTACCAGGACATTTTTAACATGTGAATTGTCCTTCAAATCTTCTGCTCATGTACCTATCATGTCTTTAAAGTCACATACCCTTCAGATGTAGTTTTTCCTCTCTGTTTGGTGTTTATTTTTGTGTAGAGATACGCTAGCCCACCTGCACACCTTCTGCACCTCAGATGTACCTCTCCTTCTGGATCTGGGATCCTGGGCCACATTTATCCTCTGTCTTTGCAGAGACACACCAGGATCCCTAGGAAAACCCTATCACCAGCTGTTTGTGGTCCACTCTCAGGGCTTCCCCACTCTATGCTTTGCAAGGATACAAGGATCATGACCACCTGAAGCTTTTAGTTATGTGATGCAGAGGATCAGGAAAGTTAGCCATGCTTGTTGGATGCTGCTTTCCCCATGGTTTGTGTGCTGAGGCACACATTTGGGTCAAAATGAACCCACTTAGAAGCAACAGCCTTATTTTTGGCCAAGTTAGATCTTTTTCCTGCATCACTGCATAACCTCAGGTGGAAGAAACTTGTAGCAGCATTGGCTTTTCCCTTCAGCACATTGCATTGCACGCTCGTAACTCATTTATTCATTCTCACCATCCATCTCTCACTAGTCAGCTCTTCAAGTATTTCCTTTTCCTCCACAAAAATGTTAGTTTCAGGTGAGTTTTCCCCTGTGTGCATTTTCCCAGGCTGAATTTAATTTGGTTTTATTTTCAAACTCTATCTCTTTCTGAGCTTTGACAGTTATGGGGCAAGTACAAGAAGCTACATGGCATTAAATGCAATCTACATTACTTCTCTCTTCTCCTTGGGATTTGCAACACCTCCTGATTTTGTATCACCTGAGAATGCAATTAGCTCACTCTTTACTTTGAATCAGGGATATAACTGCTCAGTGAAGAAATGGCCATGGTGAGACCTGAATAGCTTAAACCCCCAAAGTAGGAAATTATCCTAGCAGTAATGCTTGTTTACTTGAGATTCTTAGATCTGCTTTCATGCCACACACCAATAGTTTTTGGTGTGAACTGAGAATAAAGTTCATCATGTTTTTTCACTGATTTTGCCTTGAAGTGAGAAGTGATTAGATTTATAAGCCTGATGCACTCTGTAAAACACTGTATCAGTATTTCTTGTGACTTTGTGATCAGATACATGCTTCAAGGTTTGTTTGCTGGGTTTGCTTTGTGCTATCCAGAGTGACCTGGACAGGTTAGAGAGATGGGCAGGGAGAGACTTGATGACATTTAACAAGGGGAAGTGTAAAGTACTGCATCTGGGAAAGAACAAGCCCATGGATCAGTACAGACTGGGAACTGATGTGTTGGAGAAGAGCCCTGGGGAAAAAGCTCTAGGAGTGCTGGTGGCTAGGAGGATGCCCATGAGGCAGCAATGTGCCCTTGTGGCCAAGAGGCCAATGGCATCCTAGGATGCATTAAGAGGAGCGTGGCCAGCAGAGCCAGAGAGGTTCTTCTCCCCTCTCCTGTGCCCTGGGGAGGCCTCCCCTGGAATGCTGTGTCCAGTTGTGGGCCCCTCAGCTCCAGAAGGCTAGGGAGCTGCTGGAGAGAGTCCAGCCCAGGGCCAGCAAGATCCTGAAAGGAGTGGAGCATGTGCCCTAGGAGGACAGGCTGAGAGAGCTGGGTCTCTTCAGCCTGGACAAGAGGAGACTGAGAGGAGACCTCAGCAATGCTTAGAAATATGTGAAGGGTGAGTGTGAGGAGGAGAGAGCCAGGCTCTGCTCCATGGCATCCAATGGTAGGACAAGAGGGAATGGGAGCAAGTTGGACCACAGGAGGTTTAGTATTAACATGAGGAGGAACTTGTTTGCAGTGCAGGTGCCAGAGCACTGGCCCAGGCTGCCCAGGAGCCTGTGGAGTCTCCTTGTCTGGAGCCATTGCAGAGCTGCCTGGACACATTGCTGTGTGAGCTGGTCTAGGTGCTCCTGCTCTGGCAGGGGGGTTGCACTAGATGATCTTTCTAGGGCCTTTCCAACCCCTGACATACTGTGTGTGTGTGTGTTTTGAATTTGTTGGTGTTTTTTGTTTGTTAGTTGGTTTTGTTTGGTTTGTTTGGGGTTATTTTGTTTGCTTGGTTTGGTTTGGTTTGTTTTTTTTCCCCTGAAGGGGAGAGAAGGCACAATGCCAGCAATGCCAACAATGCCAACAGCTAAATCCTGCAGGCTGTCTGCTGTTAACCAGCTGTGCACCGTGCCCTAGTGCCACCACCAGAGAGCTTTGGCAGGAGCCTGTGGCTGATCTGCTGTTTCAAAGCCACCAGAGGGAGCAAAAAACATTGTGTTCAGGAGCACTGAAAACCCACGCGTGGCTAGTGCTTTGCTTAGGTAGGTTTGCACTCATTAAGTGTCACAGAAACATTAAGGTTGGAAGAGTCCTCTAAGACCACCAAGTCCACCCACCTACCTAACTCTACCATGCCACTAAACCATGGCCCTAAGTACCACATCTCAGTGAATAGTTGTCTTTTTCACTCTCAAAGGGGTATTTCTCTTGCTTGTGTACTTGTCCTAAGTTGTCTCATCTATCAACTTTGTGCTCCTTCCATGGGACTGTTGGAACTCTTGAGTGTGTTGGCTGTAGGAAATCAAGAGCCAGCTGCTCTATCCAATCTTGGGCTTGTTACAAGCCACACCAAATGGAAGCAGCAGTGCAGTTCAACTGGCAGATCTTGTGTGGCAGCTGCTAAGAAGCCAAAATACATGCAGAATGGGGAAGAAGGTGACTGAGGTATTGCAATGTGCAGCATCATGCTTCAGTGTCTCTGCTGTTTCTCAGGAGCTACCTGGNTAAGAAGACCCTCTCCAGGTTTCTTGTAGCCCCTGCAGATCCTGGAAGGCCACAAGAAGGTCTGCTTGGAGCCTTCTCTTCTCCAGACTGAATAACCCCACCTCTCTCAGCCTGTCCTCAGAGGAGAGGTGCTCCAGCCTCTGATCAACCTCATGGCCCTGCTCTGGACACCTTCCAACACCTCCAGATCTCCAGAACTAGACACAATATAAGCAATAATAAGTGAGCTAAGCAGTTCTGGGCCATGCTGAGACTCCACCTCCACATACTTTCTTAATTTTCAGTAGCTGGGGACAGAGGCATCCTGCCATGCAGCACTGGCCAAGAGCAGCAAACTGAGTGGAGGTCTTGTGCTTGTGGCTGCTCATGCAGCCTGGCTTTGACCTTGTGCTCCCTCCTGTGTGCACTGCAGCCATTTGTCTCTCATCTTTGACAGCTCTTTGAGCCAAAGGTCACCTTGCTGCCTTGCTGTGTAGAGCTGGACAGCAGGCTCCTGATGCCTAATGGGGAAATAATTATTATAATTAAGATCATCCCATCACCAGTTTGGTTACCTTCAGAGGAGGTCAACCTCTGGGTCTAAGATTCATGATTGTCTTGCTGTTAGTACACTCATATACTCAGTAAAAAAAAAGTGTACCCTTTGCTCTCCTCATGGGAACTGGTGACTGAAGACCTCTACCCATTATGTGGCATGAGGCAAACACAAGAACTGTTTCTCTAAGCCTTCAAACAAATTCATTAAAGGAGCAGGAAGTTAACCCTGGTAAGTATAGGATGCACAGGACCATACAACAGATTACCTTAAAGTTGCTTATTTCCTGTTATTCAGAACTCTGGGAGCAAATACTGTGTATATACTTCACATTTCTTTGTCTTTCTACTAAATACAATACCTTATTGACTGGAGCCATAAATATTACAGATGATCTTACACAGAACAGAACAAGCCCTTGAGATTCCCTCATTAATACAATGGCAGAAATCTGCCACATGGTTCAAAGAAGCCAGACCTTGGATTAATGAGTTAAGAGGTTATTTTGTGCCTGCATATTCTCATGGTAGAGGGATTACTGAGAGAAATCAAGAAAGTTCACATTGGTTAAACAAAATATCCATTAGAAAGGTATCCAGGAGAAAATGCTGCCTTCCAAAGGAAAGGAGAGGGTTGGGTGCCATAGTAAGTTATTCTGTTGTCTGCTTTCGTGGGACAACTTCCACTGTCTGAATGGATTTCTAACTGTTTGATACAGCCAAGGATTCTGAAAGGGGACATGAAGACTTCCTGAACTAAGGCTCTGGGTTCAAACTGCCAATTCAAGTACCTAAGCCAAGTATATACCCTATTTGACTACAGCTTATCACAATTCATGAAATAGATTCTTCTCTACCTCTGCAAGGCTCTGCAAAATGGCCCAGAAAAAGGGAGGATGGGCTAGGCATCTCTCTATTTCATTTCCCTGCTTTTGTGACTGCTTTTCTGTTTGTCTCAGGATAATCCACTTCTCCTTTGCTGAAGAGGTGCATAAGATGGAGTACAAAATGAAGACTGCAAGGCTCTAAGAGAGAAGAGTGATAAATGCCAGTCAAGCACAACAGACAGACATTGCTGACATAGAAACAGTACAGGATACCCTAGTCCCTCACCAGGGAGACATCAAGAGAAGCAGTGAATGTGAAGCAAAATCCAAATGTGATAAAACATTGGGCATTCTTCTTGCATGCAGGCTTTAAAAACAAAAAAAGCATATGCCCTGCTTCAAGGAAAAGCTACAAGAAATATCTCACAAGCTTCAGCTTTTCAGAACACAATTCAAAGGATGGAACTGAACGAGCACAGTTGAAGTAGAGAGTGCTTGGCACAGAAGCAATGAAGGTAAGTTCTTCTCAGTGTCTAGAAATGTGAAATGTGTGAGACAACAGGCAAATTAACACTTTAGCCTCCACAGCCCTCCTGAAAAGCACTGCAGAAACATTTAGTTGTATTATCAATAAAATTGATCTGGGCTACATCAGTAGCACAAGTAGAAGAAATCAAGTCAATAAGGTAAAGGTATCTCCAGCCAACCTGAACTCTGCATTCAGAGGAGTTTGGATGGAGAAAGTTGAGGATCAATGCAATATTCTCTAGAATGTCTAGAAATTTTGATGGGATGAGAACAGATGAGAAACAACAATAGCTTTTGGCCTTTGCCAAATAGATCCAAAGCTTGATTTCTAACAGCTCCTGGTTGCTGCCCAGAGATAAAAAGCCCAGGAGAAATACAAGAATGAGATGGAGCTTCTCTACATAAGAGAGATGGTTCAAGTCCCCTAATCATTTCAGTAACCTTTCTCTGCATCCTCTCCAGAAGTTCCCTGTCTCTCTTAAACAGGGGAGCCCAGAACTGAACACAATACTCCAGATGTGCCCTCACCAGAGCAGAGGAAAGGGCAAGGAGAATCTCTCTTGACCAAGGCAAAGGAAAATTCTGAAAAGCTGTGAAAGTTTGGTTTTTTGGGCCTGATATATCAGGTCATGAAAGGATCTGCAAAACAGAAGGGCTTGTGGAACAGTTTAAAGGACATTTTTACACCTGCCTCTGACTCCTGCAAGAGGCCCAACCCACATCACCATCCACAGCTCAGCTACTCTTGCATGAGCTGAAAACCAAGTCCTCTGAAATCAGGGGGAGGCAGGAGGCCACGAGGATTATTTACCTTAACTAACCTTTCTAATTTCTGTCATTTCTGCTGCTTAGAGCACTGACCCTTGGCTCTTTTCCTTTGCCAGGATTCAGAGTTATTACCTCTACAATTAAAGCAGTTACAGAGGGACATCTGAAATGCAGGTTCTTTTGAATTATTGCTAATAGAAATATTGAGGAGCTCTGTTAGCTTTGATCTCTTATCACATCTTGCACAGAGCTCTCTCCTCTCTCTCTCTCTCTCTCCCTCCCTCTCCCACTGCAAGGATGGCTGCTGCCAGCATCTCTGTGTAATCAGATGTGTCACACCTCCACAGAGGTAAATTGGGTTTATGTAAAAAGGAAAATTAAATTACCACTGTTTAGGAATTAATTGTGCCTGCCTTGGTTTAATCTATCCTATTATCCTCTTGTTGACACATCAGGCCAAACCAGCAACTAACCCAGTTTTGGAGTGAGAAGGGGAGGGAGCACATTCACATACACCTGAAGAGGCAGCAGTAACTTCTTGAAGAGACATTATTTATTCTCATTAAGTTACTATTCTTTTGAAATAATAGAATGTGTTGCATCAGCTGATTCTTCCAGCAGCAGAATCTGTCATTTTATTTATGGAAAGAAGCAGCACGTTGCATCTATGTCAGCAAAAAGACTTTATGCATTGTATGCCTGACAAACCTGTGTGCACTAAGATAAAGTGGTCAGCATGCCTAAGCCAGGGAGTTAACCATCTCCACTGAAAATAAAAACCACCAAGGCACAGGTTATAATAAGCAGGCAAAAGAGAAAGAATATTCCATTATTATTGCTATGAAGGGGGAAAAAAAGGATTTTTTCCAATAGAGTTGCTGCAGTTTTGTCCTCAGAATGGTGTCTTCTATCCATGCCAGGGCTAGGGTCTTTATGACACACTTTTTAATGACAGATTAAAAAAAGATATATCACTTCATGGAGAAATGCAGTGGCTCAGAGGAAACTCAATTTCACAACTGCATATCCAAATATTTGGTGAAAGAATGAGAAAATGAAGTCAATAAACTGTCAATAAACATCAGCCCCAGTGCCTTAATTTGAACTCCATTTGTTTAATATATCACAGTGTGGAAACCCAGAATCCTGACAGGAAAAAAGCTTTTCCTTTGGGTTAAACATGGTTTCCAGAATCTAATCCCATATTTGACCTAGTTTGTGTTGTCTTGAGCAAGTCACCTTTCCAGGGATCAACTTCCACACCTGA
This sequence comes from Bucco capensis, assembly GCA_013396975.1. NCBI lineage: Eukaryota > Metazoa > Chordata > Aves > Piciformes > Bucconidae > Bucco > Bucco capensis. The sequence continues at coordinate 174,920 of VWZO01013982.1, read as the reverse complement.
AAAGCAGATTTGGTGTCCTTGCCATGACACCACAAGCATGAACTCACTACTGTGCCCCTGCCTGAAGATACCAGTGCTGCTTAAACAGAGTTCTGGCTGAAAAATGAATGCCACTATGCTAACAGCAACACAACCTGCTTTCTCTACCTCTTGTATCCATAAGGTAAAGATTGAGAAGGATATCTCCATCAGAGCAGGGATTTTAGGGTAGTGGTAACAGCTTGGTACTCAGAGTGACCTGCTCCCCAGCAGTGCTTCAGAAGGACTGTCTCAATTAGAGCTGAAGCACAACCTCCATCACTTCGAGGTGTCTGAAGTACTAGAGTGTGTGGCATCCTGGTGCTGAGTGGCAGAATATCAGTACAGAACTGTTCTGCAATTAGGGAGGGTATAATAGAATAAAGCAGCCTTATTGATGGCAGCCAATAGACAGATGCTCTTGCTCCAGGGAGAAGATAAATCGCTCTTGTTATCACATAGCAAAATGACACTTGAGCTGAAGTCTTCAGTCTAGGAACAGTAGCCTACAGCAATGAGAAATAAGGGAACAAGTCTATGGAGTGTCCTAGAATTATAGAACAGTTCCAGCTGGAAGAGACCTTGAAGATCATCAGTGCAGCCTTTGTCCTAGCCCTAGCAACCTGCTAAATGGTGTCTCCCAATGCAACATTTACCTGTCTCTTAAACACCTCCAGGGATGGGGACTCAAGCACCTCCCTGGGCAGCCTCTTCCAATGGCTCACAACCCTTGCAGCAAAGAAATCCTTCTCATGTCTAGCTTGAACCTCCCCTGGGGCAATTTCCATCCATTTCCCCTCATCCTATCACTCCCCACCAGGGAGAACAGACCAGTCCCTGCCTCTCTACAACCTCCCTTCAGGTAGTTCTAGAGAGCCAGGAGGTCTCCCCTCAGTCTCCTCTTTTCCAGGCTAAACAGGCCCAGATCCCTCAGTCTTTCCTCCTCAGGCTTATGTTCTAAGCCCTTTAGCAGCTTGGGAGCCTCTGTCCCCNTGACTGGCTGCCAGCTGCATTGAACTCCATTGACCACAACTCTTTGTCTTCAAAATCCTCTGCAGCCCAGGTGAAATGGTAACATAAAGCTTGGGCAAGAGAGACAGGAAGGGGCTACTGAAAAGTGAGAACACAGTTTAGTACAGCTTAGAACCAGAGGTCAGGTTGTAGGTATCTCACCCATGGATTCCCAACTACTGATAATCTGTTGCTCTCTGATAGTTGAGTGTAGAAATACCCACAGAGCCCACCCTTGCAAAATCAATTCTGTGTGTGGGTATATCTATGAGATTAGAAGTTCTGGACTACTTGCAAAAGGATGTTTAGAAATCTGTGGGTATACAACAACATTTTGTAAGAGTTTGGTCTTCTGGTTTATCTGTCATATTGCTGCTGTTATATCCTGAGCAGATATTCTGCTGACTGGCATTTAACTAGCTGGCATTAATTAATCAACACAACATTTCAGTCTTGATCTCTTTTAACAATGTGAACTGTGCAGTTCTTCCCTGCTAGATGTCTTGTGACTGGGGCATTTACTAGACACAAAAAATATAACCCCTGCAGGTGACTAAATCAGAGTCAGTCCTTGCAACTGAAGATTTGTTTTCTTTAAAGAAAACTAGTTAATTAACTCTGAATAAAATGAACAACCAAAAGACTGGAATGAACCTCTTACTAAAGTCTGGATCTACGCTGATGTATTTATCCAAATTTATAAGAATATTATAAACTTTGCTTTGAATCTTACTGAGTTAAACTTGAATGTGACTGTGAGAAATTATCTTTGGATACAGTCCCAGAAAAGAGTCAGAATTGAATTAGGGTCTCATACCTGATTAAAATGGATTTAATGTCATCCTTAGAAAGAAGAGAAAAAGAACCAGCCTCTGTGGTTAGCTGAAACAGATCACGGAATCACAGAACATTCATGGCTAGAAATGACCTCTCAGATCACTGAGTCCAACCAACACCCCCCCCCNCACCATAACCTCCCTTCTCCTGCTCCCCACACTATTCCTGATCCAAGCCAGGATCCTGCTGGCCTTCTTGGCCACCTGGGCACACTGCTGAAGACACTTGATGAAGATGAAGACATTTGTCCATCTGTGTGCCTCAGGAATTTCAAACTAAACTTCTTGATATGAGAACAGGCTGAGAGAGTTGGGATTGTTCAGTCTGGAGAAGAGAAGGCTCCCAGGAGATGTTCTTATGGCCTTCCAGGATCTGCAGGGGCTACAAGAAAGCTGGGGAGGGACTTGTTAGGATGTCAGGTAGTGCTAGGACTAAGGGGAATTGATCCAAACTAGATGAGAGCAGATTTAGGTTGGATGTTAGGCAGAAGTTGTTGCCCAGGAGGGTGCTGAGCCACTGTGCCAGGTTGCCCAGAGAGGTGGTGGCAGCCCCAGCCCTGGCAGTGTTGCAGGCCAGGCTGGCTGGGGCTGGGAGCAAGCTGCTCTAGTGCCAGGTGTCTCTGCCCATGGCAGCCACAGGGGTTGGGGCTAGAGGAGCTTTAAGATCCCTTCCAACCCTGACAGTTCTGTGATTCTGTGATACCAAAATAATGCAGAGCTATAGAGCTAGTGAGTGTTCCCCTCTAAGACACTGACTGCACTATGGTCCTGGTTCTCTGTCACATCAGCTCATATGTGATGTTGATCTTGACCAAGGGGAATAAGTGGAAAGAGTGGCTGAAATTAGAAGGGGCTAATGACACAAGTCATTTTGAGATCAGTTCAGATCAGCTGAAGGGACTGGGTCAGCATTTTTTTGACCAGAGGCAATCAGGGTATCTGCTAGAAGAAGGTAATTAGACATCCTAGAAGCAGGAGTTGCCCAGCTGGAAGCTAATGAGTTATGGAGCCCAAATGAAGGAGAAAGGGAGCCTAATTAGGCTAAATAGGAATTCTTATAGGAACAGGGAAATGTCAGGGAGCAGAGAGAAAAACCTCTGCCAGTGCTTTTCAACAATTTTTTAAGGAAGGTTGTCTCTTTCAGCATCGTTATTTCTATTTTTATGGCAAAATTGAAACCATGTTTCTCTCTGCCCTTCACTTTCTGTTGTCCAAGTCAGTGCTCTCTTCTTTCTCAGTGTGAAAGGTCCATTAGTAGTTCTCCAGTTGGACAACACAATGTCCTCTCATGGAGGTTTGCTATGGAAGCAGAAGAGGAGTATCACTGGCAGTATCAGCAAGGCATGGCTCTCCTTCAACACACAAATCTGAACTTTATCACCTCTGAAGGGCTCCCACAGGAAAGGATAGTGCATCCTATTTGGAACTGTAATCCTGCCTCCACATTTTGTAGACTCTCAGGCTCTTTCCACACCTGCTCCCTCACTATTTGCTACATCAATCTAGACAGCTGGGAAACTTGAAGGAAGTTTAGTTTGGATCNGCCTTCTTGGCCACCTGGGCACACTGCTGAAGACACTTGATGAAGATGAAGACATTTGTCCATCTGTGTGCCTCAGGAATTTCAAACTAAACTTCTTGANTGCTACATCAATCTAGACAGCTGGGAAACTTGAAGGAAGTTTAGTTTGGATCTAAGTGGATTTAGAAGGAGATTTCTGGACCTAAGTAAATCTTCATGATGTATATTCAGTCTCAAATCGGAATGCGAGTCCAAAATTATCTCTAGTCCACCCATATATTGAAACAAGGAAGACTCAAGAAGAAGCTAAACTCTTTGGGAATCTATCCATCTGCTCTCTAGCCACAATTCCTTAACAGGCAGCATCATAAATCCATGCATAGCAATTACCTGGGCCCTGATGGCATGGGAAGAAAAAGGGGAGATGAGAATGTTGAGACACTACTGCCAGGAATGCCATCAGTTGGGCTGTGGTGTTCTGTCAGGCTGAGAGACAATGGCAGGAGAACAGCAGCTGTGGCAACAGGCAACACTTGTGTTCAAGGATGCCAAGACTTTCAGAATGGTTGCTTCAACTGAAATGTATAAGTAAGTGACCTCAATTCACCTCTTCTGTATCAGATGGTTCCCTTCTATGGGATCTATTTAGTTAGTTATATTGACTGGAATGTGAGAGCCAAACTTCATTCACTGCCATTTGAAACTCCAAGAGTTTCCCTCTGTGGTGGAGACAATGAGGGCTGTCTGGCACTCTTCATGTGATAACCATTCTAGGATTCTAGGATTCTATGTCACCGCCAGTCTCACTGAGACACACACATGACCAGAGGGTCAGGGAACAACCTAGGTTACAAGGTACTCTTGGATGTCGCCTCATCCCAGAGCATGTTCAAGGAACAGCTAGAGCAGGTCTAGATCCAACACAAGCCATAAAGGGATGCCTTCTACCTCCCTTTCCCCCAGACACACCAACATGAAGCAGGCTGTAGTGATGCCTTCACTCACAGCCTAAGCATGGACACTTTCTGGTCACTTGGTTCAATACAGCATTTTTGCCACATGCTGGCATTGAAGATGCTTTACAAGTCAGCAGAGAAAATCATTTTAGGGATCTCTACCTGGGCTGGCCTGTAGTCACTTTAGTATTATCCATGCCTGCATCTTCACAGAATCATTTGCGTTGGAAGGGACCTCTGGAGCTCATCTAGTCCAACACCCCTGCAGTGGCCAGGGACATCCCCAACTACATCAGCTTGCCCAGAGCCCTGGCAAGCCTCACCTGCAATGCCTCCAGGGATGGCAACTCAACCACCTCCCTGGGCAACCTGGGCCAGTGTTCCACCACCCTCATGGGGAGCAACTTCTTTCTAATATTCAGTTTAAATCCACTCTTCTCCAATTTAAAACCATTGCCCCTTGTCCTTTCACTGCAGGCCTTTGCAAACAGGCCCTCTGCAGCCTGCTTGGAAGTTCCCTTCAGGTACTGGAAAGCCAAGGGCTCTGCTGAATCTGCTGGCAACAGCTGGCCCACAGAAAGAAATAAACCAGACACGAACACCTTTCTGACAAGAAAGTAGATTTTTCCTTTGTCATTTTCATTCTCCTTTCTTAAGGAGTAGGAGAGAGCTTGAAGTTTTCAGAGAAATTCAGTGAACAGCCCAGAGAAATGGCAAAATGACAAATCTTGTGTAGGAGAGAAGACAAATCACAATCCTTTCTCAGGTCTGACCTTGTTAAAAACACAGTCATAAGGCAGCTCTCAATGTGAGAACATCTCATGGTCCATAGGCAACTCCAGATGAGGCTGTGGATGTTGTGGACAACACAACAACAAAACCAAAACAAAATAAGTGACCAAAGAAGCTGCTGAGGAGACATTGTGAAATCCAAAATGGTAGCTCTTGGGGCAAGAAGGAGGAGGAAAGCTAAACAGGGAAGAGATAAAACTGAAATCATCATTCCCTAACATGTAAAGCCCATGGTGGTATAGCCTTTCCCTTCCTCCCAGAGGTTCCAGCCTGATTAGCTAAGATGGATCCCCCAGGGAGAAGAAACCTGTGGCTGAGCTAGTTTCATGGCTACCCTTGGATAGGCATTCTGACATTTCTGGTTTCTGTTCCACAGATTCAGAACTGGAGAAAGAATGCTTGTGTCTCCTGGGTCTAGCCATGAACATTGTCCCATCAAATAAAGGAACAAAGCAGGTGTCCCTGTTTCCTGTTTTCTAGTGGCAAATGGAAACTAAAAGAAAGCCAACAGCTTTCCTGCAGTCTTTGGCAGACTTGAGTACTCAGCCTATCCTGAGTTAGCAATGTAATGACTTCATTTCAGGGTCCATCCTGTACCCATTTGCTGGATGGGATGGTGTGAGGGTAGTGGACACCTGGCCCACTGGACAGGATCTCCTGCTTGTGCCTGCAGTAAATACAAGAACTTTTCTGGGAAGGTTAGCAAGAGTGATATAAAGCTCCTGATGGAGCCAGGAAAGAGATCTGGTCTGCTCTGTGCAAGTGCAAGCCCAACAGGCTGTTCTTCCTTATGGGATGGCTAGTGAGAACAGCTTGAAAGACAAATGTCATTTCTTTCCTGAGGTGGAGCAGGGTGGGAGGGAAGAACAAGGCTCATAGCAATCATCTCTGATGAGGGAGATGTAATAGTCCATCTTTTTGTTTTGTGATTCTTTTTCCTTCTTCCTGTCCTTCCTATTGTCCTCTGTATCCACTGCCCCTCTTTTCTCATGGCAATTCATTTTTCTTTGCCTCCCATTCATACATCTCAGCAACCCATGCACCAAACCCAAACTCTGGGCTGGCCCCACTGCCTCCCCAAAGCCCATGGGCTGAAGCCAAGGCCTGTTTGGCTTGCTCCTCAGCTTGCCAAATCCACTTGCTCCCTTGCCTTCAGATGTCTGTAAGCTGTCATCAGTGCTTCTTGGATGCCCTAGCCCACTGTGTATACAAACCTGTCAATCAAACTGACATGCCTCAGTCATCATGCCTGGTGGGGTTTCCAAACAACAGGGAAGCCAGCCACCAGCAGCAAGCAGAAGAAATGTCAGCCTGGCAGTGGGCTGTTGAAAATCACACGTGGGAAGGAAAAGAGTCAAAGCAGAGCTCAGGGCTGGATGACATTACTCTGAACCACAAAACTCTTCCTACACTCATCCAGCAGGCACCAGCTGTCTCCTGTGGGGAGCAATAACACTTCCATGTCTCTTTGGGCTTATCAACTTCCATTTGCCCCATCACCAGTCTGCTAAGCAACTGTTTGAACACTACTCCCTAGCAATCCCTGCCTTGTACTACAGAGAGGTCTCTAGAGGTCATCTGACAGCTAGGAACATCATGCAAATTGAGCTTCACCACCCATGGATGAACCAGCACTGAGACTGACTTACTAAACATCAGGGAGGCAGATAAATGCTACTCTTATTCCACCCTTCCACCTGCTTCATTGAAGTGCAGAGATGCAATTCTTTGCCAAAAGCTAATGCTGATAGGCCAAATGCAGACCTGGGTGGTTTCAGGGAAGCTTAACTGATTGGTACTGCTTTCAGATTTGCTGTATGTAGATGATTTTCCCTGCATCTCATCATCATCATACACAAGCATGCTCTCAACCACATGTTAATTTATCTTCACCAACTCCTTCATGCTCCTTAATTCTTCCTGGATATGCCATCAAGGAAAACAAGCAAACAAACTCCAAAGAGAAAGAACTGAGATGCTGTAGGAAGAGAGAGCTAGAAGAGGAAAGAAGAGAAGCAATTACACAAGTGGTGAAATACTGGAGCCCATTTTCTCAGTGACAAGTTGATCTAGATCTATTATTGGCAGGATGAAAGGTAACAGCAGAGGAAACATCACCTACTAAATTTGAAATAGGACCCTGGCAACTGAATAGCTGTGTGCAGTCCAAACAATAACAGCAAGCAGACATGCAGGGAGATCTCTGGGTTCATATTAAAAGTAAATAAAAAGAGCTGGAATTCCACACATTTGGTATGACACTGTCTCCCTCTCATGGGGTGCCTTTCATGCTATTTCTAACTGGAGAAACTCCCAGGCTGACTGATGTAAAGAACCCATTGTTGCTAATATGGTCTTCCTGGAAGGATCAGAATGACCTAAGACTAGTATATCAACAGCTCAGCAGCTTAGGCTAAAAGACCTAGATGGTATCCCAGGTAGTAAATTCATCAGCATCTTAGGTCTATAGAGAAGTGGTGGCAGCCCCAGCCCTGGCAGTGTTGCAGGCCAGGCTGGCTGGGGCTGGGAGCAAGCTGCTCTAGTGCCAGGTGTCCCTGGCCATGGCAGCCACAGGGGTTGGGGCAAGAGGAGCTTTAAGGTCTCTTCCAACGCTGACAATTCTGTGATTCTGTGAAGTATTGTTAGGTTTGTCATGTTAATTTTTTTAGCCACAGACAACTGTCTTTGATATTCTCTGTAGTTAATACCAGCTGAACTTTTTCAGCTTTGTCATCTTAATCCTGATTGCCAGAATCACTTTTGTTATGCTAGGCTCTGGTTTAATGTGCTGTTCCCTAGCTGATACTTGTTGCTCACGCCATGCCACTCTTAGAATCCTAGAATCCTAGACTGGCTTGGGTTGGAAGGGACCTCTGGAGCTCATCTAGTCCAACTCCCCTGCGGTGGCCAGGGACATCCCCAACTAGAGCAGCTTGCCCAGAGCCCTGGCAAGCCTCACCTGCAATGCCTCCAGGGATGG